>CM076579.1:1211393484-1211592507 GCA_034641835.2 Pinus albicaulis
TTAAAAGAAGAGGCAAAGCAGTGGTGCTTTAAAAAGGTGTTTACATGAGTTTCACTGTTAAAACACAGAATTGAAATACAGTGTGAAGCTAATTGGGTGATTATGAATGAATAAATATTGTTAAGAAAATGACCAAGTAAGTGAAACAATCTTGGTTTTAAGCTGACTTCTGCTATCCAATATAAAGAAAACCACTAACAGTGTGTTCATCAACATTCTTCATTTGGTTAATACAGAGGTTGAAAAGAACCCAGGCATTTGTCAAAAATAGGCCTCCTTCATAAACAAGTAGAAGGCTCACCATTGTTTGAGGGTGAAGAGCATTCATTTTCAGTATGGCTTAGATTTCAAAGGGACTGCTATAAAAATGGTAAAATGAATGAGAAATTCATTATTCTTGTAGACTTCCTTCATAAAAGAACAAAGGGACAACTTTCCAATTTTACATTCTAACTTCAGCTCATCATCCCCTGCTATATCTCCGTAAAATTTGAAGACTGGATTACTTTGTCAATCTAAGGTTAGTCATTTGCCTTGATGGTGGAGACTATTTGTAGAAAAGTTTTTCACTTATAGTTTCGAATGAGGTTCTTCACCCACAGTCAAAAGAAAGGCTCAAAAAGCACCTGACAATTCAATCAACTTCACAGTGGGCATGATCATCATCAAAACATCAGGAGCAGAAACTGTCAAAATAAGTTTCAAAGTGGTGATTTATCTCCTTGCAAGAATGGAAAAGAATGCCTCACAAATCATTGGTATGTCTTTGAGTAGATTTTTCCCTTTAAAAAGGTCAGCAATAGGCAGAAGTGGCAGAGATTCTTCTTTAATAAGGAACAGTGAAAAGGCAGTAAAAGAGGTTTACAGTTTCTTGAAAAGGCCTTTTTACTTCAATAAGAAACCATCACTATGTTGCATTTTAAAAGTCAACCGCAACATCTTGTCAAAGGAATAGTTCGAAGAAGAATATTTATAGTGTTTTAAAATGATAAAATTACAAATGAAATGGATCAAGTTTCGTTATAACAAAGGCCTTTCCAAAAGGTTTTCAAAACCCTCACGAAACAAAGTTCAAAAGATAATTGGCTTTTTCGACTACAAAGGAGTTATTGACCGTTGGCAAAGCTTCCATTGTGAAAATCAAAACGCAAGTGACATCTCCCCTAGCTGTTCACCGGACCAAGCAAGAAATTTCAAGCGAAATTGTAGATTTTTGAGGCTTAAAGCCTGCGCGGCGTGCCTGGAAAAGCGTGTGGCACGTTCAGGAGCAAAAATACACTGAGGTTACACTGCTACGCGGCGCACCTAGAGCGGCGCGCGGAGTGCTTGTGTGCGTGGTCACCACTGCCCAAAGGCTGACCCAACACCCTTTTACTGCACGACGCTCTTCCTTTTGAATGTGCCGCGCCCGTTTGAACAACTGAAACACCTTCAAAGGGTCTTGAGACCTACTCAACTGATCGAAAAAAGGGCCATAAGCCATCCCAAGGTATTCTCCATGCCTAGTGCTAATTTTTTGAAATCCTAAAGGGGTGACAAGGTTATTTTCATAAGACAAGAAACAGTGATAAGGAGGATAGGGTTTTTTGATAAAAAACAAAGTTGGTTAGGACTGAAAATTACACAAACCATTTCAAGTGATAGAAGGGAGTGTTGAAACAGTTTTAAGAGCCCTTATTGATTTTCAAAAATAGTGATAGTGAAAGAGTATGGTTCTAAAAGATAAAAGGCCAGGTATATGGATAAAACTTCCTTTTTTATGATATGAGAAAGCAACTATGTGCATCTACCATAGTTCAAAGAAGAAAAAACAGTGTTTGAAGGCCCCAAAGTCAGTCTAGAAAGATGTTCTTTTTCCTGTGTTGAGCAGAGAGCCTATAATTGCTAAAGGTGTCTTAGCAGTGGTGAAAAACAAAATTAACCCTTGTCTACAAAATCTAAGAAAAAACATTGTTTATAAGGTGGAAGTTTGATCATTTTAGATTGTTTCCTCTGTGTTATGAAATAGCAAACTAGTGCTGCCTCCATTGTCCCATAAAACAGAGTGTGGTGTGTAGAAATTATATAACTGATATGTTATACATCCGAGATTCTCTTGATCACACACTATTTGACTTCATGCACAACACATAATCTCTTCTACCATTGATCATTAATTGCGGAAATAAAATCAATTGCATGCACACATTAAAACCATAAAAATTCACACATATGAACACAGTAATTTATGGGAAAGCTTAAAGCTGAAAACCCCCAACAATATGTATATTATATATCATAGATATCATGTAACAATCATCATACAAATCTCCTCACAAGCTCTCAGTACAATCTCCAATTGCTACACACTAATCAGGCCCTGATCTTGCAAATCCATACACCGATCTTTGCCAGCCTTTAGCCTGCCTCTACTGTGTAAACACTACTGAAGAATGGCTCATAATGAACTCGAATCCATCCTACATTGACCACACAATCCTCATTGGCATCTTCAATCACTGGTTGTTGCAAATCATGCAACAGTATAGTCACAACTGATAGTCACACTGCTCTTTCACCTACCTCTTCACTGGTCTCCACTGAAACTATCCATGCACTGTAGTTAACTGATGTATTCTTCAGTTGATTAATGAGTTAATAATTAGTGAATTAAATAATATTTAATTCACACCACTCATCACTAGTGTATTTTTCAGTTAGACTAAATACAACTAGTTCAACTAAGTTAAACAGAACACAACTCCATCAACTGATCCATCAACTCCACCAAACTCTACCACATGAGTTCTAACTAAAGTCAACCATGAAAAAGCTCAAATAAACCCTATGAATAGCGTAATTCCTTCTGTCAGCTGCATGTGCCACATCTGTAGCTCAAACTGAAGTGCTGCAAGAGAATAAGATAATGTTTATAGTCCAAATATTATTAAGAGCTAATAATATTTGACTGACCTATTTTTAGACTAGCACCCAAAAATAGATTCCGCCCAATATGTCTAAAAATAGAAGTCCATCTATTTTTTCCAACTTGACCAACCATCCACAAATAGCATCCCTATAACTCATAGAATATGATCGACATGTCTAAAAATAGACATAGTCTAAAAATAGACTTTGCGACAAAAATCACCTGTGTGGGCCCCACCTAGTTTAGGTGATTATTTTCCAACTAGGATTAGGAATGATGTTTCAAGATGCCTCCTTCACTATTTCTTGTTGCAATCTTCAACACTCCCTCTCAACAAGAAAGACTGTCTTTGCATGTGACATGCAACTCCATGCATTCGCCCTACAACCTTTGCAAGCGCCATGCAACTCCATGCATCTGCTCTGCAACTCTTCCGAAACTGAAAAGGCTCCAAACAACTCAATCAGTCTTAATGCATCTATCATCAAAGTCTTCAACTTCTACTTAGCTACTGCACATGTCTTCAGGAACCACTGCGCTGTTGAACTCTACACCCATGCACTTTGCACTTGCTGTCAACTCTGAACCGCGCTCTAGTATCCAACACTGTCACTTTGATCTGCCTGCATCAATCCAATTGATCATGCTGTTGCTGCTCTGTGGGCACCTCCTAGCCAGGTTCAATTCATGAGATGCACACCATCTCCATGAATCCTGCCCAGAAATATCCTCTTGGGATTAATCATGCATGTCGCCCCACCTCTCACCTGGTGGTATAGCTGCATGGAGTCCCTCTGCCCATCTGGCACGAAATTTCTCTGCATGAGTGGTTTATTCCACTCCATGATCCTCATCTTGTGGCTGCTCCACATCCCGAGGTTCACTATTACCTGCATGCAAAACTTTATCCCTCTCAAGCATCAATTGCATGGCTTTCCTGCACTTCCCAACAGTAGGAAGCTCCGTAGAAATCCCATCTACTTCAAATCTATAAAGATTCTTCTGCATCTCCAGTTGTGGCTGCTCCACAACCTTCTGAGACTGCTTCTCACTCTGCATTTTGAGAGGCTCCCTCTCAAACACCAAGTCACTAACCTCTTCTTTTCTCCTCAAATCTTTTCATGCATCTTGTACCTTAGTGCATGTAGATTCTTGGCTCGCGCACATTGCAATTGTCCCGCCATCGCAAAATTTTCTAACAAAAGAGCTGATTTTAAATCGATGATATCTCCCTCATCCGAGCTCCGATTCAACCGATTTTTTTTTTCAATTTGTGTATTTTTTCAGAAGGAATCCAAATATGCTATTTTTTTTCTAAAAATATTTCACCAAAAATTTCAGATATTCTCTCCAAACTCCACACCCAAAAATTCCTTCTCTCATTCCATGTAGAAAATATTTAACACAGCTCTGATACCATGTAGAAATTATATAACTGATATGTTATACATCAAAGATTCTCCTAATCACACACTATTTGACTTCATGCAAAACATAGAATCTCTTCTACCATTGATCATTAATTGCGGAAATAAAATCAATTGCATGCACACATTAAAACCATAAAAATTCACACATATGAACACAGTAATTTATGGGAAAGCTTAAAGCTGAAAACCCCCAACTATCTATATATTATATGTCATAGAGATCATGTAACAATAATCATACAAAGCTCCTCACAAGCTCTCAGTACAATCTCCAATTGCTACACACTAATCAGGTCTGATCTAGCAAATCTCATGCTCCAATCTCTGCCACCTACTAGCTTGCCTCTACTGCGCAATCACTGCTGAAGAATGGCTCATAATGAAATCAAATCCATCCTATTGACCACGCAATCCCTATGGCATCTCCAATCACCTGTTGTTGCAAATCATGCATTTAAAGATAGTCACAACTGATAGTCACACCGTTCTTTCACCTACCTCTTCACTAGTCTCCACTGAAACTGTCCATGCACTGTAGTTAACTGATGTATTCTTCAGTTGATTAATGAGTTAATAATTAGTGAATTAATTAATAATTAATTCACACCACTCTCACTAGTGTATCAAATAGTTAGACTAGATACAACTAGCTCAACTATGTTTAACTGAGTTAAACTGAACACAACTCCATCAACTACCTCAATAACTCCACCAAACTCTGTCACATGAGTTATAACTGAAGTCTCCATGCAATAGCTCTACTTAACCCTCAGGAATAGCGTAATTCCTTCTGTCAGCTCCTGTGCCACATTTGTGCACTTAACTGAAGTGCTCCAAGAGAATATGATATTGTTTAGAGTCCAAATATTATTAAGAGCTAATAATATTCGACATATCTATTTTTAGACTGGAAATCTAAAAATAGATTTCGCCCAATATGTCTAAAAATAGAAGTCCATATATGTTTTCCAACTTGACCAACCATCCACAAATAGCATCCTGCAACTTATATAATATGATCGACATGTCTAAAAATAGACTTTGCGACAAAAATCACCTGTGTGGGCCCCACCTAGTTTAGGTGATTATTTTCCAACTAGGATCAGGAATGATGTTTCAGGATGCCTCCTTCACTGTTTCTTGTTGCAATATTCAACATGGTGAAATATTTTACAAAGTCAGTTGAGGGTGTCTATCTTTGTAAAAACAGTGAATACAAGAAGAGTTTTGTTTGGGGTAAGCTGTCTTGCTTCTGTCAAAACACAAGGAGACCTCTGTTCTAACAAAAAGCCACAGATACCTCTTTTCAAAATACCTTGCCCAAACACAGTAGAAATTTGACTGTGTGATTTTTATTTGATAACTATTTTTTGATTGGCATAAAAGAGGACAAATAAATGTTTTAGAAGGAGCACAAAGTTGGTGTTGGGAGACTATTTCACAAAAAATTTGAAGCAGTTTGCCTTGGTCAAACAGTGACTAACAAGGAGGACAAAGGTGTGGTTGAGAAAAACATTCCAAAGGCCATTTGAGATATCTTGGTCTTGCAAAGAACATTCAAAACAAGATGCCTCCCAGGCAAGACAGTAGGATTAGCCTTCACAAGAGATTTGAGCTTGTTTCCACTGAAGAAGTGAATGCCCATCCATCAGTCTTGTTTAACTTCCATGAGGTTGGGTGTTTAGATTTTTGTCAAAGAGTGCAAGAGGTGAAGAACTATTCCCCTTTGACACATCTTTGTGCTTTGAGGTTTCAAGAGAAGCAATTTCAGCTGGAAAGCCTAGATTTCAAATTCTCTCCAAGGTCCATTTCCAAGGCCACCAAAATCCCTTACGTTGGGGAGAAGTGGTTTAAACAAAGCCACCTGGACTCAGAAGAATACAAGCCTTTTCTGAAGCTTGAGCATAGAGATTCATGTCCATCCATTTTCCCCTTCTAATATCTATTGACTAGTTACTCCCCCCTCATGAATATCATCATGAAATACTTCACTTGCGAGGGAAGATTATCCCGAGTCTATGCCTATCATATCCGATTGCTCATGCATTTCACGAGGGCCAAATTGCTAAATCTCCCTTTCTTCCTACATAGAAGTATTGAGAAAATGGCCTCCACTGTTCAAAAAAATCCTCCTTCTCAGCAGACAGCCTGCCTCTTCCATCACTCCCTCATCAAAGTCATCATTGTTCATCAGCTTGAGAAGAAGGAGGTCTCTTGGGATAATTTCATCACACATCCGGATTTCGCCACTGTCCCTTCATTTCATACATCTCTTTCACCTTCTACTCACCATATTTTGCCTTCTTCTAGAAGACCTATTCCCAAGAAGCTCAAATTTACCATAGAACAAGAAAAAGGGCATGATGAGGAAGAAGATCATGAGCAAGAGGAGGAAGATGATGATGAGCAACATCATGATGAAACAGGGCAGCAAGGGGATGATGAGGAAGATGATGATGAGCAGCATCATAGTGAAACAGGGCAGTAAGGGGGAGAAGAACATCAAGGGGAAGAAGGGCATGATGAAGAGGAACATAATGATGAACAGCGGACTCCTGAGCATGATAAAGAGGAAGATGATGATGAGCAGCATCACAGTGAGGCAGAACAGCAGACTCTTGAGCATGATTAAAAAGGACATGATGATGAACAACAACATGATGAATAGAGGCAGCCACAACATGATGAACAGAGGCAACCTCATGAAAAAGAACAACAACCTCATGAAGAAGAAGGGCAACATGATGAACAACTGCAACACAGTGAGGAGGACAGCCCTAAAAATGAAATGCACAAGGACAATCAAGGCATCCATGAAGAAATCCAAGACAGTGGCAAGAATGATGAGAAAAGTGGCAAGGGTAAAGAGCCAATGGAGCATCTGCTAGCTGCCTCTCCTAGGCAAGGGGCCATGCTCTCTTCTCCGAAAGTAGCCAAGCCCCGGACATCGAGGAAAAGGGTGCTTGGAGTTATAACTCCAAATGTGACTAGGGCCCTCCGAAGCAAGGGAAAATTGCCCAAGAAGCCTATTGTCGAATTTCCCAAGAGGAGGAAGACTAAAAGAGCCACCCAAAGCAAAGGAAAGGAGAAAGAAAAAAGCAGTCATGAAAAGGAAAGGGAATTCGACATCATTCAAATCCAAAGTGATGATAGTGACAATGAAGCCCAGATCCTAGAAAATCTCTTGATCAATAGAGAAACCAAATTGATGCTTTGAGGACTGATCTTGAGAGGGCTAGAAACTTCAATCACTTTTTGCAAATTCAAAACAAACAGATGAGTGTCCATATGGCGGTATATGAGACACGGGCCATCAAATACAAAAAAGAGGCCTCCAAAGCACAAGTTAGATTGGAAGAACTCATGGGTGAGTTCAATGAGAGCGAAGATGAAGATCAGCCCAGACGAAAGAGGCCAAGAACCATGGGGCTCAAAAATTCCCTTGAGAAACAAAAAGAAGAAGAAGATGCCCTTCTCCAATCTATCCCTCTCACTACATTGTTCGAACAAGAGATAGAGAACAATTGGGAAGCATGGCTTGAGAGATTTAATGATCACTTGGAGAAGAAATTGGAGAAGGAAAATAGAGACTTGGACCTTCAACGGAGGATGACTGGGCATTATAAAAAGCTCAATCAGTTTGACCGGTGGAATTCAAAGGCCGCTGAGGAAAAACTCAAGGAGGCTAAAGGGAAGCGTCCGGCACCAAAATTGAGGAAAGACACCTCAATGCTCCAAATTTTGGCCTCATCTTCACAACATGTTTTTGAAAACCCTTAAGGGTCATGCTCGCCAAATTTGGGCGAAATTCGACAAATTTTGGTTTTTTTTCATTTTTGGGTTTTTGGCTAAAACTCATGGGCTTCGCCATTTAAGTTTGAGGCATCCTCAAAGGATGAAAATGGTATCATTGGATGCCATAATTTTAGGGGCACATACTCAGCGATTTTCAGATCAATTTAAGATCATTTGCTCCCCCAAAATGGCGAAAAACACGTGCTTTTTCTACACTCTGCCCCGTTTATCAGCAAGGCCTATTTTTTGGTTTTTTACACACAGGTCTATTTTTGGAGGACTTCCAGTGGTAATTTGGGAGAAAAATAATATTTTCAGAAAGTAGACACTCAGAGCTTTCCAACGAGCCATCACGGGCCTCATTTCGACAACGGGAAGGCCTCCAAAAGTTGCCGACAAGTCAAGGGACCTTTTGCTGATGTATTTTTTGAGTATTTTTGTAAAAATTGAACCTTTCAAAAGTGACTTTTCTTCATGTGTGTCTAGCTATTTTTGTACATGATAAGTTATGAAAAGTCAATATATTTCCCTTTTTTAGCATTTTTGAGATATTTTATTAGATATTTTGTGCCTTATGCTTTGCAAAGCCTCAGGGACAAAATCAGATATTTTAGATAGGCCAATGAGATTGCAAGTTGAACTAAGAGGTTTTCCTCACTTTGGCCTATATATTCCAAAGAATTTCATTGTAAACAAGGCTGAACTTGTTGAATAAAAGCAATATATGGTCATATAAGCTTTGGAAGAAACACTTGTCTCATGCTTTTCGATAGTTTCTTGGATGTTCTTGGATGATGAAAGATGATTGTTGCTGGATTCCATGACTTGGTAGAATGGTATAGTGTCTCTCTCTCTCTGTTTTGTCTCCTAGTTTTCACTCATAATTCCATGTTCTTTCTTGCTATAAGACAGTAGAGAATAGATTTGAGACATGCCCTTGGAGGCACCTCAAATTTCCTGTTTCTTTATAGCTTCTATGTTTTCTTCATTCTTAGTCATATTAAAGAATCCTTGATTGCTCTTTAATAACTGAAGAATATTGTTTGCTTGTTTCATTTATGGTTTTATGCATGCTAAGTATGATTTACGGTATGCCTTGCTTGCTCATAGCTAGCCATAGCTCCACCTATGAAACCTCTCTTTGATTGATTAGATTGTCATTTGTTGAACCAAGGAGGTCTTGTACAGATCTTTCCCTTTGCCTAAAACTATGTAATCTTGTTTTCAAAGTGCCCAATAGCTTGAAGTACTATGTTTAGGTGTTCCTACATAGTGATTTGAGTTGTTTTTCTGTCTTAAATGTATTTCCCCAAAGTCTGATATCCATTTCCTAAAGTTAGAGAGTCATATATCTCTATGCATGGCTTGAATGTTTATTTCTATGCATTGATCAGCTTATAGTTACATTTATCATGATTAATGGTTAGCCCTACCATGTTTATGTTAGCTATTAAACTATTTATGCTTGAAATCCTTTGTTATTCACAAATTTGATGTCCATCTCACTCCATTTTTCCCAAAGATCCATTTTACCTCGAATCAAATCGGCCCTTCAACAACCTTGTGTCACCATCTGAAAGCTTTCTTGACCTTTTCGACCCCATAGCCCAGTTGATTTTACATCTTTTTACCTATCTTATGTCTTTGATCGGTTCATCCCTCACAACCTAAAAACCAAAAAGCTACTTCATAACTAGCCTAAAATCATAACACAATAAGCAAACACACAAATATCCCTTACACAAATAGAGAGAGCCCTCTCTGAGTCCAGGAAGGCTAGGTCCTTGGGCTCCAAATACTAGTTTGATGTTACACTTCATTTGGTTTGCCAATCAGCCAAATCACGGGACAATAACATAATGGCGATCACGGTGGGACTTTGAGTCAAAACATCCTCGGTATCCCTTAGGATCTCTCAAAATCTCAGTCAAAATTAGAAATCTTAGGTATTGGCTGAAGAGTAGAAACTAGCTCCTTCACCATCTTAGCAAAATGATGATTCAATTATAGGAAACTTTTCCAAACCTCAGGGCTACATATAGGAAACTCAGAAAACCCCAAAAAATATCTCTAGATTGGTGTTTATCAATATTGGTGGTGGACCATACACATATTGATGCAGGGGCATTAGACACTAGCCAACAATGTAGAAGGTTTTGTCCACATGTTGTGGCTAGGAGGGTTTGAAATCACTTGAATTGTAACAACTAGGTGTCAATACCTCAACTGATTGTATTATTTAGCTTAGTTAGAGTTAGTAGAAGTCGAATAGTTAGTCCATCTGTCATGTTTTAGTTTCGAATAATTGTAATTAGGCTCTTGAGTTACCATAACGGTCCTCACAGAGGAATTGAAAGGACATATGTTGATGTATAAATTGTATTCTCCGGAGGAAGAGAGAAGAAAAGAGAGGAGCTTTCTGCAATAAAACTCTGTGTATTGAGCAATTGCTTCCGGTTGAATAAAATCCAAGTCCTGTTGATTTCCAAACTGCCTGTATTTAAAATTGTGATGAATTTTTTAACTGTGAGGCGATTGTGTAATGGTAATTCCGTTCTCTGTCCTTGAATTCCCGTAATTTTTTGGATAACCCTGTGAATTCACCATAACCGCAGGCGAGGCCTGTGTAGAGAACCCTGGTCGTGGAACTCTGTTTTATGGCAATAGAAGCCTGCGTAATAGAGAAACTTACGCTTGTTCGTTGCCAATTGGAATTCCTAACCGGTTCAGAACCCTAGTTAACAAACGGAGAATAAATGAAGAAGAACGCAAACCCGACGAGGAACCTTGGTTAATCACTGTAGCAAAACCACAAGCGGTTTCCAAATTTCATCGCACCTCTTTTGCAGAGTAGGCAGTATTTCTGGGTCAAGGAGTGATTCCATAGACCTGTTGACGCGTAGCAAGGTGGACCCCCAGAAAACCATTGTTTAACCTGCGCCATCGCACGTTAACTTCCGTACCAGGACGTCGAGCGATATTGACAAGAGCCGTTAATTCGAGAGAGGCCCATCAGACGTTGTTCGGCTGGCGGAGATGCACGAACGATAACCAAGGTGCGCGGACGATAAATGAGTACGGTGCACATGTTTGATTGATTATTGATATATATATATATATATATATATATATATATATATATATATATATATATATATATATATATATATATATATATATATATATATATATATATATAGGTGGGCCCGGAGCGAAGGCTCTATTATAAAGTTTTGTTTATAAAGTGTGGGGTATTAATATAAGGTCCGAAGGTCTAACATTGGGATAATACATATATGTCGGGAATATAATATAACATCTGAAGTCGCGATTATATTTATTTGTCAATTTCGTTGAAATTGATAAATAAAATAAAGGGAAGATAAAGAGCCGTGTGGATAAAAAAAGAAGGAAATGCAGACAGAGCCACGTCATAGTTGACCATCTCTCCGTGGGGTTGACTTTCAGTTTTTTTGCGTCATTTGTGGTATCAGAGCTGTAGTTTTAAGTTGTTTTTGTTGACATGGCAATCCAAGTTGGTAGAGGTGTTGGCAGAATGAGACCTGTTGCTAACGCTGAAGTGTTGGGGATGTTGCAGAGGGTCGAGGCCAGAATGGATGTCATAGAGCGAAGACAGACCAGAGATCCTGAAGACACCAGCGAACCTGAGACAGAAGAAGCAGAAGAAAATGTTGAAATTCCTCCTGACATGAGGCTCCTTAGAACTGTTCTGGGGTCTGTAGTTAAGCCCAGAATCGAAGTGTCAAGCTATGCAGGGGGACTGAATCCAGAAGAACTAGTAGACTGGATAAATGAATTGAACAAGTGCTTTGACTATGAAGAAATAAGTGAAGATAAGAAGGTCAAGTTTGCATTAACAAAGCTGAAAGGACATGCTGCACTTTGGTGGGATGGAGTGCAGACAGAGAGGAGGAGAGTTGGCAAGCAACCTATCAAGAGCTGGACCAAAATGATGGCCAAATTAAAAGGTAAATTCTTGCCTAGTGATTACCCGCTGACATTGTATAAGAAAATGCAGAACCTGAGAAAGAGGTTGCTGACAGTAAAAGAATACACAGAGGAATTCTACAGAGTAAGCATAAGAGCTGGGAAATTTCAAGACACACCAGAGAAGACTGCCAGATATGTGAATGGTCTCAAGCTGGAGATCCAAGATGAGATTGGTCTCCTGTCTCCTAAGATAGTGGAAGAGGCCTACCAAATGGCCTTGAAAGCAAAGGAGAAACTCCTGAGGAAACAATCTGCCAAGAAGAGAGGTACTTTCCGTGGGAAGGGAAGTCAGGGTGGTAGAGGAAAGCCTACTACACCCAGGGATGGAGCTAACAGTAGCTCACCTCATAATCCATCTGCAGAGGATGATGCAAGGGGAAGAAGGGGTTCTTACAGAGGAAAAGGAAGAGGAGACAGAGACAGACGCAGAGGTAGAGAATTGAGGTGTTATAGATGTCAGCAAGTGGGACACAAGCACTATGAATGTCCAGAGAATGTGGGTGCTGGTCCAAGAAATGCTGTTGTTTCCTAGGCTGAAGAAGAAGCAGAGATTGAAGAAGAAATTCTTCCAGAGAGGGCAGAATCCTTAGTGGTAAAATAGGTCCTGTTGAAGCAAGCCAAAGAGGTCACTGAGCCTGCACAAAGGAAGACTTTGTTTAGGAGCATATGCAAAGTCCAAGGGAAATGCTGCCAGCTAGTTATTGATAGTGGAAGCACAGATAATCTGGTTTCCACTGAGGTAATATAAAAGTTGAAGTTGAAGACAAGGGAACATCCAACTCCCTACAGGGTGTCTTGGTTGCATAAAGGACATCAGCTGGTTGTGAAAGAACAGTGTGAGATAGATCTGCAAATGGGAAAATATAAAGATAAGGTCCTGTGTGATGTAATTCCCATGGATGTGCGTCATATACTGTTGGGTAGACCTTGGTAGTTTTACAGAGAAGTAGTGCATGATTGCAAGAAGAACACTTACAAGTTCTTCAAGCATGGGGTACATCATACATTGATACCCATGGAAGAAGGAGAGCCATCCAGCAGAGTGATTGATCCAAAGACCTTGTTGTTGAGTGGGAAAGAATATCTGCAGCAGATAGAAGAAGAAGAGGTAAGCTTTTCTTTAGTTTGCAAACCTAAAGTAGTTCTTACTTCTACAAATATTTCTGATTTACCAGTAGAAATCCAAGAGATGTTAGATGATTACTGTGACATTGTTGTGGATGATTTACCTGATGAGCTGCCACCTGTGAGAAAGATCAGCCATCAGATAGATTTTATCCCTGGCTGAAATCTGCCAAATAAGGCAGCCTACAGAATGACTCCCAAGGAAAATGAGGAAGTTAGGAGACAAGTACAGGAATTGTTGGACAAAGGACTGATCAGAGAAATTTTGAGTCCATGTGTTGTGCCAGCAGTATTGAGCCCAAAAAAAGATGGAGGTTGGAGGATGTGTACTGATTCCAGAGCAATTAATAAGATCACAATCAGGTACAGATTCCCTTTGCCTAGAGTTGAGGACTTAATGGACTGTTTGAGTGGTGCTAAATATTTCTCAAAGATAGAATTGAAGAGTGGATACCATCAGATTAGAATAAGAGAGGGTGATGAATAAAAAACTGCCTTTAAAACAAATGAAGGACTGTATGAATGGATGGTAATGCCTTTTGGGTTGTCAAATGCACCAAGAACTTTTATGAGACTTATGAATGAAGTATTGAAAGAGTTCATTGGTAAATTTGTGATAGTATATCTAGATGATATATTAGTTTTTAGCAGAACTAGAGAAGAACATTTAAGGCATCTTAATCATGTCTTGAAGAAGCTGCACCAAGAGAAACTGCTGATAAATTTGAAGAAATGCTCATTCATGAAGGAAGAGTTGGTGTATTTGGGGTTTGTTGTTTCTGCAGAAGGATTGAAGATGGACCCAGAAAAGGTTAAGGAAATTTTGGAGTGGCCTTCACCCAAGAATGTCTTTGAGGTAAGAAGTTTCCATGGACTTGCCAGTTTTTACAGGAAGTTTATAAGAAACTTCAGTAAAATTAATGCACCCATAATTGAGACAATAAAGAAGAACAAACATCCATTTAAGTGGACTGCTGAAGTAGAAAGAAACTTCAAGCTTTTGAAGCAAAAGATAATCGAGAAGCCTGTTTTGATTTTGCCCGATTTTACCAAACCATTTCAAGTAAAATGTGATGCCAGTGGAGAGGCCATTGGAGCTGTGTTGAGTCAGGATGATAGGCCTGTGGCATATTTCAGTGAGAAGCTGAATGACACCAGAAGAAAGTATTCCTCTTCTGAGAAGGAATTCTATGCAATTGTTCAGGCAATGAAGAAGTGGAGACATTATTTGATGTCCAGGGAATTTGTATTATATTCTGACAATCATGTTTTGCAGTATATTGTATAGCAGCCCAAGTTGAAACATAAGCATGCTAAATGGGTTGAGTATCTCCAAAGTTTTAATTTTTTTTTAAAACATATAAGTGTCCAAGCCAATAAAGTAGTTGATGCTTTGAGTAGGAGGAACATGCTTGTTTAAGAAACTAATTTTGAAGTTGTAGGATTTGATTTTCTAAAAGAATTGTATAAAACATATCCAGATTTTAAAGAAGCATTTGAGGCATGTAGTAACCCTGTTTTAACAGATAGAAGCCAGTGGCTGGATTATTTCCTGCAGGAGGACTTGTTATTCAAAATAAGTCAACTGTGTGTACCAAAATGTTCCATGAGAGAAAATTTGATCAAAGAGAAGCATAGTGGTGGACTTGTTGGAAAATTTGGTACTGATAAGACTTATGATCAGCTGAGTCAAGCACATTTACATTGGAGATGAGAGCGAAGTGGACAATTTGTAAGGAAAATTTGCAAGATTTGTCAACATGCTAAAGGAAGGAGCCGAAAGCGAGTTATTTTTGCTCCTTACCTATTCGGATAACAGGCCTTGGGACATGGTGAGCATGGATTTTGTTCTAGGATTGCCCAAGACTCAGAGAGGGAATGATGCAGTATTTGTTGTGGTGGACAGATTCTCCAAAATGGCACATTTTATTCCATGTTATAAAACCAGTGATGCCACCCATGTTGCTAACTTGTTCTTCAAGGAAGTTGTTAGATTGCATGGATTGACCAAGAGTATCATTTCAGACAAAGACACCAGATTTGTGGGGCACTTTTGGAGGACACTGTGGAAGAAACTTGGTACCAAACTGAGTTTCAGCTCAGCTTATCATCCTCAGACTGATGGACAAACTGAGGTAGTGAATAGGAGTCTGGGAAATTTGTTGAGGAGTCTTGCAGGAGAACATCCCAAGCATTGGGATCATATTTTTCCCCAGGCAGAATATGCATATAATGACTCACCAAACAGAAGCACAGGGCAGAGTCCATTTCATATTGTTTATGGAATGCACCCCAGAGGAATATCAGAATTAAGGAATCTGGGAAAGGCAGAGCTGAGAAGTGCAGATGGTGAGGAATTTAGCCCGAGAGATCAGACCATACATGAACAAGTGAAACAAAAATTCTATGACAGCAGCACCAAATACAAAAACAAGCAGAATTGAACGAGAAAAAGTTCATTTGAAGTAGGAGATCGGGTTTGGGGGGTTTGGCACACTTGAAAAGAAGATTCCCGAAAGCAGTATAACAAATTGAAGTTCAAAAAGATTGGGCCATGCAAGATACTTAGGAAGTTTTCTGCAAATGCTTATGAGATTGAATTACCTCCTGATGTTGGAATATCTCTCATTTTTAATGTTGCAGATTTGTACAAGTATGAAGATGATGGTGCAGAAGAAGGGTCAGCAGACAAGGAACAGATTGAGTGGAAAGAGCAGCAACCTCCAGCACAGCCATTGCAACCAGAGAAGATATTGGATAAAAGACCATTCAGAAGGACCAGAGGACAAGAGTACTTTCAGTACTTGATCAAATGGAAGGACAAGCTAGAGGAAGATGTCACTTGGATGACTGAAGAAATGTTGCAGAAGATAGGAAGATCAGTGGAGAAGCTCATGGACAAGAGCCCATGAAGGAAATTTCCCTCGGGAGTCTGATGCAGGGGCATTAGACACTAGCCAACAATGTAGGAGGTTTTGTCCACATGTTGTGGCTAGGAGGGTTCGAAATCACTTGAATTGTAACAGCTAGGTGTCAATACCTCAACTGACTGTATTATTTAGCTTAGTTAGAGTTAGTAGAAGTCGAATAGTTAGTCCATCTGTCATGTTTTAGTTTCGAATAATTGTAATTAGGCTCTTGAGTTACCATAACGGTCCTCACAGAGGAACCGAAAGGACATATGTTGATGTATAAATTGTATTCTCCGGAGGAAGAGAGAAGAAAAGAGAGGAGCTTTCTGCAATAAAACTCTGTGTATTGAGCAATTGCTTCCGGTTGAATAAAATCCAAGTCCTGTTGATTTCCAAACTGCCTGTATCTATAATTGTGATGAATTGTTTAACTGTGAGGCAATTGTGTAATGGTAATTTCGTTCTTTGTCCTTGAATTCCCGTAATTTGTTAAATAACCCTGCGAATTCACCATAACCGCAGGCGAGGCCTGTGTAGAGAACCTTGGTCATGGAACTCTGTTTTATGGTAATAGAAGCCCGCGTAATAGAGAAACTTACGCTTGTTCGTTGCCAATTGGAATTCCTAACCAGTTCAGAACCCTAGTTAACAAATGGAGAATAAATGAAGAAGAACACAAACCCGAAGAGGAACCTTGGTTAATCACTGTAGCAAAACCACAAGCGGTTTCCAGATTTCATCGCACCGCTTTTGTGGAGTAGATGGTATTTCTGGGCCGAGGAGCGATTCCATAGACCTGTCGATGCGTGGCAAGGTGGACCCCCGGAAAACCACTGTTTAACCTGCGCCATCGCACGTTAAATTTCGTACCAGGACGCTGAGCGATATTAACAAGAGCCATTGATTCCAGAGAGGCCCATCGGATGGTGTTCAGCTGGCGGAGATGTACGAACGAAAACCAAGGTGCACAGACAATAAATGAGTACGGTGCACGCGTTTGATTGATTATTGATACATATATATATAAGTGGGCTCGGAGCGAAGGCTCTATTATAAAGTTTTGTTTATAAAGTGTGGGGTATTCATATAAGGTCCGAAGGTCTAACATTGGGATAATATATATATATATGTCGGGAATATAATATAACATCCGAAGTCATGATTATATTTATTTTTCAATTTCGTTGAAATTGATAAATAAAATAAAGGGAAGATAAAGAGCCGCGTGGATAAAAAAATAAGGAAATGCAGACAGAGCCATGTCACAGTTGACCATCTCTCCGTGGGGTTGACTTTCCGTTTTGTTGCGTCACATATACTCTCGAAACAACTATAAATACACCTGGCGACTCCACTAGCCTCCAGTAGGCCTTACTACTTTGCTAAATTTTAGAATACTATCCGATCAGCCACCTCATCGCCACACTAACATAATGGCGATCACGGTGGGAATCTGAGTAACAAATAAACTTAGATTCCCTAAAAACATTTCAGTAGCCTTAGAAATACTATCTGATTGAATTATCCCACCGCTCACTAACATATTGGCGATCACGGTGGGATCTTCCGAGTTAGTGACAATCTAAGTACTCCTTAGTAACTCCCAAAGTCTCAATCAAACTTAGAAAACTAAAGTGTTGTTTGAAGAGTAGAAGCTAGCTCTTTCACCGTCTTAGCAAAATGATGATTCAGTTATAGGAAACTCTTCCAAACCTCCTAGGCTACATAAAAACTCAAAAAACCCCAAAACATTCCCAGATTGGCTTTTCCCTAGTTACTGGTGGTGGACCATAGCTACATCTTTACAAAAACAACCAAGTTCCACCTGGTGACTCCACTAGCCTCCAGTAGGCCTAAAACCTCCATAAAGAACAAAAAATTCATAAACCATACCTTTTCTGTTGACTCATCCTTTCCAAAACTTAAAACTAATGGTGCAAACTCTGTAATCAGTGACAAACTAAGTATAACTTAGCGATTCAGAAGAATTCACCTAAACATAGGAGATAAACAGAAGTAACCTTGCAAATAGAACCATTAGCTTGTCCAGACAGCCTAGAAAATTGTTCAAACCAAGTGAATCACTCTTCCTTGCAAGTCTTCATCTCAAATTTTGCTAGATTTTTTTTTCCCGAAAGCATATTTGATAGTGTTAGTGGTGGACCATAGTTATCACAGAAATCCACCTGGCGACTCCACTATTCCGCATTTTTGTTTGACCATCCTTCACATTAGTAAACCCCTAGAGAGGCCATCCATCCGAAACAATCACAAATACCATCCTCTCTAAACCCTAGACTTGAAATCTAGCTTCACAAAGAATCAACACTAGATCTCATCCAGACCCAAATCCCCCTATCATAGTAGATGACCCAAAGAAGATTCTGTGGCAAGCTTCCGAAACTGGCATTTTAACTACCGATAGGTCCATCCATAAAGCAAGATCAGTACCTGAACACCTCACAACCCTGTAGGATTCCCCCTTTGACTTAAGATCAATAAAAACCCCTTTTAGAAGTAAGTCACAAAGTAAGATAGACTTTGACGATCTTGAGCCCCTAGATCTGCCACAGAGTCCTAGTAGAGAAGCCTCGCCTACTACACCTCCAGACTTTCAGCTTCTCCATCACTTTGGCTCCTACCACCCTAGATCTGCTCAAAATCAGAGCACTAGCCCAAGTACATCCGCCACACCCATCCAAACCACTACTGTTCAAACTACCTCAACTCATCCTACAAGCCCTCATTTTGTACATCATCCATTAGCTCCCACCATGGTAGCATAGTATGCACCCTTGGTGTTGCCACAACCTTTGGCTCCCTTACAAAATGACTATTAATCCAAAATCCTGCACTTTACCGGAGTTGAGACTACCACAACTCAACAACATGTAGATAGGATTAGCGATGCCTTTGAATACATGGAAATAGAAGATGAGACCATCAGAATGAGGATGTTCGCCCAAAGCCTGGGCGGAGAACCCAAAAAATGGTTTAAGAGCTTAACTCTAAACAACATCCACAATCTCCCAGAACTCTACCAAACCTTCATAAATAAGTGGGAAATCAGAAAAAACCACATTCAAATCCTGTCAGAATATAACAATCTAAAACGGGAAAATGGGGAAAGTGTCCAAGGATACTGCACTAGGTTCAACAGTGTGTATAACGCTCTTCCACCTCACTTCAAACCTCCACTTGGCTCAGCCTTGGAAAAATTCCCCAAAGGCTTTGACCCAGACATGACTTATCAACTAAAAGACAAAGACCCCCCTACCTTAGAAGAAATGCAAAGAGTGGCTATAAATGCAGAGGCCAACTTAGCTGAAAAGAAAGCTAGGATAAGAGCAGAAACGGGAGTCACATACCATGACGAAATTGCCCCTTCGGTATCTTCCTTAGATCCTAGAATAGATGGCCTGGTAAAATCCATGAAAAAGATGTGGGAAAAAATGAGTGAAAAATCACCTCTTAAGGGAAACTAGCCAAACCCTCAAAACCGGAACCAAAACTTTAGAAGAGACCAGTCTCAAAATAAACCAAGGGAAAGGGACCAACAAATCAGGCCATCCTTCAGTGAAAATTATGTTGATGAATATGAGAGGGATAAATAACCCATTGATGAAAGTCATTTGAACCTATTAGGTTCTGATAACGAAAGTGAGGTTTACCTCACAAAAGAAGAATAAACATTCTTCTCTCCAAATCAAGATGAAACCAACTATGAAGATCCCGAAGATCCTGCCGTATATTTTCAGAATGCCATAATAAAAGCACACAGACGGTATGACCTTAGAAGTAGAAAAAACCAAGACAACTCCAATAAAGGTAGCTCAGACACTGCTAGAACCCCTGATGCCATCCTTAAAAAAGCAGTGGACATCAACAAAATCATGGTCAAGAAAACTAACCAAAACCAAGATAAAGTTATTCAAACAAGTTTTGGCTTAGATGCTCCTAGTACTTCCACAAATATTCCCGAGATGGCTGTTTTGAATAAAGGCCCAAACCAGAGTTAGAAAATTAAGAACATAGAGAAAATCATGTCCGAAAAAGCTGAAACAAATATGTCCAAACTACAAACTCCTTTTAGTTTCGAAGGGGAAATTTCCAAAATAAAAATAACCATACCCCTTACTAAACCAATAACTATAGATAGGTATAGATCTCAAATATTCAAAGTTTTTGATTTAGGAAATGAGGCAGATACTTTAAATCTAACTGATGACAAACCCGAACTCTTTTTTGGCCCCAAAATAGAAGGTGAATACCAAGAAGGAGTTGTCTCTGCTTTCTATGTAAGCTTGAACATACAGGACAAGATATTACATAATGCCATGTTAGATTCCGGTGCCTCCCATAACCTCATGCCTAAAGCAATCATGGAAAACCTGGGTCTAGAGGTAACTCAACCATACAAAGACCTATGCTCCTTTGATTCAAGTCAGGTCAAATGTTTAGGGCTAATAAAGAACCTGTGTTTTTCTTTGACACAACTACCGGCAAAAAACCTAGTCATGGGTGTAATAGTGGCTGATATTCCTCCTAAGTATGGAATGCTACTATCAAGGGCGTGGGCTGCCAAAATACAAGGTAACCTTCAAATGGACATGTCATTCGCTACCATCCCAGTTTTCAACCAGACTAGGAGATTATACCGAGAAACTCACATGAAATACATGGTTAGCAACCGGGATAAGCCAAACAACACTCCCATTTATTCCATTCATTCCAATTTATATTATTTTATATTATACAATGAAAGTGATATAAACGAGCAGATAAAAGAAAATGAAGAGGATTTCAAACCATAAAAACCACATTTCCCATTACTAAATGAAGAAACTGATGACCAAAGCTCCAAGAAACCTGAAAAACAGTTTAGTATCATGTATGAAAAAGAAGCTCTTTGGAGTATAAGCTTTGACGGTTCTTGTGGCAAAACTGGTTCGGGGGCCGACATCTAGATACACAATACTAATGAAGGTCATTCTTTCATATTAGAATTCCAATGTACTAATAACATTGTGGAATATGAGGCCCTTCTCCTTCGTCTGCACATACTTAAGGACTTAGATGCCAAGAAAATATCAGCCCAGGGAGATTCAGAACTTGTAATTAGACAAATCAAAGGTGAATATTCAGCAAAAAACCCAAGACTAAGAGAATACAGGAATGCAGCTTTAGACATCCTCAAAACCTTCAAAAAATATGAACTCACTTATATCCCTAGGGTTCAAAATAGCCTAGAAAATGAGCTCGCCTTTGCTGCAAGCAATGGCCAAATACCATGTCTAAGCGAGCAATACAATATTCAAGTCAAACATCACCCTACAGTACCAGATAACATTTACCATTGGAAAGTATTAAAAAATGATGATCAGATTGATAATTTCTTACAATCTAGGAATGAATTTGAAGTAGCCAAAACAGACTTAGAAAATGAAGAAAAGAATCCTGGCAAAAATCAAGATCAAGAGCCAAATTTACCTTCTTGGACAGATGTAAACTTGGTAACTCATTCATATGAAACTGAGATAGGAGAGGATATAGACCAAAGGGAACTTGAAATCTTACACTGTGAAAATGACACCATACTCAGAGGGCTTGCACCTTTAGAATAATTGTTTGATTTTAACGATGTGGCCAAAAAGCCAAAAATGGAATCTACCAAAGTCGACATAGAAGAATATAACATAGGAAGCACAAAATAACCAAGAAAGATTAAACTATCCAAGAGGAGGAAGACTAAAAGAGCCACCTAAAGCAAAGGAAAGGAGAAAGAAGAAAGTAGTCATGAAAAGGAAAGGGAATTCGACATCATTCAAATCCAAAGTGATGATAGTGACAATGAAGCCCAGATCCTAGAAAATCTCTTGATCAATAGAGAAAACCAAATTGATGCTTTGAGGACTGATCTTGAGAGGGCTAGAAACTTCAATCACTTTTTGCAAGTTCAAAACAAACAGATGAGTGTCCATATGGTGGTATATGAGACACGGGCCATCAAATACAAAAAGGAGGCCTCCAAAGCACAAGTGATATTGGAAGAACTCATGGGTGAGTTCGATGAGAGCGAAGATGAAGATCAGCCCAGGCGAAAGAGGCCAAGAACCATGGGGCTCAAAAAGGCCCTTGAGAAACAAAAGGAAGAAGAAGATGCCCTTCTCCAATCTACCCCTCTCACTACATTGTTCGAACAAGAGATAGAGAACAATCGGGAAGCATGGCTTGAGAGAGTTAATGATCTCTTGGAGAAGAAATTGGAGAAGGCAAATAGAGACTTGGACCTTCAACGGAGGATGACCAGGCATTATAAAAAGCTCAATCAGTTTTCCTAGCGGAAATTGAAGGCCGCTCAAGAAAAACTCAAGGAGGCTAAAGGGAAGTGCCCGTCACCAAAATTGAGGAAAGACACCTCAAGGCTCCAAATTTTGGCCTCAGATTCACAACATGTTTCTGAAAACCCTTGAGGGTCATGCTCGCCAAGTTTGGGCGAAATTCGACAAATTTTGGTTTTTTGTCATTTTTGGGTTTTTGGCCAAAACTCATGGGCATTGCCATTTTAGTTTGGGGCATCCTCAAAGGATGAAAATGGTATCATTGAATGCCATAATTTTAGGGGCACATACTCAGAGATTTTTCAGATCAATTGAAGATCATTTTCTCCCCCAAAATGGCGAAAAACACTTGCTTTTTCTACACTCTGCCCCGTTTATCAGCAAGGCCTATTTTTTGGTTTTTTACGCATAGGTATTTTTTTGGAGGACTTATATTGGTCAGTTGGGAGAAAAATAAACATTTTCAGAAATTAGACACTTAGAGCTTTCCAACGAGCCATCATGGGTCTCGTTTCGACATCAGGAAGGCCTCCAAAAGTTGCCGGCAAGTCAGGGGACCTTTTTCTGATGTATTTTTTGAGTATTTTTGTAAAAAATGAACCTTTCAAAAGTGACTTTTCTTCATGTGCGTTTAGCTATTTTTGTACATGATAAGTTATGAAAAGTCAATATATTTCCCTTTTTTAGCATTGTTGAGATATTTTATTAGATATTTTGTGCCTTGGGCTTTGCAAAGCCTCAAGGACAAAATCAGATATTTTGGATAGGCCAATGAGATTGCAAGTTGAACTAAGAGGTTTTCCTCACTTTGGCCTATATATTCCAAAGGCTTTCATTGTAAACAAGGCTGAACTTGATGAATAGAAACAATATATGGTCATATAAGCTTTGGAAGAAACACTTGTCTCATGCTTTTGGATAGTTTCTTGGATGTTCTAGGATGATGAAAGAGGATTGTTGTTGGATTCCATGACTTGGTAGAATGATATAATGTCTCTCTCTCTGTTTTGTTTCCTAGTTTTCACTCATAATTCCATGTTCTTGCTTGCTATAAGATAGTAGAGAATAGATTTGAGACATGCCCTTGGAGACATCTCAAATTTCCTATTTTTTTATAGCTTCTATGTTTTCTTCATTCTTAGTCATATTAAAGAATCCTTGATTGCTCTTTAATAACTGAAGAATATTGTTTGCTTGTTTCATTTATGGTTTTATGCATGCTAAGTATGATTTACAGTATGCCCTGCTTACTCATGGCTATCCATAGCTCCACCTATGAAACCTCTCTTTGATTGATTAGATTGTCATTTGTTGAACCAAGGAGGTCTTGTATTGATCTTGCCCTTTGCCTAAAACTATGCAATCTTGTTTTCAAAGTGCCCAATAGCTTGAAGTACTATGTTTAGGCATTCCTACGTAGAGACTTGAGTTGTTTGTTTGTCTTAAATGTATTCCCCCAAAGTTTGATAGCCATTTCCTAAAGTTAGTGAGTCATATATCTTTATGCATCGTGTTGGCCACCTGTAAATTTTGGTCTATCAAAAGGTGGCCAAAACATGTTTTCAGCCTTCAAGAAACACTTTCCTGGCCAAAATGTTATCTCTTGAAGCTTGTAGACGACCTCATGCTCATGTCTCAAGGTTTTCACTGTTATTTCTCAGAAACTCAAAATTCTACTAAAATTCCATGAGAAGACTGTTGCAATATCCTCCTCCTTTTCCCCTTTTTCCTCTCAGAGACTAACCTTCATATTTTCATCATTTTCCTTTGTTCTCCATTTTCCTCATCCTCTTTTCATATAAATTTGCCTTTGCAGAGTTCCAAACTTCTTTCGAACTCTGTCGAAACCCTCAGAAACCTTTGAAAATCACTGAAAAGCTGTGTAAAAAAACCCATTTCTCTATTAAAGGTTTAAGCCCCTTGGCCTGAGTTTCCAAACCACTTCCCCAATACGCCCTCATCATAAAAACCAAGCGCCAAACCCATGAAGCGCTAATCGCATCGGAAAGATTCAAAATGTGCATGTTTGTGAGCCATTTCAAAATGTCGATTGCGATCAGCCCCTTTGCCATAAACCGAAGATCGTATTATCATTTCATCTACCCCATAAGCCCGCAATCGGGCGCTAAACCATTGAAAAATCCCTTTCTGATCAATATTTTTCTGTGAAAAACTTGAAAACCCATTTTTCCAAAGTTTGTTTTAAAATGCCAAAATCACATGTTTTAAATAAAATGGGTTGATCAAAAAGACCGATGCGCAATCGCGTCGGAGAAGTTACAAATGAGTTGATTGAAAGACCAGGCCCGAATGTTCCGATTGCGATTGGCCCTAGTTATTTAAAGCCCCGGGCCCATGGTACTCCATACACCCAGTGGCCCCGCAATCGGGCGCCAGCCTATCATATTTATATTCCACCCGATCCACTCAAAACCTTGGTTTTTATTGAAATTTATGGGTTTCTCACAAAGTACAAGGGTCCCACCGATGTAAAGAATTAAAGGATCTGGAGCGTTGATCTAGACCAGATCTAATGACCCGCGCACAATTGCAATGTTTCAATCGCATGCTTTGTTGCTGCCCTCCCGATTGCCGATCCCCGATTAAATCTGGGCCGTCCGTCTCCCTGATGATCGGACAACCTGCGCTCAATCGCATCACTGCGTTCCAATCGCATCCCCTTTGCTGCGACCTGCCGATTGCGATCCTCCGATTAAATCTGGGCCGTCCACGTGTCCAGATCGGACGGTCCCAGATCATCCCCACCGTTGCTCATCGCGCGATCGACGGTTCTGTTTTATTCTTCCTCCCGCGTCATTTAAAATTCCTCTCAGTTAATCTCCACCGTTGGATGATGCCATCCGACGGTCCTGCTCTCTTCCTATGCCTCTGAAGCAGTAAAACCAAAAACGCAGTATTTTATAACAAATTGTTTGTATTTTGCAGGTTTTGATTCGAAGTTTTATCAATGTTTCATAAGCATTGACAGCACATAAAGGCCTGCGCGCCCCCGGCACATCAACAAGACATTGTTTTGATTAAAAAACAGTTAAAGAGTATCAGCGCCGAAGAAAAAACATATCAGAACCGGAGATTGAAGACCCAAACACAGATCTCAAGCAAATTAAAGTGTTTGGGGAAGGAGCGAAGACATCTGTCGAGCTGAGAAATTCCCCACCGCTATAAGAAGAGGCTAATTGAACCCTCGACAGCTCAAAAGACACCTGCAGTCTCGTTGAGATCAAAGACCGCCGAACAATTAATACTAATTGAGTTATCTTATCTCTAATTGTCGGCAGAACCATTCGAGAAGATTAAAGAACAGTTCAGAAGAAGATATTTAGATCATTTCATCTCGGGAAGTAGAAATAAAGTCACTCCAGCATGACACTGAGCTTCAAAGGATAGCACACTTCCCACTGATTTTAATCTTAAGTGTAACTCAATTAATGCAGATGAACACCTGTAGATTTCTTGATCGAGGCCCTCAAAGTACCGCAGAGTCATCTTCTGTATTAATTGATCCGAACAGATCTTTTCATAGTTTACTACCGCCCCATTCTTCTATAAATACCTCTGTAGAAGATGAGCAAAGGGTTGGTCTCGGGACATATGAACTCATGTAATAGTCATTCTGAAGCCACTGATGCCCTGTTCTGTAATTGAAAGATACATAAGCTGATATGAGAAGTTCAAAGCTGTAGCGACCCACCGGGCTTGCTGATTGTCACTGGTTTGAATATCAATACAAGCTGCTGATTTATGGAATTCTGAAACTATGTCAATGGTGATGTGTTCCTTACTGTCAATTGTCGTTTTACTTAATGTTTTCACTCTGTTCACTTTCTCTGATAAAGAGCAGCAAACATAGAGTTAGGATATACTCTCCATAGTACCCTACTCTTACTGAAAGCTTTATCTTCTATGTTTTCTTCATTTGAATGTCCTCTTTGAAGAGTTTATTAATGCAGGTTAGTTTAAAAGTACTTCCCTGATCTAGATAGCTCTTTGAGATGAGTGTTTTCTATGTTATCCTTGGAGTTTATCAATGCAGCGTAGTTTAAAAGTACTTAGCTGATCTAGATTGCTCTTTGTGATTATCATCTGTGTTCCCTTATCGAATATGCTGAAGCAGGCTGGTTTAAAAGCACTTACCTGATCTTAAGTTGTTTGAACTGTTTTTTAAATGTTTCTGATGGAAAGTACTTCAATGCAGGTTAGTTTAAAAGCACTTACCTGATCACAGAAATACTTTTATGTTTCTCCTTAGGTACATGTTGAAAGAAAGCTAGTTTAAAAGTACTTACTTGATCTTAGACTGTGCTTTGTTTTTTCATTTGTTTAAGTCTTTCACTCCTATTTGTTTCACTCCATTAATCACCTTAAGAGATCCTTTGATGTAAATGACTTGCTCCATGGATCCTTCTTGAATTTGCTATCCAATTAAATCCTCCTATGACTCCATAGCCCAATGGGTTAAAGTTGTCTTTGTCCATTGCTATCAGCTGAAACATTCCTTCATTTGCAGGCTCTTCACCCTTTTGAACTGCTTTCACCTTCACCATGTCTTCGCCCAACCAAAAGCAAACAAAACAAACCCATGCTCTTCATAACTAGCCTAATATCACAATTCCAGTCTTTAAAGATCACATCTTTGAACTCATTTATAGAGAGATCCCTCTCTGGATTCAGGAGGGCTAGATCCTTGAATCCCAAAGCGGTTTGATGTTACCTCTGCAGTTGGACTTTGCCAATCTTGCTAATTACAGAGTGATAACACATCGATTGAATGTTTATTTCTATGCATTGATTAGCTTATAGTTACATTTCTCATGATTAATGGTTAGCCCTACCATGTTTATGTCAGCTATTAAACTATTTATGCTTGAAATCATTTGTTATTCACAAATTTGATGTCCATCTCACTCCATTTTGCCCAAAGATCCATTTTACCTTGAATCAAATCGGCCCTTCAACAACCTTGTGTCACCATCTGAAATCTTTTTTGACCTTTTCGACCCCATAGCCCAATTGATCTGACATCTTTTTACTAATCTTATGTCTTTGATCGGTTCATCCCTCACAACCTAAAAACCAAAAACCTACTTCATAACTAGCCTAAAATCATAACACAATAAGCAAACACACATATATCCCTTACACAAATAGAGAGAGCCCTCTCTGAGTCCAGGAAGGCTAGGTCCTTGGGCTCCAAAGACTAGTTTGATGTTACACTGTCATTTGGTTTTCCAATCAACCAAATCACGGGACACTAACACTACCCACATCTACTATCTAAATCCTTCCTTGCCAATGGTGACTACATAACCCTGCAAACCCTGATACAATCCCTATAAAAGAAAAGAAAATAATTATCTTCCAAAGAAGTTGGTCATCCTTGGGAGCACCGATGTAACCCAGATATAATCTTTGGGAGCCTGTGTTTGATCGACCTGTAGCTTTGGGTGTTTCAAGAATGCTTGTTATTGGATGTAAATTGCGAAGGATTAACATTTTTCATAGGATTCTATTATTGTGTAATGGACGCATTTTTATGGTCAACCTCGTGTTGAATGGCTTTGAATCCCTAATAATTTTGATTGCTACTATGATTTAGGAATGGGGCATAAAATTAGCTTCTAGGTTTTTTAAAGTTATACACATTTTTTTTTTGTAAATTATCTACTTGTAATTATGGACAAGTAGGGGTTTTAAAAAAATTATGTTTTGATAATATGAATGAGGTCTTTCTTAGGTCTATGTTTGCTCGACTTGTCTTAGAACTTTTGGAGCCCTCTATCTCTGAGCTTCTCGAGACAAAATTAGCTTACGGATTTTTAAATTAAAAGGAAAATAATTAGCTTAGGTTTTTGTTTTTGAGCTTCTTGAGATTTTATATATGAAGATTTTATCATTTTATCATTTTAAATACAATCAATTATTAAATATTAAGTTTGATTTTCTATTATTTTTCATTTCAAAATATCATTTTTCAAAAATTAAATATTTTTTTTTTTTTATATAAAAAATATTAGATTATTAAATTTAGATTTTCTTTATAGTATGTAGCTTTAAAAATATTAAAAAAAAAAATAATTATAGAGAAATTTATGAAAAAAATTTCTATTAATGTAGAGAAAAATAAGATTTAAAACATATATGCCATGAGCATAAAATAAATAAGTAAATAAGTGACCAAACATGATGAGTTCAAATAAAATAAATTACAAGATTATTAAAACCGAGGATTTTTTAAATTAAATTTTTAAGTATTAAAAATTTAAACTATATTAAAATAAAGTATAAGAGATATATATTTAATTATAAATTTTCAAATATATATATATTTGACAAATTAAACTATATTGAAAGAAAATGTATTATTAATATTTTATATATTAAAAATTTATGCTATATTAAAATAAAATATAAGAAACATATTACTAATTATAAATTTTCAAGTATATACCTTTAACAAATCATACTATTTTAAAACAAAATATAAGATATACATCTTTATGATATGAAACTGAATAACTTTTCAATTTTCCCAATAAAATAGAAGACACAAGACACATATGTTTAATTATAAATTCTCAAATATATACATTTGACAAAATAAACGATATTGAAACAAAATATAAGACCTACACTTTTATGATAATGAAACACCATGACTTTGCACATATACAAGTATGGCATAGAGGTAAATGCACATGCACATATATATATTCATCCTTTAATAGATTTGTCCTTGTATGATTTAAAACAACTTAATAATTAATAATAATCTAATAATGATGTAAAATTGAAAATTTTAAAATGTATAATTTATTATTCTTAATTTATTTATATATTAAAAGCAAAAATTATAATACATAATTATTTTTTAAATAAATATGATTTTTGTCATATTTTAATACAAAATTTGTTGTTTTTAGTAATTACAAAATTATTATTCTCTATAATATTTTAATATAATTTTTAAGAAATATGCAGTTTAATATTTTCTATAATTTTTTAATGTAATAATTATTATTTTTTTAAATATTAAAATTTATATTAACCAAAGCTCCTATTAAATTTGAATTATCAAAATTTTTGTTGAAATATTAAAGTCACCTGCTAGTCTTTGTACTAGAAGAAGAAAGAGTACAGCAGTAGCAGAGTTTGCATACATTGCAATACGCATTTAAGAAAAATGGGAGAATGTAAGGAAGAATTAAATTTTGATATGGGCAAAGTCATTTCAGCAGAAGAATGAAGAATTTCGTAGTTCAAGTCTACGGAGGAGCAGAAGTTATTAAAGACAGTCATTTCGGGCCTTAAAGCCCTCAACAACCAAGTATGAAGTGAAATTAATTAAACAGCGAGAAACTTAAAGTATTATTTCTGAAAAGAGGCAGGACAAGTGGTCCCTACCACTTAAGCGCTAATCGTAGATCGTAGTTTTTTTTAAGTATTAGTATCTTGTTGATGTGGATGTTTGCAATGTACGATCGCTGCACCATCGCAACATCGCAATATTATAAAATCACCCTCCGCCCATGCCAGAGTTTCGTAGAAAGTTGCGATGTGCGATTGTTGCGCCATCGCACGATCGCACAATCGCATGTTATATATATATATATGTATGTATGTGTGTGTGTTGTTGCACTGGTTGAAAGTTGCGATACGATCAAATCGCAATGTCGCATATCGCATTTTTGTTGTTCCGCCATATCGCACATCGCAAATGGCCGACTGCGATGTGGTCCCCACTTATACGCCGCGCCTATATTAAATTTTATGTTCCGGAAAGGTTAATTTCTCTGTAATTGTTTTTATTTATTTGTTTTATGGTTTTGTTCCCGCCGCGCCATATATATAATGAAAAAGGCCCATGAGGAAAAAGAGAATGAATGTTATATAATTTTTGTTGTAATCACTGTGTGAGAGCCCGCAGGCAAGAAAAACACAGTAAGAAGAACAAATCACTGTTTGTGCGTTCTTGAGAGACAGAGAGTTGTATTCTGGAGCACTGCGTCTGTAGCAGTCTTATTCTGTGAATCCCTCCATTGAGGAAGACTTTAGTAATAAGTTTTTTTTTAATTCTGTTAATGAAATAGAAAGCATTTTCATGCCATCTCTATCTGCAAGTCAAATTTTATTTTTAAACTTCTCTGTGTTGTAGAGGGGAGATTATTCTCTCCATTTCTGTTGTTTGGAATTTTCAATATTCCAACTTGGTATCAGAGCTAGTTCAGGCACTTTGAAGGTTTCAAAGAAGCTGAAGAAGAAGAAGACTTGTTGCAACGTTTTCTCCAGCAGTGTGAAAGCCCAACGGAAGTCAAAAGTTCAGGTATTTCTCAAAGATAACAGAGCTGTTGTTTTGTTTTAAAAGAGTTTGTTCTTTCAAAGAAGGAAAGACAACTTGTTTAAGTTCAGAGTTCAATTTAAGAGCAATGGCTGGACCAAGTACAGGAATGAACATTGGAAATGTTCAACTTCCACAATTTAATGGAAAGAACTATGATTATTGGGCCATTACCATGAGAGCCCTGTTTGTCTCACAAGACTTATGGGAGTTTGTAGAAGATGGTTTTGTTGAATCAACTGATGAGCGGGCTTTCAATGCCTTAACTCAAGCAGAGAAAGATTTATTGAAGAACAATAGAAAGAAGGATGCTAAAGCCTTCTTATATTTGTATCAGGCAGTAAATGAGAGTGTGTTTCCAAGGATAGTAGCAGCTAAGAGATCCAAGGATGCATGGGAAACCCTGATAGTAGCCTATCAAGGTATAGAGAAAGTTAAGACAGCAAAACTTCAATTGCTGAGAAGAGATTTTGAAACTCTTTGCATGAAAGAGTCAGATAATGTAGACACATTTTTTACACATGTGATCAGGATTGTAAATCAGATAAGATCCCATGGAGAAACTCTTGAAGAAAGAATAATCGTGGAGAAACTTTTGAGAAGCCTACCCTCAAAGTTTGATGTTATTGTAACCACCATAGAAGATACCAAAGATGTCTCAAAGTTCATAGTGGATGAACTCCATGCCTCGCTGATAACTCATGAACAGAGATTGAGCAGAGATGAACACCCATCTCCTGAACACGCCTTCAAGACCCAAATGCCTTCAGGAAGAGGAAGAGGTCAAGGCAAAGCAAGAGGAAGAGGCAGAAGCCAGAACAGAGGTGGAAATAACAACCCTTCTCATTCACATGGAAGGAACAACAGTTAGAGTCAGAGCCACGGCCAATGCAACAGCCAACAAGGAGGACACCAACATCAACATGCTCATGGACAAAGGTATGACAAATCCAATGTCCAATGTCATTATTGCAAGAAATATGGGCACTATGCCAATGAATGTCGAAATAAGCAAAATGACATGAAGAATAAGCAGAATGCTAATGTAGCAAAAGAAGAAAAGAACCCAAGTAATGTGCTATTAGCATGTAATGTAGCACAAGATAAAGAAGATGATGTTTGGTTCTTAGATTCAGGATGTAGTAATCACATGACTGGAAACAAGGAAATGTTTGCCAATTTAGATGAAGAGGTAAAATATGAAGTGACCACAGGCACTGACACTAAGATCTATGTCAAAGGAAAAGGCAGAGTTAGTATTCGAGCAAGAAATAGGGAGCAGAAATTTGTTCCTGATGTATATTATGTTCCAGGTCTGAAGTGTAATCTTTTGAGCATTGGGCAGCTCATAAATAAAGGTTACAATGTAATTTTCAAAGATGATGTGTGCACAATAAAAGATATACCTCCAAGCAACAAAATCATTGCTGAAATTCAAATGACCAGCAATAGAATGTTTCCTCTCAAGCTCAACACTGACTTGAAGGGAAAAGGAAAGAGCATAGCAGCTGTAACACAAGAAGCTTTCCAGAAAGAAGTAAAAGATGAAAATTGGTTATGGCACCTGAGATTTGGACATCTCAATTTCGGAGGATTAAATTTGCTGCACAGAAAAAGAATGGTAAGAGGTTTACCATTGATTAAGAAGCCTGATAGCCTATGTGAAGGTTGTATCTTGGGAAAGCAACACAGAGAAAATTTTCCATCAGGGAAGAGCATAAGGGCGAAAGCACCCTTAGAGATCATTCACTCAGATTTATGTGGGTCGATGCAAACAGCATCAGTTTTAGACAGCAATTACATGCTGACCTTCATAGATGATTTCACAAGAAAAGTGTGGGTTTATTTTCTGAAATATAAGAGTGAAGTCTTTCAGAAATTTTTCCATTTTAAAGCTCTTGTAGAGAAACAGAGTGAGCAGTACATTAAATTTCTCAGAACTGATAGAGGAGGAGAATATATATCAAAGGAATTTCTGCGTTTCTGCAGAGAGAACAACATACACAAGCAATTTACTACAAGATACACACCGCAACAGAATGGAGTTGCTGAAAGGAAGAATCGAACCATAATGGAAATGGTGAGAAGCATGCTAAAGGAAAAACACTTGCCGAATGAGTATTGGGTAGAAGCAGCAAACTGTGTTGTGTATATTTTGAATAGATGCCCCACAAAAGCAGTGATGAAAAAATTTCTAGAAGAAGCATGGAGTGGCGGAAAACAGGGAGTCACCCACATGAGAGTTTTTGGATGTGTGGCATATGCACACATTCCTGACAAGTTGAGGAAGAAGTTGGATAGTAAGGGGGAGAAGTGCATTTTCCTTGGATATTGTGAAGATTCCAAAGGATACAGATTGTATAACCCATCCACAAAGAAGTTTGTGATAAGCATAGATGTGCAATTTATTGAAGAGGAAGCATGGGATGGAAGCATTGAGAAAACAGTGAATGTTAAAAACTGTTTGTCTCATGATGAAGATGAAGGAGATGTGGTTGAAATTAACAACTTATCCATAGCACAACCTCCACCAACACAAGGACAGCAAGGGACACCTCAAGCAGCAACGAGAACACCTTTGAGAAGAAGTGGGAGTGTATCTCCAAGCACACCACATGGAGCAGACTCGAGTGCTTCTTCAAGCACGAATACACCGAGTGAAAGTGGAACAAGGTTCAGAAGTATTAGAGAAATCTATGAGCAGGGAGAAGCAAATGAATGTATGAATTCCCTATTTGCTTTGTATTGTCAAGTTGATGATCCTATTCATTTTGAAGACACAGTTAAAGATAGAAAATGGATAAAAGCTATGGATGATGAAATTAATGCCATAGAGAAGAACAAAACATGGGAGTTGGTTGATCTCCCAGAATGTAAAGAAGTCATTGGTGTTAAATGGGTCTATAAGACCAAAAGCAATGCTGAAGGAAAAATAGAAAGACACAAGGCCAGACTTGTTGTCAAGGGATATAAGTAGAAGCAAGGGATTGATTATGAAGAAAATTTTGCACCAGTTGCAAGAATGGAGACAGTAAGAGCAGTGTTGTCTATAGCAGCACAAAACAAATGGAAAGTATACCAGATGGATGTAAAATCCGCATTTTCAAATGGAGTTTTAATGGAAGAGGTATATGTGGAACAACCTCTAGGATATGAGAAGAAAGGGCAAGAGCATAAAGTCTGTAGATTGAAGAAAGCTCTTTATGGGCTGAAGCAAGCTCCAAGAGCATGGTACAGTAGGATAGATTCCTATCTACTGGAAAATGGATTTGAAAAGTGTAAGGGAGAACCCACCCTCTACATCAAAGAAAAGGATGGTAAAATTCTCATTGTTGTTCTATATGTTGATGATTTAATATTTACAAGTAATGATGATTACCTTATTGAGAATTTTAAAACAGTCATGAAAGATGAATTTGAAATGACTGACATGAGTTTGTTGAGATACTTCTTAGGAATAGAAGTAGAGCAAAGTGAAAAAGGGATTTTTATTTCTCAAGCAAAGTATGTGAATCAAGTTTTAGAAAGATTTAATATGCAGGAGTGCAAAGCTACAATTACTCCCACAGTAATGGGATTGAAGTTGAGTAAAGATGACAGCAGCAAGGATTTTGATCCAAGTTTGTATAAAAGCATAGTTGGAAGCCTCATGTACTTGACTGCAACTAGGCCGGATATTATGCATGCTGTTAGTTTAATTTCCAAATTTATGGAGAAGCCAAAAGAAGCACATTGGCAGGTAGCGAAGAGAATTCTGAGGTATGTGAAAGGAACTAAAAGATTTGGCATTTTATATACTACTTCAGAAAACTCAGAATTAGTTGGATACACTGACAGTGATTGGGCTGGAAGTGTAGATGATCGGAAGAGCACTTCCGGTTATGTTTTTGATATGGGTTCAGGAGCCATTTCATGGGCTTCTAAGAAATAGCCGATTGTAGCATTATCTACAGCAGAGACATAATATGTGGCAGCTACAGTAGCAGCGTGTCAAGAAATTTGGATGAGAAGAATGTTGAGAAGTTTATGCCAAGAACAGGTAAAAGGGACAGTGATTTATTGTGACAATAGCTCAGCTATTGCATTATCAAAGAATTCTGTGTTTCACAAGAGAACGAAGTACATAAATACAAAGTTTCATTATATCAGAAAATTGGTAAACAATGAAGAAATTGTTTTACAGCATTGTAAAACAGAGGAGCAATATGCAGATATTTTAACAAAGCCATTGGCACAGAAGACATTTGAATTTTTAAGAAAATGTTTGGGTATGTTTGATAACCCAGCAGCTGACTTTAAGGGGGAGTGTTGAAATATTAAAGTCACCTGCTAGCCTTTGTACTGGAAGAAGAAAGAGTACAGCAGCAGCAGAGTTTGCGTACACTGCAATACGCATTTAAGATGAATGGGAGAATGTAAGGAAGAATTAAATTTTGGTATGGGCAAAGTCATTTTAGTAGAAGAATGAAGAATTTCGTAGTTCAAGCCTACGAAGGAGCAGAAGTTATTAAAGACAGTCATTTTGGGCCTTAAAGCCCTCAACAACCAAGTATGAAGTGAAATTGATTAAACAACAGGAGACTTAAAGTATTATTTCTGAAAAGAGACAGGACAAGTGGTCCCTACCACTTAAGCGCTAATCGCAGATCGCAGTTTTTTTAAGTATTATTGTCTTGTTGATGTGGATGTTTGCGATGTGTGATCACCGCACCATCGTAACATCGCAATATTACAAAATCACCCTTCGCCCATGCCAGAGTTTCGTAGAAAGTTGCGATGTGCGATCATCGTGCCATCGCACAATCGCACAATCGCATGTTATATATATGTATGTGGGTGTGTGTGTGTGTGTGTGTGTGTTGTTGCGCCGGTTGAAAGTTGCGATACGATCAAATCGCAACATCGCAAATCGCAATGTCGCATATCGCATTTTTGTTGTTCCGCCATATCGCACATCGCAAATGGCCGACTGCGATGTGGTCCCCACTCATACGTCGCGCCTATATTAAATTTTATGTTCCGGAAAGGTTAATTTGTCTGTAATTGTTTTTATTTCTTTGTTTTATGGTTTTGTTTCCGCCGCGCCATATATATAATGAAAAAGGCCCGTGAGGAAAAAGAGAATGAATGTTATATAATTTTTGTTGTAATCGATGTGTGAGAGCCCGCAGGCAAGAAAAGCACAGTAAGAAGAACAAAGCATTGTTTGTACGTTCTTGAGAGACAAAGAGTTGTATTCTGGAGCACTGCGTCTGTAGCAGTCTTATTCTGTGAATCCCTCCATTGAGGAAGACTTTAGTAATAAGTTTTTTTTTTAATTCTGTGAATGAAATAGAAAGCATTTTCATGCCATCTCTGTCTGCAAGCCAAATTTTGTTTTTAAACTTCTCTGTGTTGTAGAGGGGAGATTATTTTCTCCATTTCTGTTGTTTGGAATTTTCAATATTCCAACAATTTTAGATAAACTTAATAAGATTTTTTTTAATATAGTTGAATTTGATAACTATGATTATCATGATAGGACCCTTCTCTATTTTAAGTGCGCAGATTAATCTTTTTGCCAATTATAAATTCTGATTATGGGGTTAAGAGCATAAAATGATGATATATTCTTGTTATGAAGTGAATAATTTTTTGGTTTTATCCCATTACTATTAAAAATTCACAAACTGTAGCGGTTGCATGATTATATGTGAGAATTAGTTGTATGATTAAATATGATAATTAGTGAGAAATGAATTCAAGACCAAGCATATAAAACCAACAACGTAAATTTTGAAACGCATGCATGTTCACATTTTCCAACATACGTGTGACAACTTGAAGATTTAGCTGGCTGCCAAATAACGAGAACAGAAAATAGGAACGGCTAAATGAGGCTTTTGTGATGATGGTTGCCCAGAGGAGCAGGTCGATATTTTGGTGTTTGATATATTGAGTTTAGGAGTTTAGGTTAACGGGAAGAATATGATCCATATCCGCAGCTTTTCCACTGACTGATGATGGCCGTTTCAGGGCCTGCGTTGATGAACCACCCGTTTCAGTTTGGAATTCTATATCTTCTAGTTTACTTATAAAGAAGTAATAGTTTGGCAAACAATAGTTCTGGAGTCACAGTTAGTTATAAATAGGTAATAATTTGGCCATCAATATTTCTGGAAGTTACAGTTTTATTAATTTAGAGGAGTTATGTCTTTATTAATGCATGAGGTAATATATACCGTTGTATTTCAAACAGTTGTTGAGGAAGACTTTATCGGATGACAATTTCGCGGCGGTGAGAAATTTATCTCCTGCTTAATTGAAGCTCGGTTTCTTCCGAGCCGAAATAGGATTTTACACCTCTGCCTTTTTTTACTTATTTGATAAAGTCATATTAAAATATTAAAATAAGTTCATTTATGGTCTTCAAATAATGAAAAATTCAGTTTATGTGTGCCCCCCTCGTCCTTTCGATCCAAGCCACCAAACACGTGAGGTTAATGAATGAGTAAAAAACACTTTATGTTAATGGGTTGATGGACTATAAGAGCGGCATCTTATAAACATTACTATCATGATGTCTTTCCCTTTTTAATGTATTTTCTGCATGTCGCCTTCGACAATGACACTTTCTAATGACAAACACACTCCGCTTGTAACAAATTCTCCATTCCAAATCCATGTGACCCTAATATCATGGAGGGTTGGAATTTCAAATCTGAGACACTTACCAAATTTGACGATGGAGGGTTGGAATTTCAAATTTGGGACACTTATCAAATTTGACGATTATGTAACTTCATTCCAAGTTTTGATGATTTTCACACAATATTCCCGTTAAGGGAAAATAATCACTTGGGAAAATAATCACTTTATGGGATGGCATACCCAATACAATCTTCATTGCTCAATGGAAAAGTATTGGTTAAAGGGATTAAAAAATAATAATTTATGATTAAATAATACTTATTTATTTATTTTTAAGAAGTTATTTATTTTCCATGTTGATGATTAATGATAATGTTTTTGGATTTAGTTTAATTGGAATGGATGTATTATTAATTTATATTTATAAAAAAAAAAATACTTAGGGATTTAGAAATTAGGATTGTGGTTGGTGTTGAGTAATGTGTTGTTATTGATGTTAAGGTTAGTGATTGAAGTCAAAAGTGAGTGTGTTTAATAATTGTAGTTGATAATTTCAAGTTTAAAGGAGCTTGTATTTTTGAAATTATTTATGTTTTAGTTACTTAATTTTAATGAGAAAAACTAAGTGTATAGTTGAGTAGACTTCTTAAAAACCTTTCCAAAGATATATGAGACTTGGTTAATCACCGAAGGATTGACAAGAAAATGCATCTAGAAGTGAAGGAAAGAGTAGCATGTAGAGATGGATTCAAGGAATCCAAGGAAGTTGAGGTTCAAATAGATTGGCGCTAGGAAGAGAGGCAGATGCTGGATTCATTTGGATATTCGAGATATCCGAGACAACTGGGGGTTGCACAATGCAACCATTTAACAAAGCACCCAAATCTGGATTTTTGTTGGAGGTACATGTGTCAAGGTTCTCGTAAAGCAAAGTTCTGTACAAAGGATTTATCTAGGGATTCAAGCATCCGGGAGAAGCACGACGCAACAATTAAACGCTGACCCATATTCAAATATGAGTTTAACATTGATGGTCACAATTCTATTTGTTTTGTGGTTTCGTAGTAAAATTTTGTATTCGAGCGTTCGAGACTTTTGAGGTATCACAATGAAAAACATAGTAAAAAAAAACAGATACTAGATTTTCCTCCATACCAAGAGAGGTGGCAACAGTGATAGATGGTAGTGCGTGAATGGTGAACATAAGTGATGTGGCACTGATGACGTGGAAAACGTGTGGCAGTGAAATGGCAGAGATATGGCATGGCACACTAACAAAGTGACACGTGGTAGGTGGAATTAACGATATTAAACGGCCAAGTGGCTGTTAAAAAATTTAAACACACAAGAGGATGCTTCCTCAACACATGGAGTTAACACAAAGTTGCGAAGAGGTCTTAAAAAAAACAACATAGTTGTGGAAATCAAATCATGCGAGACTTCCTTTCAATACAGAGAGGCGGAGATTAAAATCATAGCTATAGTGGAGAAAATAAAATCAAACAATTTTACTCACAGTGAAACAAACTAAAACAAAGCGATTGAGGTAAGAACAAGAAGTGAAATTTCCAGAACCATATTGCGACTAACCAAACTTTATATTATAAATTCAAAACGTGAAATACTTTCACATATGGAGGTTGTAGATCCTTCACCTCTAAAACAAGAGTTCTTACTAAGATTTACATTCACCAGGGTTACAGAATTAAAACACAGTAAAACTTTTAATTGTTGTTTTTACGTGCCCACCCAAATTTGCTCCACAATTTTCTCCAAAGACTTCTATTACATCTGCACATTACATGTGACTACCCTATGCTTGTTAAGTCAAAACATATATATCTAACACATTAATTCATGAAAAACAACATTTAATACAATGGGATGGGAGAACATCATTTTCTAAACTTTGTGGACGAGCAAATGTTTTCCCATGCGTTTCTATTGACCATTAATAAATTCCAATTCCAATTTTAATTAAGTTACTCTATTCCAAAATGGGTAAAATGTAATTTTCCTGCAAACACAATCTGCAACCTACAAAAGATTCACTAAGGTATGGCTATTGTCAGTGTATTTAACGCGGTGGCTGAGATTAATTCTCCAACACTCCCCCTTAATCGCAAGTACATCCATTGACCATTCCCAAGAAATCTCTAAGATAAACAAAAATTTTACATGCCAATGGCTTTGTGAAGATGTCCACAAATTTTTATTTTGACCTACAGTGCTGCAACATAATTTCACCATTGTTAAGTAATTCTCTTATGAAATGATATTTAGCATCAATGTGCTTTGTCCTCTTGTGAAAAACATAATTCTTTGATAGTGCAACTGTTGAACTGTTGTCACAGAAAATAGTGGTTATTCCATCTTGTTCATAACATAAATCCCGCAACATCCTTCTCATCCAAACTATTTGACAAGCTTATGTTGTTTATGCGACATATTCAACTTCTGCTGTTGACAGTGACACTATCGGTTGCTTCTTGGAAGCCCATGAAATGGCTCCCGAACCTAAATGAAAAAAATATCCTGACGTGCTCTTTCTGTCATCAACACTTCATGCCCAGTCATTGTGAGTGTAACCAACCAGCCTAAAATCATCTGTTGTGGTGTACAAAATGCCATAGTCCTTTGTCCCATTTACATACTTTAAGATCATTTTGGCTTCTTGCTAATGTGTCTCCTTGGGTGTCTCCATGAACCTTGACACCAAACTCACTGCATACATTACATTAGGCCTAGTTGTGGCCAAATACATTAGGTTGCCTACCATACTTTTGTATAATGTCGGATTGACATTGTTGCTGCAATCTTCCTTGCTCAACTTCAACCCCATGACTGTTGGACTTGGTTTTGACTTGTTGTTCTGCATATTAAACCTTTCTAAAATGTCCGCAACATACTTTTCTTGAGAGATGAAAATTTCATTCTCTATTTGCTTCACTTCTATGCCCAAAAAATACCTTAACAACCCCAAGTCAGTCATTTCAAACTCACTTTTCATGATTTCTTTGAAATCAACAATGAGGAAATCATCACTCCCTATAAAAATAATATCATCTACATACAAAACAACAACTAGAAGCTTACCGTCACTTTATTTGATGTAGAGAGTAGGTTCACCATCACATTTTTCAAACCCATTGTCCATCAAGTAAGCATCAATCCTTCTATACCATGGGCGCGGTGCTTGCTTCAGCCCATAGAGAGCTTTCCATAACCTACACACCTTGTCTTCTTGATATTCTACCTCCTAACTAGGAGGTTGCGCAACATACACCTCCTCTTTCAGTACTCCATTCAAGAACACTGATTTTACATCCATTTGATATACTTTCCATTTATGTTGTGCTGCAATTGATAACACTATACGCATTGTCTCCATCCTTGCGACTAGCACAAATATCTTCACATAATATCTTCCATGATGCTGCTTGTATTCTTTGACAACTAGCCTCAATTTATGCCTTTCAATTTTTCCTTTAATGTTGCTCTTGGTTTTATAGACCCACTTCACTCCAATGACTTCTTTTCGTTGCGAGAGGTCCACTAACTCCCATTTTTCATTCTTTCCTATTTATCCTATTTCTTCATCCATTGTTGCAACCCATTTCAATTCTTTGATTGCATCCCCAAAGCGAAATGGGTCATCTACATGACAAAACAATGCAAATAAGGAATTCGGACTAGCATTACTATAAACTTCATTTTTCTCATAAATTTCACTTTGAACTAGCCATTGAATATTTTACCTATAAATTAGAGGTCAGTGTCAATCTGATTTTTTCATCCGATCTTTCGATCATGTACTTGATCTTGAAGCTCTCTTGTAATACTTTCTGGAATAATACAAACGAAGTCTTTAGGGTTTTATTTGATGATTGTGTTCCTCTTTAGCATTTTATGGTAAACTTGTTCTTTATATTATACTAGTGATTATTTCAATAAATTGTTGATTAATGGCTCTTGTAGAGTAATCTATTCTGCAGGTATCTTTCTTAGGTTACTGGATTTAGGGTAAGAATATTATTTGGATTGAGTTAGTAGGTATCTCTAACTCTTGAAAGTTCTATTTTTATCTTATTTCTCTATTGATTTAACAGTTTAACTTTAAGTGTGTAGAAATCTCTTGGACTTAGAATTGGGTGTTTGGGGAAGTCCTCGGCTAGACTAGCTGACTCCCAAGGAAATAAGATGTGAAGAGCCCTCCGAATCTAATTCCCCAAGATTATCTTAAGTTCTATTTTTGAAGGGTTTTTCTAGGGCTTGTGCCTAAATTAAAATTTTATCTTAACTTTTATTGAATTTAAAGTTAGATCTGGCTAGTAAGAGGCTTAGATCTCCAGATCTGGGAGTGAAGTCAGAATTACACTCCTCAGATATTGCAGATCTGCAACTCTTGTGAATAGATCTGTAAATAAATTTTAAAGATTTATATTTTTATAGTGTAAATATTTAGAATTTTTTTAGTTTATGATTTCTAACTCGGGGTTTCAATTTTCGATTTTTGTAAAGTTGATGGGTATTTGGGTTTTCTTGTTTATGGTTTATGCAGGTGATCTTTGAAGGTTTTCAAAGAAATTTTTTTGTGATCTGAGATAGATCTAGGCCCCGGAGGGTAAGATCTGAGCTCAAGGTCATGATTTTGCAGAAATATTGAAGTTAAAATTTTCAAATCTGTGTTTTGGGAAAATTTAATTGCTGGACAAAGAGAAAATTTTGAAAAAAAATTATGCGCCAGTTGTGCCTGCGTTTTCCACTTATGGGTTGCCTTTCTTTCTGCAGTCTCCATTGCAGTTGCTCCCTCACACACTTCTCTTTTTCTCTACATCTGCCTCTTCGTTGCTATTGTTGTGCTCTCCTTGCCGACACTCCCTTCACGTTGTCAGTGCTCCTTTCGTTGTTATGTTTTTCCACGTCCCCTCTCTCCTGTTAGCTGCGTCATTTCTCTGTGTGCCCTACTGGCTGCCTCTCCTTCATGTGGCTGCCTTAAACCTTGTTCACCCTGCATTTCTCTTGTCCGTAGCCCTAACTGCGTCCATCCTCATTTGTGTGCCTTGCTATCACTGCCAAACCTCCTTTTCCTTTACATTGCCGTCATCTTCTCTGCCCTCACGTAGCTCCTGTCCATTCGAACTTTTCACGTTGTTTTCCCTTCCACATTTCCATCTCCTTTCTGTTGTCTCGTTGCTCGAATTCTACGTGAACCCTTCTTGCATTCATTCAACCCTCAACTTTCACCTTTACGACCACTGCTCGACAGCTCACGCTGCCTCTTCCTCCCGTTCCTTGCATCCAAACCTAACGCATACATAAAAAACAAATGAACCCATTTACCCTTTTTTTTATGACTTTCGATTTTATTTTTTTTCTTCTGTAGTTTGACCTTTGAGATTTAAAAAATTTAACAATTTAAAAAAACTTTAACATTAACATTTTATTTCTTTTAAGTTTTTGTAAAGTTTTAAGTTTTGATTTTCTTTTCTAGTCTTTGGTTTTCTAATTTTAGTTTCAAAGTTTAGCTGGGCTTTAATAAAATTCTAAAATCAATTTTATTTTAAAGTTAATTTCTAATTTCTAATTTTATTTAAAAATTCCAAAAAAATGTATTTTAGTTTTAGTGTTTAACATTAAGAATTTTTTTAGATTTATATAATTTTTTAATATAAAATTTCAAAGGGCCATTATATATTTTTTAAATTAAGGCTTTTAATGTGGTAAAATTCTAAGCCTTTCACAAAAAAATATTTAATTGTGGAATGATTCCTATAGTTGATGCAATTTAATTTTTTAAAATATCCTAAGTTTCACTATAGGAGAATAATTAATTTTTGGATTTTCATTATTTCATAATATCATTTAATCCATAAATTTCTTGATGAAGTTTTTATTTAGGATTTAAATTTCATGGTATATCTTGATGAATAATTACTGGGATTTAAGTGCTAGTTAATTTTACATGCTTCATTTGGGTTTGATAATCATTGGCATCTGAAATTTTAAACATTTTATATCGATTAAAATCGGCTATCATGTAATTAAATATTGGATATTTTCTTTCAAGTAAGAGTGATCGATATCTGATTTGAGAGCTCTATTATGGATATGTATATCTTTTAATTGAGTAATCTTTTGGCATCTTCATAATTGACACTCTCGCTTAAGTACATAGTGGTTAGATCAGATTATTTGTAATCTAAGTGCTTTAGGCTTTTAACATCACCTCTCATCTTCGAAGCTTGCTTCATCTCGCTCCTTCTTCAAATCATTTTCCTTGCATTCTAAATTCTAAGTTAGTATTGCATAGCAGCAATTTCTCATCAAGTACTTGGTTGTAATTTCCTTAGCAGGATAGTTGACTCCATAAGGCATTGGTATCAGTCTTTCAAATTCAATCAAATCCTTTAATCTTGCTAGATCTTTTACAAGTATTTGGTCATTTAACTGTGTCTCCCGAATTGGTTGGTTCCCAACTCGTTCTCATTCATTCCATTTCCATAGGGTCTACCCCACTTAGTCTACTATAAGGAGACATCTTAAATAGAGAGATTGGGGATCAAGGTGAAAACCCCTGATCTAAGTCGTTGTCGCGGTACCTAGACATTATGTGAATTTCTGAATTTTTTTCCTCTTATGGTTGCAGAAGATGGGCTTGGTGTTGTGCTTAAAGTAGATGGAGTTTCGGATCTTTGTGGTGTGCTTGGAAAAGAACTTGCTTGGTTGTGCAACATTGTCCTATTATTTGTTGATGGTGTCACATGTTGACTGCTTTGTTGAGCTTGTGTAGGTGAAGGAGGAGTCACCGTTGAGGAACTACTTGCTGTGGTAAATTCCTCTTTGCTTTCATGTGGTATACATGTCTTCACTTTGACTGACTTCTCTAAAATTCCATCCCATCCTTCCTCTTCTATGAACTGAACGTTCTACTGATTATTACCTTCTTAGTTGATGGATTGTAGAGCTTGTATGCCTTGGATTCATCACTGTATCCAACAAATATACATTTCTCCCCCTTGATGTCGAACTTCTTCCTTAACTCATCTAGGATATGTGCATATGCCACACATCCAAACAATCTCATGTGAGTGACATTGTGCTTTCTTCCACTCCATGCCTCTTCAGGAACTATGTTCTTGACGCTTTTGGTTGGACACTTATTAATAATATATGTTGCAGAAGTGATAGCTTCAGCCCAATAATCATTTGGAAAATGCTTTTCCTTCAACATACTCCTTGCCATTTCCATAATGGTCCTATTCTTCCTTTCCGTGACACCATTTTTCTAAGGTGTATACCTTGTTGTAAATTGCTGGTGAATTCCATACTCCATGAAAAAAATGTAGGAAGTTACTTGAGATGTATTCTCCACCTTTGTCAATCATGAAGACTTTGATGTAGTGTCAAATTTTCTTCTCAACCAGAGCTTTGTAATGGATGAAGCACTCAAACACATCACTTTTTTGTTTTATGAAGTAGACCTTTGTCTTCCTTGTGTAGTCATCTATGAAGGTAAAAATATAATGGCTGCCACCAATTGATGGTGTTTACATTGGTCCACATAAATCTGAATGGATAATATCGAAAGGTGCCTTTTCTCTTATTGAATATCCTATTGGAAATGATTCCCTGTGTTGTTTTCCCAAGATGCATCCTTCACGTAGGTCATTCAGTTTTTCAATGAGTGGAAATCCTTTCACCATGCATTTCCTATGCAACAAATTCAAACCTCTAAAGTTGAGATGACCAAATCTCAAATTCCATAACCAATTTTCATCTTTGAACAATGATTGAAAGTCTACTTGTGTGACAAATGCAACTTTTCTTTCATTCTCTTATGAATTAATTGAAAGTTTTTCTTGAGCACCTTCTTCCTTCAAATTTGATTTTGGCTTGAGAGTAAACATTCTATTGTTTTTCATGTGAAATTTTGCAATCAACTATCTTTTTGGATATTTATCCAAAAATGTGCACACATCATATTTGAAAAATAAATTATATCCCTTTTGCATGAGTTGTCTAATGCTTATGAGGTTATGCTTCAAACCAAGGAAAAAGTAAACAGCTAAAATATATTTCTTCTCTCCCTTCTTTGTTAGAATTTCGACTCTAACTTTGCCCATGACAGAGACTTTTCTATCAATGCCTAATGTCACTTCATATTTCACACTTTCATCTAAATTGGAAAAAAATTCTATGTTCCTTGTCATGTGGTTCTAACACCCTAAATCTAGAAACCATACATATCCTTGTTTTCCATGTGCTACATTACAAGCCAAAAACATGTTATCATGGTTCTGATTTTCCTTTATGAAATTTGCACTTGGTTTGTTTCTTATTTCTTATTGATTCTTTTTACATTCATTTTCATAATGGCCATACTTCTTACAATAATGACATTGAACTTAAGATTTATCATAATTATGACCTTGTGCTTGATTTTGGCTTGAGCCTTGACTTGAGTTTTGATTATTACCCCTTCCACTTGAGCTTGAAGGGTTGCTTCTTCCACCTCTGTGTGGGCTTATTCCTCTTCCTCTATAATTTGAACTTCCTCAACCTCTACCTTGACCAAATGAAACTTGTGTCTTGAAGGAATTCTCCAATGAGGAGTTCGTTCCCCTATTCAATATGTGTTCATGAGAGATCAATGATGCATGAAGCTCATCCACTGAAAATTGTGAGCGATCCTTTGTCTCTTCTATTGCCACAACAATGGCATCAAATATTGTTGGCAGAATTCTTAAGACTTTCTCAACTATTCTTCTTTCCTCAAGTGTCTCACTATGAGACCTGATTTGAGCAACCAGTCCAAGTACATGTGTAAAGAATGTGTCTACAGTCTCAGATTCTTTCATACGGATTTTCTCAAAATCTCTTCTCAGCATTTGTAGTTTTGTTGCCTTCACCTTTTCCATGCCTTGATAGGTTATCTGGAGGGTATCCCATGTTTTCTTGGACCTTTTTGCTACTGCAATCCTTGGTAAGATACTTTCATGAATTGCTTGAAAAATGTAGAAGAGGGATTTGGATTCCTTCTTCCTATTATCTCTCAACACGTCCTTTTCTGCTTGTGTCAAAGCATTATATGTTACTGCATCTATTGGTTCTTGGAAACCATTCTCCACCAATTCCTAAATGTCTTGTGAAGAAAACATAGCCTTCATTGTTATAGCCTAATAGTCGTGATTTTTTCCATTGAACTGAGGTATTTGTGTATTAGTCAAGCTTGTGCTTGTTTCTTTCATTTTCATTGTGTAAAAAAGCTTTCTCAATGTGTAAAATTTTTCTCCTTGTTGGTGAATACACTCCATAAACAATTTCATAACAACTTTTAACTCCTCCGTAAAAACACTTGTCGTAATAAAACTTTAAACACGCTCTGATACCATGTTAAAAAATTTAAACATACAGGAGAATGCTTCCTCAACACACAAAGTCACACAGAGTTGTTTATAGGTATTAAACAAAACAAAATAGCTGCGGAAATTAAATCAAGAAAGACTTCCTTTCAATACAGAGTGGCAGAGATTAAAATCACAACTATAGTGGAGCAAATAAAATCAACAATTTTACTCAAGGTGAAATAGAGTGTTTGTGGTAAGAACGATATGTGAAATTTCCAGAACCATATCACGACTAACCAAACTTTATTTTATAACTTCAAAACATGAAATACATTCACATATGGAGGCTGCAACTCCTTCATCAGTAAAACAAGAGTTCTTACTATGATTTACATTCACCAAGGTTGCAAAATTAACACACAGTAAAACCTGTAATTGTTGTTTTCATGTGCCCACCAAAATTTTTCCCACGATTTTCTCAACAGAATTCTCAGACTTACATTCTCCATGTAATATTCCAAAATTTTCCTACAGCAAATTTGAATATTAAATTTTGCTAATTTCACTTAGGAGTTGAATAATTGGGTGAGGAGGCCCATACATAATAAAAACATGGATAAAATCCCTCTTAGTATGAAAGGGGATCATCAGTGGAGTTGGATTTCACACCCTCATGTGTGAAAGAGGACATTTGCAAGAAGACAATGTCAAGTTTGGCCAAGTCAAACAATGCAGAGGTAGGAGGTGGAGATCATCTTGTGGGACAACGCAGTGAAAGAGGAGGGAAGTTTCCTTGATGGAGGAAACCCTAATGAGTGGGAACCATGGAGAGGGAGCTTAAATTTGTTTAAAAGGAGGGTAAGGAATCCATTGTTCTTCATGCATATGATTGTAGATCTCTTGTCTGCTTAGACTATTTGCAGTCTCCTACTGTTTAGCAGAGTTGCAGTGTTGTTTAGCACAAGGGATTACTGTTTAGGATTCCTTCTCCTTATTGAGAGGCCTCTTGAGGGATTTCACTTCATTTCTCCACATCCAGGCTCAAGGCTAAGCCACCTCCTTCAGCTACAACGTTATTTCTGCTCAAGTATAACGTTGTGTTGCAGGGTGTTGCAGTGGAGATCCCACAACACCATTCCTTGGCTTGTTTTTCAGAGGAGGGAGCCTTCTTTCCTTTGGGATATCAGTAAGGAAGGATTCAGAGCATATTTCAGATCTTGGCACTTGGCCAACACTTTCTATTCCACCTACAACGCAGTATCCCTTAGTGACTGCATTATTTTCAGAGTACACTTGCAGTGAGGGTTTGCAGTGTTGATCGGAGGGTGAGATCTTCAGTGATAGGATCAGCCTTTCACTTGGAAGATCCATTGGAGGAGGTCTACTCAGATTTTTCATCATATTCAACCTTCTCTATTTCATTTCCAGTTCTAAGTTGCAACTGCTACACTGCAACTCCGACATTTTGCTCTTTTTGTATATTTCAGCCAATCCTTCTAAGGATTGATGTATTATTGTTTGCTGGGGTTGAGAGCTTACTCCCCCTCATTTCTTGAGCCATACATTGTTATTCAGTATGATGCAGTGTCTCTTATAAACTGTGTCCTTTTAGCCTGTAGAAATTCCTGTGTAGCAGAGTTCATCTATTTTATGTACATGTTCCTTTGAGGTTGCATTGCCTTGCTTGAGTGTCTATTTCCTCAAGGATTTGTATACAAATGCTGCTATAATATATATTTTATGGCTATTCAAATCTTCATGTATGCTGGCTCATTAAAATAACGTTGATACTCCATTGTATGTTCATACATTGTTGCAGCCCCTTCACTGGGCACTTTCTCAAGACAACTAGGTGTGGGAGACCTGTTTAACCCACCTAGAGTGATTTATTTTGAGCCTCCTTTTGGATTTAGGTCTTAGATACATTGATATAAGGGATCCAGGTCTTGGTTTCAAATCCTATAGCAGCCATTCCTGGAAAATTCGTTTTCCAGTCATGCCTTGCTAGTAGATCCCATTTTGGGATACTACAGTGGTATCAAGGCATCTTTCTTGGCTCAGCCTGTGAGTTTCAGCCCAAGAAGATAGAAGAAGATCAAAATTATGAAGAAGATGAGATTACTCTCATCAGTGTTCATAACTAAGAAGAGCCTCTCCAAAGAGTAGGAGCAAAAAGAAGAGGAAGGACCATGCACTTCTTATTCTCATGAAGAAGAAGAAGACAAGCATGAAGGACACTTGGATCATCAGATTCTAAGTGATTACCTTGTTGAGTACAAATCTCAACCTAGAGCCTTCAAGGAGACTCTATCTTTTCCACCATTCATCTAGTTGAAAGAAGAGAAGAGACCATGTAGCAAAAGAGAAATCAAAGGAAATAGATTTTTGTTGTCTACATTTGATGGGTCATCTACAGCAAGAGCTTGGGTGAGGAAGTTGGAAGCATTTTTCTTACTACATCCTGTAGTATAGAAAGAGGTTGTTGAGATCTTAGCGCTGCACCTAGAAGGTGAAGCCCACATTTGGTGGTTCATTTGAGCCAGGCACAAGTGTCTACTCTTGCTAACTTTTCTCAAAAGCTGATCAAGAAGTTTGACAATAGAATAACAGAAGAGGAGGAGCCCTCACCACCACTTGAGGAGTCTTGTACTAACGTTGTCACACTCATGGAGGAACAACCACATGCATCAACAGTTGGGGCGGCCAACACATTGGAGGAAGGAACTCTTGCAACCCTACAAGAGATTCCCAAATATCATCAAGGTATGAAGGAATCTCCACTATCTATTGTTGCAGAAAATTATTTTGATAGTTGTGGAAATTTTCTTTTACATGACCAAGGGTCAAATCCCATTGCTAATCTAGAGCAACATGATTGCACTGCACTGTGCAAATGTTTCAAGGAGGAGATGAACCATCATCCTCATGCACCTTTGTTGAATTGCACACAATCCTTGAGGTTGGGGTGTGAACTTTTGGAGGATGAAACAAACCATGACACTCCTATGGGAGACCATGAAACCATCCTTAAGTTGGAATATGAAATACCCATTTCATCCATGGAGAGATTAACAACGCTGTCAAACAATGGTGGAGATGAAATGTTATCTTCATCATATTTTGATCCCTGTGGATTTAATATAGTCATGGGTGAGAGATCTAGAGCTACATTTCAAACTCTCATGAAATGAAAAAGGAGAGATTTGGTTTGGGAGAAGGGTAGCCCTCATGAGAGGATTACCAAGGGTAAGAGAAGAAAAATACATCCACAAGTGATTGAGTGGATGTGGTTGATGAGCAAGGAGATGGGGAGCTACTTGCAGTTATATGACACTAGGCAGCAAGAGGCTTGGTTGCACTAGCTACTCTTGAAGGATTTTGGCCATCACTTGGCATATCCTCTTCCTAAGGGGATGGGGATGGAGAAGAAATGGTAGGATGCTTGCATCACTGGGAAGCATGGAGTATGGATGCATGGTGTTGATGTGACATTCATATCATTCATGGTGTCTTCATCACATGAATTGTATGATGGGAGCATAAGGAGGCATCAAGCACTTTGGTTGCTTGAGTTTTACTTGAGAGAGCAAGGGCAGATTTGCTCTCCCATGTTGTGTGATGTTGCAGGAGTAGAAGAGGGCACTCTCATGGTGCAAAGGGGCTACTCCTTGGCCTTGGATGATTAGGAAGCACTTCCATCTTGGGAGGCATTCCATAATTGGAGCATCATTACTAGAGGAGTTTTTGACAAGGAGCATGTCAAAGAACAAAGCTTTGTATTAACAGGAGCCTATTTGCATGAGCTCACAGTGCTGTCACTTTGGAGCAGGGACTTATGGATGGAGTGTCCCCAGGATCACTTCACATTGGATGCACTTGGTGAACAAGGAGGAGGTGAAAATAATGGGGTAGTGGATGGAGACATCTATTACTATGACATATTCTTCTTGACCTGGGATTCCAAGCATGAGAAGGAGGATCTTCTTGCAGCACATGGTTCATTCATATTCATAACATGCAAAAAAACTATGGAGGACTCACTCATGGATCCATGTATCATCTTACTTCTGACATATGGTAAGAAATATGCTTTTACATTTATTGATTTGCATACTCTTTCCATTACTATGTAGTGCATTGCTCCATAAGAGGGCAAGTTTTTCATATTTCTCCATGATCAAATTTGGGCCAAACTATATGATGGAGGCACCCATCTTCTATGTGGCCTTGGGAAAATGTTTTATCATTACATTTATGTTCAGTTGTTGCACCCAAACATTTACTATATGAAGACATGCATGATTGACCATGTATCAAGAAACATATTTCCATGTAAATTTCTGATGCAAAAGTTTGTAAAAATGCGTTGTAAATACTTAAGAGACTGTTGGTATCTTCAAGCATTACATGAAGGCATCAATATTTCCTTCATTCTTGTACTGATCATGTCTTCAATTGCTGATATTGTTTCTATTCTTATTGAGAGCAATATAGGGGAATTGACACATCAGTTGCATGTGTCCTTGAGGGGAGAGAATTCCCACATTTTCTGCACTACATGTTCTAATGGGAGCATGGGAGGAGATATGGCCACCATAGCCACACATTTGTTATCTTTTGGGGTGGGCCATGAGTTTGATAGCCATCCATTGTATAACCATGGGCAAGTGTTTGATCATGTATTGTTGACACATTCAGCCATTTACTATTCATTAGTAGATGTGATAAATTTTGTATATTACTTGCCATATTATTTTCTGAAATTATAGTGGATGAGACTACATTGTGTCCTCTTGAGATATTGTTTGTATCATGTATCATCATGTAAAACCTTCAAAAAACCTCTCATTATGATTCTCTATGTTTATCATGTCCTATTCATCATGGATGAAATATTTTGGGCCATCTTGTTCTTCAATGTTGGAGGGGAGATCCTTGGAGGGTTGTTCTTCATTTTGCCACTTAAGGGAAATACCATTGCAGGCTAAGATCGGTACACACTCTACACTTGTCACAAGTGGAGAGGAGGAAAGTGTGGGGTAGGCTATGATGCTTACCATATTCATATTTTCAGCCCACCTTCATTTCCGGAGCTTAAGGTGGAAGGAGGTTTTCAAGAGTTGCCATGTTGGGAGGTGACACATTTTGTATGGATGATTGCTTGGGGATGGAGGATCCACTTGGGGAAAGATGTTTTACCAACACTTTTCAGTCTCCATGCCTTGGAGGCAACTCCTCAGTTCTATCCTTGTAGTTGCTTGAGGACAAGCAACATTTGGGAGGGGAGGACTGTAATATTCCAAAATTTGCCTACAGCAAATTTGAATATTAAATTTTGCTAATTACACTTAGGAGTTGAATAATTGGGTGATGAGGCCCATACATAATAAAAACATGGACAAAATCCCTCTTAGTATGAAAGGGGATCATCAGTGAAGTTTGATTTCACACCCTCATGTGTGAAAGAGGACATTTGCAAGAAGACAAGGTCAAGTTTGACCAAGTCAAACAATGCAGAGGCAGGAGATGGAGATCATCTTGTGGGACATCGCAGTGAAAGAGGAGGGAAGTTTCCTTGATGGAGGAAACCCTAATGAGTGGGAACCATGGAGAGGGAGCTTAAATTTGTTTAAAAGGAGGGTAAGGAATCCATTGTTCTTCATGCATATGATTGTAGATCTCTTGTCTGCTTAGACTATTTGCAGTCTCCTACTGTTTAGCAGAGTTGCAGTGTTGTTTAGCACAAGGGATTACTGTTTAGGATTCCTTCTCCTTATTGAGAGGCCTCTTGAGGGATTTCACTTCATTTCTCCACATCCAGGCTCAAGGCTAAGCCACCTCCTTCAGCTACAACGTTATTTCTGCTCAAGTATAACGTTGTGTTGCAGGGTGTTGCAGTGGAGATCCCACAACACCATTCCTTGGCTTGTTTTTCAGAGGAGGGAGCCTTCTTTCCTTTGGGATATCAGTAAGGAAGGATTCAGAGCATATTTCAGATCTTGGCACTTGGCCAACACTTTCTATTCCACCTACAACGCAATATCCCTCAGTGACTGCATTATTTTCAGAGTACACTTGCAGTGAGGGTTTGCAGTGTTGATCGGAGGGTGAGATCTTCAGTGATAGGATTAGCCTTTCACTTGGAAGATCCATTGGAGGAGGTCTACTCAGATTTTTCATCATTTTCAGCCTTCTCTATTTCATTTCCAGTTCTAAGTTGCAACTACTACCCTGCAACTTATATTTCAACCAATCCTTCTAAGGATTGATGTATTATTGTTTGCTAGGGTTGAGAGCTTGCTCCCCCTCATTTCTTGAGCCATACATTGTTATTCAGTATGATACAGTGTCTCTTATAAATTTCGTCCTTTTAGCCTGTAGAAATTCCTGTGTAGCAGCATTCATCTATTTTATGTACATGTTCCTTTGAGGCTACATTGCCTTGGTTGAGTGCCTATTTCCTCAATGATTTGTATACAAATGCTGCTATAATATATATTTGATGGATATTTAGATCTTCTTGTATGTTGGCTCATTAAATTAATGCTGATACTCCCTTGTATGTTCATACATTGCTGCAGCCCCTTCACTGGGCACTTTCTCAAGAGAAATAGGTGTGGGAGACTTGTTTAACCCACATAGAGTGATTTATTTTGAGCCTCCTCTTGGATTTCGTTCTTAGATACATTGATCTAAGGGATCCAGGTCTTGGTTTCAAATCTTGTAGAAACCATTCCTGGAAAATGCATTTTCCAGTCATGCCTTGCTAGCAGATCCCATTTTTGGGATATTACATGCCACATTACATGTGACTACCATATGCTTGTTAATTAAAAACATATATATATAACACATTAATTCATGACAGACACCATTTACTACAACATGATGGGCGAACATCATTTTCTGAAATTTGCAGACGAGTGAATGTTTTCCCATGCTTTTATGCTAGCCATTAATAAATTTTAATTTGATTTTTAATTAATTTACTCTGTTTCGGAATGGGTAAAATGTACTCTACTCGTAACTTCATTTATGCGATGCCCTTGCCTGCAAACACAATCTGCAACCTGAAAACATTCACTGAGGTATGGTTGTTGTCAGTGTATTTAACGTGATGGTTTAGATTAATTCTCCAAAAATGGCCTATTTTGGAGTGACTCATGGCACCACTCAAAGGATGCCACATGGCAGGATGCCGACAACATGAAGTCAACAGGATAAGGCATAAGAAGAGTAATCATGATTATGAAGATGTGGTTGATGATGTGGCATACCTAGGGATTTACACCAGGGGTTGGTTGGGTAAGGATTAATAATGTTGTTGAGTGGGAGCTTAAACACAATTTAATCAAGGAATTAATATAATCCCCTACCCTGACCCAAGATAGAAACAAATTTCAAAATACACCGAGAGGACCCATGAACCTAGGGACATAACAACTAATTTTCCAATAGACAACATAAATGTTCTTAGAACTTGAAAAACCTTGTGGCCATAATTAATTGTGATTTTGTTGTAAATTTTGATTATTAGAACAACCCAGGTGACTGTGACTGTGATGATTTCATCTCAGTGAAGTAAGAATTGATATCATTTGTAAATTCAGACCGATTAATGATCTAAAAACGACCTGAGTTACTTAGCTCTATTTCAGAGATTAACTGTAGGGGCATTTACTGGATGTGTCACTCTTAAATAAAGGATGAGATCCAGAGGCTACCTGGCCCTCTACAGACTCTGTCTATAGAAATTTGTAGCAATTAACACTCAGGTTATTAAAATACATAATTTAACCAAGATCGTTTCTAGTCCTTGTACAACATGTGATTGGTAGTATTACTGAATAGTTAGTATGTGCATTAACTGTTTAGGCATGAAATAATCTATGTATGTTTAGATTGAACAATTTCACATCAATCACACAAGTCATATTGTAAGACCAAGAAGTTTGTGACAGAGTTCGTCCCACCTGGACTACGTCTCTGGGTCCGCCTCAGAATTGTGCATCCGTTGTATTCTTTAAGCCGAGAGAAATATGCTACAAGGAATCCTCAGTTTCACTATTGATGTTGTAGATATGGACCTTCCCTTGAATAGGCTAACTGATACAACTCTTTTCTTTCAACACATAAGAAAAGACATGGATGATTCGCACACTAAAACAAACTGAGGACTGAAGCTTTATGGACCTTCGACAGCTTGGTGGTTGAAAGAGTTTTAGAATGTCGAATTTGAACTCGTCATCATCAACGTACTTCGATGATGTATTTATGCAAGTAGGATGGCTTTGCTCCTTCAATAAACCTGCAGTGACAAACTCTCCACCAACTACATCATCTGTCTTCTTTAAGAGTGCCTACCTCCTCCTGAAGTAGGGAAAACTCTCCTCTCCTGAGATATCACTCTCAAAAACCTCTCTTCAAAAAGTCTCAACACTCTCTTAACTTATGAAAAGAACACTCTTCCCTTTATATTAAGAGTGGATATAATCAAGGCTTTACAATTTGCCTCGAATCATTATTTGTTGTATTTGGCATTTTGTTGGAGAGCATTTGGTGATGAGGGATTCAAATCCCAAAATCATATTCCATTCATAAGATTATTTGCATTACCATAGCGCTGAATTAAATGAAAAAACCCACTTTAGACTTTACAATATACATCTCCGTCGGACGGTTAGGCTAACCGCACAGGGAATGCTAACTGCAATGTGTGAAGAAGCGGCTTTCTATCCGGCGGTAGCTCTGACTATTAAGGTCTTATCCCGACGCAGTTTGACATCTGTCACACGAAACATTTCTTGTTGTAGTCTTCTGTCATGGCTTTACCAAACTCTGGTCACATGACTTATCTCCAACAGCTGTCCATTCCTGGCACGGGTTACAAACTTGTTACATAATTCCAACGCGGTCTTCACCTGTTCTGTTCACATTTTTAAATTTCTGACGTGGTTTAATAACTCTGTGGGTTCAATTACATGGTTTTAATAAAACAAACCCCGAACCTTGTCATTCGAACTTTATAACATAGTTCGAAACTTTACATTACGGGTTTAATACAACATTATATCGAACCTTTGATAAGGTTTATGAAAACCCTTTGTGCCTAAAGTTTTTAACACCATTACATCGAACCTTTGACTTAGGTTTATTTACATTTCATCAAACCTTTTAACATAGGTTTTACACCATGGACCTTAGACCCAATGATTCAACCTTTTAAAAAGGTTTTTGACCTCCGAACCTTACAATAAGGTTTTTGATAGGTTTTTTAAACTTTAATATAGAACCTTTTAACACTTTGACTTTATGGGTTTTAACATCCCATCCTCTGAACCTTTACAAAAAAAATGTTTATGGTTAAGATTGTGCTAGGAGGTTTTGAACCTAAGGTTTTACACCACATAAGTTTTGTGCTAGACTTCAACATAGTCCTTATACAATATGGTATTTAAACCAAACCTCCAAACCTTAATAGACCGAACTTTGTAATAAATTTTATGGTAAGGTTTTAGGATTTTAACTTGTGCTAAAGGTTTTTGAAGTCCATAAGTTTTGTGAAACTTAGGAATAGGACTTTAGTTGACATTTTTGACCTTTACATAAAGCCTTAGGACAAGTTTTATTACATAAGTCTTTTTGACAAACTAGTTGTTTCTGTCGTAGGTCGATTTGAAGATGTCTTTGATTGGCGCTTTGTAACATTTGCTAGAGTCTCATCTGAAGTTGATGTCGATCGATGTTGCACATTTGAACTTCACAAATTTAATGATAATCTTGATCAATAAATGAATTATTATATAATCGATAATTACCAAATTTCAAATAACCATATTGGTCGTTTGAGTAATTTCGATAATATTTTAATAATTCTAAAATTGGATCACACCTCCCAACTAAAATAAATTTTGGTTCTCCAAAAGTTTTATTTACAATGCTTTTGAAAAATGAATTCAATTCTAGAACCTAGTTACAACTGTACTAGATCTAGATATCACAAAATCATTTAAGCATAAGGCATGAAGTCGTCCCAATTCCATTCAGTACTTGTTTGATCTCCAGCAGGTGAATTGGGTTCTTCCTGGGTTGCTAGTGTCGGTACTGTTTCCTTTGGCAGCATTGGACAATTGTCTTGAACATGCCCTGGCAGTTTACAATTTGGACAAGTTTTCTCCCTTTGACTTGATGATGAGTTTCTAGAGTTACTTGTTGATTGAAACGAAACTAATTCTGATCGTTTCTTTACCTGTAATGCCTTATCATTATCTAACGGTTGACTCCTTGTTGCATCGACTTGCTTGCTGTAAGCCTTTTGTTTCCAACATTTTTCCACACAATGCCAAGGACTCTTACAGAACGTGCATGGATAGATTATTTTAATTGTTTCAATTATCCAATTTTGATAAAAGAAATCATCGTCAGAATCATTACTGGTTGAGGACTGAGGTTTCTTACCTTTTCTATCCTTGAGTTTTTCCGGCAGCAATTCTAGATGCTTTGACCAGCATCGGTCAGACATGCGACCAAGTTTCCTGCAATAGTCACATTTTAACACATCACATCCTAGACCCAAATTCTTGGGTCTTTCTTGTACCTGGATAGGTTGGAGTCTCCCTTGTCCATGTTTTCCCAAGTCGTCGCCTTCATGATATCCCATGGCTTTCATAATCGACAAGCCTTTTCTTTCGGGGATCAAACTGAGTTTCTGGCTGGAAACTTCGTTAGATTCAGAATCACTTTCTGGTGAAATAAGTGAATCCACATTATCTTCTGCTTGAGATTTGGAAAACAAGCCAATGGCTTCCCTTGCTGACTTTGGTGAAGATGAGAGAGAACTACTTTTAACAGAAAGTGCAGGATTTTTGCCATCGAAAGCTGCATCTTTCATAAGAGGACTGCTTCCTCTTTTAGTTCTCTCTAAGTCTTCTAATTCTGATCGCAAACTTTGCTTATCACTCTCGAGAGCTTCCACCATTCTGTGCATTGCAGAATTCTCCTGCCGAACTTGAAAATTTGACTCTTCGAGTTCCCTTAGCTTTTCCAGCTGACGAGTGTTCTTTCCCATCTTGTACCTGCAAAGAACTAGCTGCTCTTATACCACTTGATCCGAAAACGACCTGAGTTACTTATCTCTATTTCAAATATTGATTGTAGGGGCATTTACTGGATATGTCACCCTTAAAGAAAGGATGAGATCTAGAGGCTACCTGGCCCTCTACAGACTTTGTCTATAGAAATTTATAGAAATTAACACTCAGGTTATTAAAATGCAGAATTTTAACGAAGATCGTTTCTAGTCCTTGTACAACATGTGATTGGAAGTATTACTGAATAGTTAGTATGTGCATTAACTGTTTAGGCATGAAATAATATATGTATGTTTAGATTGAACAATTTCACATCAATCACACAAGTCATACCATAAGACCAAGAAGTTTGTGATGGAGTTCGTCCCATCTGGACTACGTCTCCGGGTTCGCCTCAACATTGTGCGTCTGTTGTATTCTTTAAGCCGAGAGAAATATGCTACAAGGAATCATCATTTTCACTATTGATGTTGCAGATATGGACCTTCCCTTGAATAGGCTAACTAATACAACTCTTTTCTTTCAACACATAAGAAAAGACATGGATGATTCACACACTAAAACAAACTGAGGACTGAAGCTTTATGGACCTTCGACAACTTGGTGGCTGAAAGAGTTTTATAATGTCGAAGTTGAACTTGTCATCATCAACATAATTCGATGTTGTATTTATGTAAGTAGGATGGCTTCGATCCTTCAATAAACCTGCAATGACAAACTCTCCATCAATTACATCATCTGTCTTCTTTAAGAGTGCCTACCTCCTCCTAAAGTAGGGAAAACTCTCCTCTCCTGAGATCTCACTCTCAAAAACCTCTCTTCAAAAAGTCTCAACATTCTCTTAACTTATGAAAAGAACACTCTTCCCTTTATATTAAGAGTGCATATAATCAAGGCTTTACAATCTGTCTCGAATCATTATTTGTTGTATTTGGCATTTTGTTGGAGAGTATTTGGTGATGAGGGATTCGAATCCCAACATCACATTCCATTCATAGGATTATTTGCATTACCATAGCATTGAATTAAATGCAAAAACCCACTTTAGACTTTACAATATACATCTCCGCCTTACAGTTAGGCTTAACCGCGCGGGGAATGCTAACTACAACGTGTGAACAGGTGGCTTTCTATCTGGTGGTAGCTCCGACGGTTAAGGTCTTATACCGACGCAGTTTGACATCTGTCACACAAAACCAACTGTCAGCTTAACATTTCTTGATGCGGTCTTCTGTCGTAGCTTTACCAAACTCTGGTCACATGACTTATCTCCAATAGCTGTCCATTCCCGGCACGGGTTACAAACCTGTTACATAACTCCGACGCGGTCTTCACCTATTCTGTTCACATTTGTAATTTGCCGACGTGGTTTAATAACTCTGTGGGTTCAATTACATGGTTTTAATACAACAAACCCCAAACCTTGTCATTCAAAATTTATAACATAGTTCGAAACTTTACATTACGGGTTTAATACAACATTATATCGAACCTTTGATAAGGTTTATGAAAACCCTTTGCGCCTAAAGTTTTTAACACCATTACATCGAACCTTTGACTTAGGTTTATTTACATTTCATCAAACCTTTTAACATAGGTTTTACACCATGGACCTTAGACCCAATGATTCAACCTTTTAAAAATGTTTTTGACCTTCGAACCTTACAATAAGGTTTTTGGTAGGTTTTTTAAGCTTTAATATAAAACCTTTTAACACTTTGACTTTATGGGTTTTAACATCCCATCCTCCGAAACTTTACAAAAAAAGGTTTATGGCTAAGATTGTGCTAGGAGGTTTTGAACCTAAGGTTTTACACCACATAGGATTTGTGCTAGACTTCAACATAGTCCTTTTACAATATGGTATTTAAACCGAACCTCCAAACCTTAATAGACCGAACTTTGTAATAAATTTTATGGTAAGGTTTTAGGATTTTAATTTGCGCTAAAGGTTTTTTAAGTCCATAAGTTTTGTGAAACTTAGGAATAGGACTTTAGTTGACATTTTTGACCTTTACATAAAGACTTAGGACAAGTTTTATTACATAAGTCTTTTTGACAAACTGGTTGTTTCTGCCGTAGGTCGATTTGAAGATGTCTTTGATTGGCGCTTTTTAACATTTGCTGGAGTTGCATCTGAAGTTGATGTCGATCAATGTCACACATTTGAACTTCACAGATTTAAGGATCATCTTGATCAATACCTGAATTATTACATAATCGATAATTACCAAATTTCAAATAACCATCTTAGTTGTTTGAGTAATTTCGATATAATTTTAATAATTCTAAAATTGGATCAATTAAAGATCAATGCTAAAGTGTCATTAATTCGAACAGTTGGGAAAACTACAAAACTAGTAAACAAATTTGGCATATGCATGGAAAAAAAATAGTGAAGAAAAATTAAAGCCTACATGCTGAAGGGGTTTTCAAAAGCCGTAGTCTTCCCAAGTAATGTTTTGGCCCAGAATCTGGCAAAGATTTTATCAGAATCATGTTTAAAGTTGTTAAAATTTAGTATTTTGAGTGCCCTAAGGGTTTTTGGTAGTGCTGAATCCATTTCCATTGTCAAAAATGGATTCCAAACACTCCAACTACCTAATTTCTTGAATTTTAGTTTCCCGGATTCCGACAAAAAACTGTCGTCCGGGCTATTTCGTTGCCTGGGTAGACAACTCCTTTTCAAAAAAATAAAAAAAATGTAGTAGCATATACATTAAATCGGTATAATGACTCTCCTTACTAGAGACGTGTGCATGTGAAGTTGAAACTAGATTTATGGTCGACATAATTCACTCTCTCTTGGAAGTGTGTTGTTGGTTCAACCTTTCAAACCATTATTATTCAAGTAATTGATACTAGATATTCCATTCTTTTCCAATCAAATTTAGCATATTATTTAGGTACAAGGCTAGAAAATTTGAATAGTACCTTGGAACTTGCATCCATTAATGGTAATATTCCTCACTAACGATAGTGGGAATGCATCAATGTCTCTTGATAATTATATTATGTAGGTGACTCAAATTCAAATATTTTATTTTTACCTATCACATGTAATATGGTACCTTTACACTCATTCATATTAATAGTGAGTTGTCTCGCGTTGATTAATGTCATACAATAATGGCTCGTAATCTAAGGAATTTTTTATTTGACTTCAACATATTTATTGGCATGAAAAAAATTATATCATAGTACTGGGAATGTGTGAAGACTTCATGGTTCCATCTTCTCTACGACAATTATAGCCTTTTTATTTTATCTGGGTGGATATTGGTGGCCACCCTCCTATTCCAATTGGATCCCTAACATTGTTCCCTATCACTTTCCTACTTTCAACGCAATTTTCTTTCTTGGAATATTTTTATTTTTGGAAGTTTTTCAGGTCTTGAACTTCCAATGCCGTTTTGAGGTCCTAAATAGTGTTTTTCATTGAAATGGAAAAATGCAAGTGTTGAGAGTTTTAATTAGTGATTAAACCTCTTAATAAATAATTTTCAATCCGGGGCTCATAAGCTTCGAGTTGGATTACGTTTTTGGCTCAACTTATGATAAGAGCATATAAATTCCTTGTTAATGATCATTAAGTACACACTCTTCTATCAATTAAGTAAAATAGAACTCATCTCTCTTTGTCTTGAATTAAATCAACCAAATTGAATCAATCTTAAATTAAATTTAAATTCAAATAACTCTAATCTACATCTGAGAAATATTAATCACAATCCAAGCAATGAAAATTACTATTTAAAGGATATTAATTTCAATATAAGAAATGGAAATCTTAATCTAAATACTAAGATCTATCTAATCTAAATACATGAATCTTAAATCAATCAAGATTAATTTAAAATGATAACAAACTTATGCTAAATATTAATCCCAATAAAATTCACTCTTGTTCAAATGATCTTAAACTAAGGCAATGAACAAAAAAAACTTCAACTAATCTAGTTCCTGGGATGCATAAAACAAGTCATATAAGCATTCAAACTAACCTCTATCGCCACTCTCCAATTGCTTCAAAAGAAAATAGGTAAACCAAGATTCTAATTGACATGATTTCAGATCTAAAAGACTGCAAAATAAGAAACTATTTTATCCTTAGATTACTGTAATAAAACTCAAGAAATCATTCAAACATAAGCACATTGATGTAATATTACAAATCTGGAATAGCTCAGCAAGCCTACTGAAATAACGCACTTTTGAGAATACTGTGCATAGAAATGAGTTTGCAGCTCCTGGATCCCTTAGATCAGCTCATCTAAGATCTAAATCCAAAAGGAGAGAAAAAAAAAATCAAACTAGGTTGGTTAAACAAATTTCCCACAAACTAGTCTAGCTGAAAATCACCCAAAGAGAGGGGCTACAGCTCTATGCAAAGGACTGCTTTAGAAATAACATAGATCCACTGAAGCACATTAGGAGGCTGATATGGAGGTTCAAAAATCAGATGTACATTACATCCCATACATTTTACAAGATAAAGAATGAGACAATACAGGAAAAACCCTCTGAAATGAGGTGCTACAACCATGAGAAAAGATTGTATAACTATGACATCATTATTTTTAGTGGCTGAAGTAAAAATTTATTAATCTTAAGATCTAGAGCAGATCTATACATAAAAATTTAGATCTAATACAGATCTGTGTACAAAAAATGCTGATCTATACATTCCCCTTGGGGTTTTGTGCAAAACATGAAGCACAGAGAGTAGATCTGAGATCTAAGCTTGCAGATCTGCAGAATGATTCAAAAATCTCTAAATAATAAAATGGTACAGCAGATCAGATCTGAAACTAACATGGATTGGATGGCCAATCCATGGATCACCACAGTGAGAGGAAGAATCCCAACACTAGAGATCTCTCCTCCAAAATGTAGACAAAACACCTTGCAGTTGTAGAACTGAAAATAACATTGTCTAGAGAGAGAAACAATGTTGTAGCCTCTGAGAATGTTTTGGCATGATGCCAAGATGTATATCTGAAGCACAATCATCTAATGAACTCTTCCAAGAGGTTAAAAGGCACACTCACTGAGAAGAGCCACTAGTATAGGCTAAATTTGAAAATATCTAGTGTCTTCCACTGCTGCAACTCACAAGGAAAGCTCAACCCTCAATAGGAGCAGTGCTGTAGGTGTAAGGTGAGCTTGGCCAAAAGCCTGATGTGGAAAATATAGCACAAGTCTCTTCCAAGAGCTGCTCAAGGAAGGAGATGGGATTCCTGAACAAGAAGACCCAACAAGGGATGTCTGAGCAGATAATACCTTCAGAAAATGATAAATTTCAACCACCTTCTCTTGTTTCTCTCCTCCTCCTTTTATAATATTTGAGTCTTGGAAAAACCCTAAACCACTTCATTAGTTTAGCCCTTTTCACATTTAGAATCTCCTTCTAGAACTGTGTTGTCCCTCAAGGAGGTTCAATGCATCTAGACTGCGCTGTTGACTTGGTCAAAGGTGACCCATTCTTGTGATTTAGACCCATTCACACCTACAAGAGTTTATTTACATAGCCCAGATATGTCTCTTTTCACATAGGCATTGATTTATTCTTGGTTTTCAGGAGTTTTACATGTCCTCCTTTATAATTTATTCATCAATCATGAAACGAAAAAATAGACAAGGAAAAATTAATATTCCTATTAGCTGCAAGCTAATTTAGGAATATTATAGTATCCCCCTCCCAAATTTTGCTTGTCCTCAAGCAGCTGCAAGGGTGCTACAAAATCTCCCCATCTTCTCTTGTGGCCTCTCCATCCAGTAGTCTCCACCATTGCTCTGAATTTTCTGCAATAGTTCTGCCTTCCAATGGTCCTTCCTGAATGTGAAGAGTAAACCTAATGGCTCTCATCATGAAAGAATGGAAGGTTGTTATGGAAATATTCTTGCTGATCCATGTCCTTATAAGATAGAAGTGATGACAATCATGGGGATTTTAATGATTCATGAAAGTTTCCCATCTCCATGCTATCATCCAAATGAAGTGGATCACCTCCCAGCTTGGCACTCCATAGAAAAAATCCTCCCCAAAACATTTTAGAGGCATGTTCCCAACAAACATATGGCTCACTCTACAAAGAGACAAGTGATCTATCATAGTGGCCATACAAAATCTCATGCTCCCATGGAAGCATGCAATGCAAAAAGAATGGGGAACTCCTTTCCCCAAGGACACATCCAACAAGTGTGCCTCTCCTCCAACCATGCCCCCAACAAAGATAAGGACATCTTCAACTTGTGGGATCATGATTAGAATCATGCTAGCTGCCATGTATGATAAATGAGAAGGAAGATGTTCCCTCATGTGCAACGAGCGTTGTTTTATCCTTAACTGCCATAGAATAGGATATGACAATTGCCTTCCCCAACACTTGTTTGCTGCCTCATCCCTTCTGAATGCTTGGAGAAAATGCATCATAGTTGGTGTAAAGGAATCACACCATGAATAATATAATAGCTTTCCAAGATCCCCCAAGGAATGACCTACATCAACATAGTTCATGGCCTTGAGTAGCCCATGAAACCCATCATAAATAGTGCCCCCCTTTGGAGCGATGTTCTATAAATGAGTTTTAGAAAAATATAAGTGTATAGGAGATACATGATAACATTCAGAAAGACAAGTCCCTCTATATACTTGTTTTACATCAGTGGGGTAACTCATGGATGAGTTCCCTCTCACACTCAATGAGTAAGGAGATGTGAATGATGGCTCCTCCCAAGAGCTATGTTCATCCTCCTTCCTCTACCAATTAATCCATGCACATATTCATATGAGAGTGCACCTATTCCTTGAAACCGTCCCATATGAAACCACCCAAAATAGTATGATATGCTCTAATGAAACCAGTGGGTTTGGAAAGCAGGATCTCATAGGTGGCATCTAGTAGTCTCTCCTTGAGCTTGGAGTCTCTGTTCAAAAGGATAAGATTATAGAAATAGTGTTAGGTCCCTATATCACTAGAATAGTCCCTTATTATTGTTAGTGTAACCCCCTTATTGTTATTATTGAACCCTTGTAACCCCCATTTTGTTATTATTGTGCCCTTAAATTAGTATTGTTAGGTCGGCTAGGATTACATTGTGGCCCACTAGGATTACATTATGGCCCCATGGACTCCTATATATAGAAATGAGGTTTTGTTCATTTGTATCATCCAAGAATTGTTCATTTATGTAATGTATTGGAGGTTGCCCCCTCGAAGTGGCTCATTTCTAAGGCGTTGATATCTCTTTTTTTCTCTTTTTGGAGCTGGTTACACAACATTTGGTATCCGAGCTTGGGATTCTAGGGTTACACAACAAATAGATGACTCCATCTACCACCTTGAACCTTTCATCCTTTACTTCCCCATCAAGAACCCCACATGTGAAAAGGTCCTTGGAGTATTCCATCATGAGTTGGGAATCCCAATAAGGATCCAAGCTCTCCAACAATGACAATGTTGTAGAGGTCTGAAATGTTGCCCCTGTCATATCAAGGCTCCCCTCCTTGACATCCTTGATATCAAAGTCACATGTTGGAGCATCATAATATCCCTTTTGCTGCCCCATTTGCAACTGATCTTGCTCAAGAAGATATTGAAGCATATGGAAATCAACTTCCCCTCGGAAAGTATTTGTCTTCCAAAACTATCTCATTTTGGCCCATGTATACAAGAGGGTTAGCATCCCCTCTATGTTCATAAATATTCCTTGTGAATGAAGAAATCATGGGCTACCCAAAAGGTATGGAGTTTCCATGTGTCCTCATGCTCATGCCATCATAGATCTTTGATTTCTCCTCTCTCAGTGCAGATATCTGAGTGGGAGTTAGCAATGCCCCTTTCAAGAAATTTCTCATCTCTCTCCTGAATTAATGAGAGATTATTTTTGCTGTGCTGGATTCTCCCAGGGCTCCCTCCTTAGCCAAGTATGCATATGCCACCCATAGTTGAGAGAAAACTTTAGATTTCCTCCTTTCAAGAGGTGCTCCTAGTAAAATACCTCCTTGCAAAGAGGTGTCAAGGCATAGAGTAGAATGTGGATGTAGGTAGACAGATTTACCCCTACCTTTACTGCATAGGTCCTCTTGCCTTCTTTGTTCTTCCAAGATTTGAAACAGAGAAGGGTTCATGCTCTTCATCTTGTGATTCCCTTCCTCCTCTTTTATTCCTTCTATCTTCAAGATCTCATCATTTGACAATGATGGTACATGTTGCTCATGTATTATGCCAAGAGCTCTATGTATGAGATCTTATGGAACTCCTTGCAAGAGTGCAAGATTTTCTTCCCTTGGAGCAAGTTCTCCATATTCATCTTCATGAGGTGCTTGAGGTGCCATTGTCATGAATACGTTATCATCTCCTTCCTTCCCATCCTCCTCTTCAATAACTGAAATTGCCTCATCATCAACAGGAGACCTCAGATCTTGGTCATCTATTGAAGGAGGAACCTTCATGCTTTCCTCTTGAGAAGAGGACCCTTCATCCAAAGGAGATCGTGCCCTTGGAAAGGCATCAAACAAACTTAAACCTTATTCCATGGTCTTCAGAAATGGAGTTGGATTCATAGACCCTTCCAACTCATGCAAAAGATTTGTCTGATATTGTTTGATAGTGTCAACAGAAGATGTTACAAATGGAGCTTCATCAAACCTTTCTATCAATCTTGCAATAAACCTTGCATAAGTAGGTGTATTTTCATTTTTCAATGAAAAGGACTCAAACAACCACCAAGCATATGCTTTAACTTCAAAATGCAGCGCTGCTACTTTAATGGCTTCAATCTCTAAAACTTAATGTTGTTGCATATAGCTGTCTAGCTCCTCCACCCAAACCCTAACTAGACATTTAGGTGATCCATCAAAGGTAGATAGATAGAATCTACCCATACCATGTTGCTCCTTATTTATGCCTTGGCTCTCCTTTATCTTGCAGAACCCTTGGAAGTTCAAGTTATCTTTGAACTCCTTGGATTGATCTTCATACTCCTGCAAATACTCTCTAAGAGTCTCCTTCCTGGGTACACTTCCTTTCTTCTTCTTCATGAAGAAATCATAGAAAGAATGCTGAAGCTTAGGTGATATGGCTGAGTGCACATATCCATGAGATGAGGATTCATAATTTTCCTCATGTATAGATCTTGTAGATCTAATCGGAAGATCTTCTTGTTCTTGAAACTTCCTAGGAGTTTCACTGCTTCTTCTCTCTTCTTCTTGCACAACCTCCTTGGAGAGGTTCTTACTGGATCTGAAAAGTGATGAGATTAAACTCATCTTATTCATAAATTTGACCTTTCTCCTTGATTTATATCACTTTGGATGAAGCCATAGGCTGAGCCAAAGATCTTGCTATGATACCACTGTAATATTCAAAATCTGGAACAGCTCAGCAAGCCTGCTGAAATAATGCACTTCTGAGAATATTGTGCATAGAAATGAGTTTGAAGCTTCTGGATCCCTTATATTAGCTCATCTAAGATCTAAATCCAAAAGGAGAGCAAAAACAAATCAGACTAGGTGGGTTAAATAGATCTCCCACAAACTAGTCTAGCTGAAAATCACCCAAAGAGAGGGGTTGCAGCTCTATGCAAAGGACTGCTTTAGAAATAACGCAAATCCACTGAATCACATTAGGAGGCTGATATGGAGGTTCATAAATAATATGTAAAACAGTAAATCAGATGTACATTATAGCCCATACATTGTACAAGAGAAAGAATGAGACAATACAGGAAAAACCCTCAGAAATGAGGTGCTACAAGCATGAGAAAAGACTGTATAACCATGATAGCATTATTTTTAGTGGCTGAAGCAGCGGTTTATTAATCTTCAGATCTAGAGCAGATCTTTGCATAAAAATTTAGATCTAATACAGATCTGTGTACAAGAAATGTTGATTTATACATTCCCCTTAGGGTTTTGTGCAAAACATGAAGCACAGAGAGTAGATCTGAGATCTAAGCTTGAAGATCTATGGAATGATTCAGAAATATATGAATAATACAATGGTATAAAATATCAGATCTGAAACTAACATGGATTGGATGGCCAATCCATGGATCACCAAAGTGAGAGGAAGAATCCCAACACCAGAGATCTCTCCTCCAAAATGTAGACAAAACGCCCTGCAGCTGTAGATCTATAAATAACACTATACAGGGAGAGAAACAACACTGTAGCCTCTGAGAATGATTTTTTCTGATGCCAAGATGTAGATCTGAAGCACAATCAGCTAATGAACTCTTCCAGGAGGTTAAAATACACACTCACTGAGAAGAGCCACTAGTATAGGCTAGATCTAAACAGATCTAGTGTCTTCCACTGCTGCAACTCACAAGGATAGCTCAAACCTCAACAGAAGCATCACTTTAGGTGTAAGGTGAGTTTGGCCTAAAAGCCTGATGTGGAAAATATAGCACAAGTCTCCTCCAAGAGCTGCTCAAGGAAGGAGGTGGGATTCCAGAACGGGAAGACCCAACAAGGGATGTCTGAGCAGACAATACCTTCAGAAAATGATAAAATTCAACCACCTTCTCTTGTTGCTCTCCTCCTCCTTTTATAATATTTTAGTCTTGGAAAAACCCTAAACCACTTCATTAGTTTAGCCCTTTTCACATTTAGAATCTCCTTCTAGAACTGCGCTGTCCCTCAAGGAGGTTCAATGCATCTAGACTGCGTTGTTGAATTGGTCAAAGGTGACCCATTCTTGTGATTTAGACCCATTCACACCTGCAAGAGTTTATTTACATAGCCTAGATATGTCTCTGTTCACATAGGCATTGATTTATTCTTGGTTTTCAAGAGTTTTACATGTCCTCCTTTACAATTTATTCATCAATCATGAAATGCAAAAATAGACAAGGAAAAATTAATATTCCTATTAGCTGCAAGCTAATTTAGGAATATTACAATTGACTAATGGTTATACCAATAACTAATTACAATTATAATGAATTTAAAAACTAAATTACAACTCCAAACAATGATTCAATGGTCTTGTTGCATTGCTTTCGAATACTTGGTTGCCAAAGCACAACATTACAAGAAATTATAGTGGATCAGTAAGGTACATAATTGATTTCAATTCATATTTAAAAGAAATGGAGTTATTGATCTCTTATTTATCCAATTAAGAAGCACCTTTAAATATTCCAATCGTAAAATTGTAACAAAGGGGTTATTCATGCAATAAAATCATTTATCAACACCATTCATTTTGGCATGCAACGAGTTGGAGATGAAGTAATTATTTAATTTCAAGAAAATAAATTACAGTCTTGAGTACATAATCATAATTATAAGATTTAATTAGAAAATTCTTTCAAAATAGAATCCCTACACCTAGATATATCCTATGATGTTTTACATAACTTACTTCCCAAGAGATGGTAGGCCTTGCCACTCCCAGAGCAAGTCTAAACTAAATCAATGCCTAAAGATTAAGAAAAACAATAACATTTACAAAGAATTCATGGCAAAGTCAAATTGTATTAAGATTCAAACCATAAGTTCACTTACATACATTCCTTCAATAATTTGTCTCATGTTCACACATTGTATTCCTCCTCCTTCAAAAACTTCCAAAGCTTACAATACAAACCATGGCTGAGTCATTTATAAGATTAGAAGGTGAATTAGTTATTTTCCTCAATTCTGGAAAATTGAACGTGTTGTGTATGTGTTATATTCTTTCCACGACTATGCACGCGATAACCCCCCCTTTTTTTTGGGCACAAGGGGTCCGTGGCAGCGCCCCGACGAAAATTTTTTGGTCCTTAATTTCCGGTGGGTAGTTTGCGCCCATGGTTTTATGCATGGTTTTGCACATGGTTTTGGGGTATGATGGTTTTTGGCCCCTAGTATTTTTATAGATCCGGTCAAGGGAAATATGGTTATGTTCTAATCCAGGGTTAATGGATTAGGGTTCATGTATGCTTCGACATGTATATATATATGTGTTGTAACACTAAAAGGAATATAATGAAAAATCAAGTTGGTCGTCCTGATTTGGGATCTAGGGGAAAATCTCTGTGTTTATCTGTTTTATGTTTTATGGTATCGCTATTTTTTATTTATTTTTATAATATTCGCATGTAGATCATTTCTGTTCAGGGTTAAAACCTACAGAACGATTTTAACAAACTAACCTCAAAGAGATTGATATATCTTCCTAACCATGAAGAATTTTCGAAAAAGGTTTGGAGGGAGCCTAATTTGTTATATTTTAAACAAAAAACTCTCTTATATTATCTCATTCAAATCCATCTCCTCAAAAATTGTGCCCAAAGTTGGTTGTCTGGCTCTTTTTGCAAGGTTCTAGTCTAGAAAAAAGTCATTTTTTACCAAATTGCCTCCAAGACCCGCGTATAAATTCTATACTAATTCGAATATGGAGAAAGATTTTTAGATATAAATAATTGGTTATATTTTTAACAAACCCATTTTCTTATTTTTCTAGATTCACCTCGAGCTGCACACAAATCGAGGCCAAACTTGGTAGTTTGGAAACTTTGCACATTTTGAGCAGATTTGTTAATCAGCTCCTAGGGACCCAAATGTGCGACCTAGATGAAATATAATGCATGGGAAGGTATTAAAAAATTATTTTGGTCAAAGAACTCCCTTGGTTTTCCCAAAAGTGTGTCGAGATGTCGAAACTCTAGATTGGACATTTCCGTACTGTACTTGCAGTAACTAGTTTAACTGGCTTGTGAAGAATTTCGACAATGGAACCCTACGAAAAATGAAACTAGAAAAAATTTCATTAGAAAATCATGACTAAATCATCTCCAGTCATATAAATTATAATAAAACTCGTGATAATCAACCACGAGGCGTAATTCATGAATTGGTGACAAGTGATGGAATTATGGTGTAAAATGAGTGTAAAGGCGTCGGAAATTAGGTTATGAATGGCGGTAATATATAGTGGAAAATTAGGCATATTTGAGGCCCAACATCTCCCCATGCCTAAGGGTTTGCATGTCCTCATGCAAACAAATCTCTTGCTCATTAACAGATCCTTAGCATTGTTTTGTAGATGTTGCTTCTTGTGGGACACCATTGCTTGGATATTTAAAGGTTCTGGTTCTTGTGGAGCAACACTGCTTGAATACTTGGAGGTGATGGTTCTTCTGGAGCAACATTCTTCACGTTTATTATGTCACACTAATTTCACTAAGAAATAAAAATTGAGGATGATAAATGAATGGATGAGGGAGAGATAATGGATGAAATGAGGTGGTAATGGAGATGGTGAATGGGTGGTTGCACACTCTGTCATCATAAGGCCAATGTTTATAGGTGGTTTCCTTTATCATTTCATGGTAGTAATGACTTCATCCTGTGAATATAATGCTTGAAGAAGACACTATATAGACTGCTTTTATTAATGAACCGTAAGGTTTTTATCAGAGTTTATGCATAATGAATGGAAGGAAATAGAAGGATAATGGTTTATGAAGGATGAAATGAGTGGAATGAGAAGTGGTGAATCATTAAGATTCTTTAACCTTCTAATGTATTAGAGAATCATAAGCCAAATTTACCTCAAGTTTTACCTTTGTCATTATTGTGCCTAGTGCTGCAAAATGAAGTGGAGGATGGAATGGATGGAGCTGATGTGACTATTGATATGATCTGATGAAGAAGGCTAAAGGATGAGCCAAAAGGAATGAATTGAAGGGATGAAGGTCCCCTTCTCCCCCATGCCTGAGGATTTTTATGTCCCCAAAAAAGTGAGGAAAGGTGACTATTGCTGCAAATGATAATGGAAATGCTGATACAAAAATCCAAACTCCTACAAATTTGTGTCGAGATCTCAAAACCATATAGTATTCAACCGCTACACACCCATGTGAAATCTTGTGTTTGTGAATAAATGGTGTCGATGTCAAACATAAGCAAGAATCATTGGATTACTGACCATTAAGTAGATCGTTAACCAATGCAAGATATACCACATTTGATGTCAATGGGAATCAAGGCACCAGGTACATTCTACTAGCCATGAAAAGATTTGTCAGAGTTGAATGGACTGCATAATTCATCCACCAAGAAACATTGATGTATTTCCTTAGTAGATGACAAGGATACCTACCATTAAGGCATGTAGGCTCCCAGGTACCTTATCTAACCCTAACCTTGGTCCCAGATAATATGTTGATGTCGATGGGACAAGGCTCATTGGCAGGTGGGCCTTAGGTAATCCCACATCAACCAACTCGAGTACAAACATAATAACTAAAAATATTCATGATTTGAAGAACCTATACAAATTTACAAACTTTATCAGGAACCTTGCCCGCTAGTTACGTAGTTTTCAAGCAAAATCCTTATCTAATTGTGCCAGACAAGCTAGTTTTCACAAAAGGACTTATTTTTCTCTTTACTATTTTCATTCATTTATTTATTACAATAATAAATTTCCTAATAAAATGAAGAAAATATGTCCTCCTTCAAGTGAAAGAGAACTTCCAATGGATCCATGTGCAGATCAGGTACAAAGATATAATCATGCCCAAATTTAACGTATAAAATTTGCAAGGTATATGAGCATGAACAATCAAAAGCTTTGAAAGATGTGATACAAAATTATTTGAATATGAGAGTGGTAATTTGACTGAATTTTAATCTGGAACCAATGATCGATGTAATCCTGGTGGTATTGGCTCATTTCTTCTTTTGGACCACTCTAAAAGTCTTCCTCAGCAGTGCCAGGTAAACTTGGATAATTGGTCTTTGGAATGCCTACAAGGCTTGCTACTCGACATCGTGAAATTTATTCAATCTCAAGTTCAACTGGATTCTCCCCATCAGATTTGGTACATGATTCATCGATCTCCTGGGTAGATAGACTGGAGGAATCAAGAGAGAATTCCAAATATTTTTCTGGTTACACCTCCAAATATTTCTCTGGTTGCAGAGAGATAGATAATTTCTTGAATGTGGTCAGGATGAACTCTTCCTGAGAGGAGATAATTTCCTGAATGTGGTCAGGATGAACTCTTCCTGAGAGGAATATATCCCCACTACTTCTAGGATTTGAGAAAGTTCTTTGAAGGACATTCTTCAAGCTCTAAATCATTCTTGAATTTCTCCTGCTGGTTGATGATCCCTATCTCGCAGCATGGATTAGTGCCCAGGGGTTCTTACAACACCCAAAATATGATATAACTTTAAATATTGGAATCTAAAGATAAATTAAATCAAAATATATTGGCTGAAATAAAGCTCACCACACTCATAAAAAGCTAGATCAGAGTACTCTTTAATCTATTAAAAGCGAAAAAATTTGGAAATTAAATATCTCATAGAATGTTTTGGACTATTCTAAGGCATATGTTGCTTGTGAGGCTTAGTTATGGTTCCTATAGATGTGCCTTACTAAGTGTGTGAGATTTAAACACCTTGCAAATTAAATGAAATTTGGAAATTAAATCATTAACATAATGTTTCAGAATACTCTAAGGCCTACTTCTATTTCTACACATAAAGGAAAGGAAATAAAAGATCAAAGATAAGAAAAATCAATCAGACTTTGGAGCAACCCCACCATAGTGGATGTGTGGCTCTTCACTCACGTCTTACCGTACTCTCTCCGCCCTCTGAATGCCCTGCAATACCCTTGAAAATCTATAATAAAAATCTTACCGGAACCAAAATACAACTCCTCGGCAATGATGCCAAAATGTTGAGAGTTTTAATTAGCGATTCAACCTCTTAATATTTAATTATCAATCCGGGGCTCATAATTTTCGAGTTGTACTGCGTTCTTGGCTCAAACTATGATCAAAGCATATAAAATCCTTGTTAATGATCGTTAAGTACAGACTCTTCTCTCAATTAAGTAAAATAGCACTCATCTCTCTCTGCCTTGAATTAAATCAACCAAAATGAATCAATCTCAAATTGAATTCAAATAAAAATAACTCTAATCTACATCTGAGCAATATTAATCACAATCCAAGAAATGCAAATTAATATTTAAATGATATTAATTTCAATCTCAGTAATGGAAATCTCAATCTCAATACTAAGATATATCTAATCTAAATGCTAAAATCTTAAATCAATCAAGATTAATTTAAAATAATACCAAATTTATGCTAAATCTTAATCCCAATAAAATTCACACTCGTTCAAATGATCTTAAACTAAGGCAGTGAAAAAACAAGACTTCAACTAATCTAGTTCCCTGGATGCATAAAACAAATCAAATAAGCATTCAAACTAACCTCTATCGCCACTCTGCAATTACTTCAAAAGAAACTAAGTAAACCAAGATTCTAATTGACATAATTTCATATCTAAAAGACTGCAAAATAAGAAACTATTTTATCCTTAGATTACTTTAATCAAACTCAAGAAATCATTCAAACATAAGCACATTGAGTAATGGTTCTACCAATAACTAATTACAATTATAATGAATTGCAAAACTAAATTACAACTCCAAACAATGATTCAATGGTCTCATTGCATTGATTTCAAATACTTGGTTGCCAAAACACAATGTTACAAGAAATTGTAGTGGATCAGTAAGGCACATAATCGATTTCAATTCATATTTCAATTCATGATGGGTCTTGCTTTAGACCCGAAAAGTAGACTGAAAAATGAGAACTGTGGAGATTCCGAGCCCTGATTCTAAGAAATGGAGTTATCGATCTCTTGTTTATCCAATTAAGAAGCACCTATAAATATTCCAATTGTAAACCTATAACAAAGGGGTTATCCATGAAATAAAATCATTGATCAACACCATTCATTTTGGTATGCAACGAGTTGGAGATGAAGTATTTATTTAATTTCAAGAAAATAAATTACAGTCTTGAGTACAAAATCATAAGTATACCATTTAATTAGCAAATGCTTTCAAAATAGAATCCCTACACCTAGATCTGTCCTATGATTTTTTATAGAACTTAATTCCCTGGAGATGGTAGGCCTTTTCCAGTCCCGATGCAAGTCTAAACTAAATCAATGCCTAAAGATTAAGAAAAACTTAACATTTACAAAGAATTCATGGCAATGTCAAACTGTATTAAGATTCAAATCATACATTCGCTTACATACATTCCTTCAATCATTTGTCTCATGTCCAGACATTGTCTTCCTCCTCATTTAAAAAATTCCCAAGCTTACAATAGAAACCATGGCTGAGCCATTTATAAGATTTAGAAGGCGAATTAGTCATTTTCCTCAATTCTAGAAAATTGAACAATTTTAACAAACTGACCTCAAAGAGATTGGCATATCTTCCTAACCGTGAAGAATTTTCGAAAAAGGTTTGGAGGGAGTCTAATTTGTTATATTTTCAACAAAAAATCTCTTTTATATTTCGCATTCAAATCCATATCCTCGTAATTCGTTCCCAAAGTTGGTTGTCTGACTCTTTTTGCAAGGTTCTAGAATTATGGGAAAAGAGTCATTTTTACCAAACTGCCTCCAAGACCCGCATATAAATTTTATAATAATTTGAATATGGAGAAGTTGTTTTGGATATACATAATTGGTTATATTTTTAACAAACCCATTTTCTTATATTTTCCATATTCACCTCGAGCTGCACACAGAGCAAGATCAAACTTGGTAGTTTGGAACTTTGCACATTTTGAGTAGATTTGTTAATCAACTCCTAGGGAACCACATGTGCTACCTGGATGCAATCCAATGCATGGGAAGGTATTAAACTTTATTTCTATCAATAAAATCCCTCTATTTTCCCTGAAAGCGTGTCGAGATGTCAAAAATCCAAATTAGCCATTTTCGTACTATACTTGCAATAACTAGTTTAACTGGTTTATAAAGAATTTCGACAATGGAACCCTACGACAAATAAACTTAGAATAGCCATCATTAGAAATAATGACTAAATCATCTCTAATCATATAAAATCTAGGAAGTTAATGATAATCAACAATAAGGTGTAAGTCATGAATTGGCGACAAGTGATGGAATTATGGTGTGAAATGAGTGTAAAGGTGTCAGAATTTAGATTATGAATGGCGGTAATATATAGTGGAAAATTAGGCATATTTGAGGCCCAATAGTAAGTAAAATACTATGTTTGCAGTTGAAAGTTGTGTTCCTGGATATACCTTTCTAACAGGCTACTGTGTGTGCCAAATAGAAATCGTATGCCAAATCTATGACCTTGGGAAGTTAATGTTCCAACTAACCCCATCCAGGCCCATAAGATTTTAGCGCTTCATCTCCTATGATTAGGTTTTTGGATGTTTAAGGTTTCTCATTGTTTCTTCATGATAAAAAGGCCTTAGCTAATTATAACTTAGTTTTGAAGGCATGTAGCCATCACATCACATATCAGTGATATGATGCTACTACCCAAGCTAGTTTTCTTTCATTTGCATGTAAACAATTTTCAACATTTGTTGTTTATTAAAGGAAGTTTAGTTTTTTTGTATCTCTATGTTTTGGTTTAAATATGTTATGAAAACAACTCCAAAAATAGAATAAAGAGAGATCAATGCCTTAGAAATAAACCACTTCGATGGGGCAACTTCCTTTACATTACATAAATGAAAAATTCTTGAATGATACAAATGAAAAAACCTCCTTCTATATAAGTGAGTCTAATGGGTCACAATATAATCGTAGTCGTCCTAACAATAACAATGTAAGGGCACAGCAATAACAATAGTGGGCTTCTATGGGGCACAATAATAACAATATGGGGACTACATTGGCACAACAATAATAGTAAGGGGGATATACTAACAATAAAAATAAGGGGATACACTAGTATTATAGGGACCTAACATGCCCCTCTCCTTCAAACAAGTTTTTTTCTCAACGCTTGATTATTTATGGATGCTTCTGTATAAAATTCTCATCCTCCCATGTGGAATATTCAACGAGTAATTTCTTCCACTTGATGAGAAACTCTGAAATTGATCGATTTTGTAGTTGTCGAGTTCTTGTTTTTGTGATTGCTTTAGGTTCCAATATTATTTTTCCTTCCTCATCAAGTTTTGGAAATATTGTTTGAACTGGGACTTGCCCCAACTTTTGCCATTAGGAATATTTTATTATAGAAACTTTGTTAAACCTTCCTTCAAACCTTCCATGTCTTCTTTTAGATCATTCTTCATGTCTTCCATGTTTGCTTTCATTTTTTATTATATACCATCGATCTTAGCTTCCATTCCATTCCTAAGAACATCCATCTTAGCCTCCATGTATGATTTTAAACCATCTATGGCCTTTTTGGTTGCTCTTTGTGAGATCGAAATTTGTTGCACTTAGTACTGTAATTTTGATATATCATATAGAAATTCTTCCTCTTAATGCATCATAGTATAATTTTATGAGGGCTTAATGGGTGTATGATCAAGAGTTCATAAATTTTTCTCAAACTTGAAAGTTACAGGATTGGGTTGAAACCAGGATATTTGCGTAGATCTTGTCTTCCTGATTCCGGTGCCGTGAATGATTCAAAAAACCGATGTCGTATGAGGGAGATATCGCGCTCTGATCGAAATCCCAAATAGCTGAATTTTTCAACAGGGTTGATCGGGATGCCCAGTCAGCAGGGTGGACGTATAGTCAGCAAAAATGAATATTCCGAAGAATATTCCTTTTCTCCAGGCCAATCAATGGATGACAAGTGGCACCATTCTATTCATTGAATGAGGTTGTAGGTTTTGGTTTTTGGACAAATCAGAGGGTGACACGTGGCCAACCCTGAGGCCACCATGTGTCCCCTTAGTGGTTCATTAAAATTTGTGTTGAGGCAACAGGGGTCGAACCCTGGAGCTCTAGCAGAACACGCCCATGCCTTACCACCAGAGCCACATGTGTTACTTAACATTACTATGTCACGTGTTATATTTGAAGTTGTATGAAATGATGTTTGGGGGTTGGGGACCACCGGTGGTCCCAACCCTCTAGCAGTCCCCGCAGGTTGTTCACATGACATAACAACAAACACCAACAATAAACTATAACCTCCGAAAATTCACAAACTCCAGTTGCAGTTTAATTTAAATTAAACCATATCACATGCAATAGTTACCGTTACATATCTACGCGCGGTCAGCAACATTAACCGGAGTTGAAAACTTATCCACCGGGGTTTATGCTATGGTTCCGCCAACCATCGCGGTAACTGCAGAACTGGAGTTGGCATGTGGCCACCCCTAACTGCATAGTTTAATGTTGCGGATATTTCAACGGGTTGTTTGGCAGTGCGCCTTTTGGGAGGATTCTACTATTTTGATTCTAGTTAAGTGGAGTCCTCCACATTTAGTGGAGCTTTTCAAGGTGTTATTGGGAAAATGAGTAGGAGACTCAATTTTCACCCATTCAGAGTGAATGAAGAGTCATTATTGACTAATTGGAGCATTCTAGAGCCATTTGTGAAGAGAAAACAACCATCAGAGGTCTATAACTACATGTATTTGCAAAAATTTTAGCATAATGAAAGATGGACATGCCATTGGGAGCTGGACCAGCAGATGTAGCCCAGGTGGGGTGAACTGCTTCATCATGCTTGCTGTGTAAATGTTATGTGGTGACTTATTTCTCTATTTTACACTGTCGTTCAGTGTTATTTGTGCTTTTTTTCATGCTTCTAATTCACTAAGATCATCTAGAATTCATGGTTAAAATCCTCAATCCTTAAGCAAACTATTGAGACAAGTATGCACATGTTTATAAACTAAAAATACACTTAACACATCAAAACTAATACAGTCCTTTCAGATCAGATTGATATTAGAGCTAGAGTTTATTCTCTGGTGTTGTTTTGTGCAAATAATTGTTTAACTATTTACAAGTTTTTAGATTTTTACAAGGCTCAAGCTCAAAAGACGAGAAGGAAATTGGTGGGAGCAGAAGGGTCTCAAGAAGATCCAAAGCAAAGGAGAGCAAGATTGCCACAATCTCCACCACCTTGTTTACCTCCTAAGGAAGAAGAAGCTAATTTAAGCATGTCTCATAGAGAAGGAGAAATCAATGAAGAAGTTGATCCCAAAGAGGAAGAAAGAGTGTTCAGGAAAGCACTCCTTGACATGATTGAGATGGTTAGAATCCTTTATCAAGAAATGAATGAGAGACTAGAAGGAGAAGGATCTAAACTTCACAAGGAATGACAAGGATCTTCAGAAGGTCACAATGATGAAGATAAGTCAAATAAGGGAAATGGAGGAAATGGAGGTAATGGAGAGCCATCATCCTCACCCTCATCATCATCATCCTCTAATTCATCTTCAATACGTCAGCCACACAAGTCAAAGAACACTGGTAAAAGTAATTTTTTAAAACTTGATGTTAAGTTTGAATCGCCAATGTTTAATGGTGAAGTCAATGCAGAAAATCTTGATAATTGGATTAGGATATTGGAGGTCTATTTGAGAATCAAAAACCTTCAAGATGATGATACCAAAATCCATTTATCTTCATTGAGAATGGAAGGTGCAACACTTGTTTGGTGGGAAGCCAAGACAAAGGAGGAGATCAAGAAACATGGTAAGATTATTATATCATGGACTGATTTCATTACTACTATAAAACAAAAAATTTATTTATTAGCTCATATGCAGAAATCCATAATGAATTGGAAAAAATTTAGGCAATTGAAGGGACAGAACGTACAAGAATACACCCAAGAATTGAGGAGAAGAGCTCTCTTATTAGGGGTAGATTTACAGAGCCAAGATACTTTGCTCAAGTACATAGGAGGCTTACATGGCTACCTAAAACATAGTATTCTCATGTTTAACCCCACAAGTCTAGATGAAGTATGTGTTTAGGCTACTCATCTAGAAGCTAGAGGGAAGAACTTTTCTGAAGAGGGTAGAAAGAAACCTTTTAAGGGTAAAAACAAAGAGAAGACCTCAAAAGGTAAAAGAAAAATGAATGCATATGTTAAGAAAGAGGGAGAAAATTTGGGTTGTAAACATTGTTAAAAGAAGGCCATGATGAAACTCATTGTTGGAAATTACATCCTGAAATGAGATCAAAGGAATACAACAACAAAGGGAAACATAAAATTGCAGCTACAACTCAACGTGATTTAGGAGATGATTCAGGTGATGAATCGAAGATTACAGCCATGGGATTGAAGAAAATTAAGGGAAAAGAAATTGAAACTAAACCCAATACTAGTACATCAAAATGTCACATACATGCTCCAAATGAAGAAGAAATAATTGAACTATTTCATGTGAGAGTCATATCCAAACATACCAAGATTGATACATTGTTTTACAGTGGGTCACAAGAAAAATTAATCTCTAAATACTTGGTCAAGAAACTTAACCTTGAGACCATACCACATCCAAAACCATATCCACTTGGTTGGATTTGTAAGGATGCAAATTTACAGGTTTCAAAGAAATGTATATTGTGGTTTGCAATCGTTGCACATTTTTTTGACACAGTTGAATTAGATGTGGTTCCGCTTGAAATAACATGTATTGTATTGAGGAGTCCTTACTTGTATGACAGAAAAGCGATATTCATAGCCATGAGAAAAAATATCATTTATTCAAAGATGGCAAGGAGTACATTATTAGAGCACATCGCTAGAAGACAAACATTGTAATGGTAAATGTTGGACAGGTAAAGAGGCTGGTGAATTAAAGTAAGAATTTTGTACTTCTAATGATTAAGCCTAAAGGTGATGTTAATCATGAATCATTTGAGGGAAGTGATCCTAAGTTGAAATCAGATTTATATGATGTAGTTGATGCACATCATGAGATGTTTCAGGAGCCAACATGATTTCCTCCAAAAAGAGAGATTCAACATGATATTCAGTTGCAGCAAGATTGTCCTCTTCCAAACATTAGTATGTATCACATGTCGATAATGGAGAATGCTGAAATAAAGATGCAAATCAAAGAGATTTTGGACAAATGAATCATAAGGCCAAGCACCTCGCCATGTGGTTCACCCATAGTCTTGATTCCAAAGAAAGATGGGACTTAGCGCATGTGTGTAGACTTCAGAGCTTTGAAGAAGATTACGGTAAAAAATAGTTACCCATTCCCAAGGAGATATGATTTTCTTAATCAGCTGAAAGAAATTTTTTTTTTCACTAAGTTAGATTCATGAAGTGGATATCATCAAGTAAGAATTGCAGAAAGTGATATATGGAAAACTGCATTCAAAACCAAACAAGGACTCTTTGAGTGGTTAGTTATGCCATTTGGTTTGTGTAATGCACCAGAAAATTTCATGCGTGTTATGGATAATGTTTTGCATCCATTCCTTGATGACTTTGTGATTTTTTACTTAGATGACATATTGATTTTCAGCAAAACAAGAGAAGGGCATGTCTTACGTGTGAATAGAGTGCTTGATATTTTGAAGAAAGAGAAATTGTTTCTTAATATGTCACAGTGTGAGTTTGGAAATACTTCTTTGGTTTATTTGGGACACATTGTAGGAGGAGGAGAGTTGAGAATTGATCCTTCTAAAGTGGAATCCATTGTGAATTGGCCCACACCCAAAACAGTAACCGAGGTAAGAAGTTTCTTAGGTGCACCTCAGTATTGGAGAAATTTTATTGCTAACTTTTTTGCCATCGCAGCTCCTATGCATGCAGTGACAAGTGTGAAGAAAGGCTTCCAATGGGGAGGCAAAAAAAAACAATCTTTCGAAGCTTTAAAAGACAAGATCAGTTTAGCTCTAGTCCTTGCATTACCAAAATTGAGACAACCATTCGAGATTCAAACTGATGCTAGTGATTATGCCATGGGCACATTTCTTTTGCAGCATGGTAAGCCTATCGCTTTTCATTATGAAACATTTAATGGTGCTGTGAAAATTTATCCTACATATGACAAAGAAATATATGCATTGGTACAAAGAGTCAAGAAGTGGAAACACTACTTGATGGGTAAAGAGACGATTATGCATACCAATCACCAACCATTAAGTACTTGTAGTCACAAACAAAATTGCAGCAATCAAGACATTTCAGGTGGATGGGATTTCTTCAATAGTTTCACTTGGTTATAAGGTATAAGAAAAGCATTTTTAATGAAGTTGTTGATATGCTTTCAATACCAATCATTATTGCATCTACTTTACTAAAAAATAATTCTATTGTACATGACAGTTACATAGAACAATATGCACATGATGTTGATTGTCATTATGTGTATTCTAGTTTGAGTGAATGGAATCAAGTTGAAGAAAAAGATTATCACATGCATAAAAATTTGTTGTTTCATTTGGGAAAGCTATGTATTCCACAAGGAGAGAGGCTAAGTGTCATGAGAGAAGCTCATTGATCTCTTATTGTTGGACACTTTGGGGTAAGAAAAACAGTGGCGCATCTACATAGGTATTGCTATTGGCCTCGCATGATATATAGTGTGTCGCGTTTTATAAGAGGTTGTTATATGTGTGCAACAAGCAAGCCTAGTAATAGGAATCTTGGGTTGTACACGCCACTACCAGTATCATTAAAGCCATGGGAGAGTGTCTCCATGCACTTTGTTGGAAGTCTACCTATTTCAAGAAAACAACATGATTATCTTTATCTAGTTGTGGATAGATTTAGTAAAATGTGTATATTTATGCCATGTAAGAAAACCATTACTGCTGAAAAAACTGCTGAACTTTATTTTCAACATGTTTGGGTTCATTTTGGATAGCCAACTTCTTTTGTTAGTGACAGGGATTCCATATTCATTGGGAATTTTTGGTCCAATATATGGATTATTATGGAAACAAATTTTAAAAAGAGTACCTCTTTTCATCCACAAACTAATGGACAAAACAAGGTGGTGAACAGAACCATTATGCATCTATTGAGAGGATATTGCAACAAACATCCTAAGTTGTGGGATGAGAAACTGCATTACATTCAGCATGCTTACAACTGGGCAAAGCACTCTTCAACTCAAACATCACCTTTTGAAGTATGCTTTGGGTATTTTCCAAAATATCCATTAGAATTCATCTTTGAGAAGGATGTTGCAATTGATGGCCATAGTGATATTGATAAGGCTCGAAATTTCATTGAAAAAATTCAGATTATGTATCAACAAGTTCAAGAACATCTTGAGAAAAGTCAAAGAAAGTACAAAGAGAGGCATGACAAAGATAGAGTTGATCACAAGTTTCAAGAGGGCGATGAGGTATGGTTGCACATTAGCAAATAAAGAATGCAAGGGGAAGGTAAAAATCTCAAACCCATTCACTATGGTCCATTCAATATCATAAAGCAAAAAGCAAGTTGGTAGTAATGCATTTCAACTTGACTTGCCTTCATATATGCAAATGTATTCAGTTGTTAATGTTGAAAACTTACGTTTGTATGAGCCACCTTTGATCGATAATCAAGATAGTGATGTTCAACTACCTTTTATTGAATATTTCTTGCCAGAATTTCTGGATGAGCTCAAGGAAGATACAATTGTTAACAGGAGGATAAGAGCATCTAAGAGGGGAAGTGTTAACTACCTTCGAGTTGGGATCAAAGGCACTAAACCAAGCAAGTCAAAGTGGATGGAGGTTGGAAAGGTGAGGGAGTTTTACCCTCATCTACTGAATAGGTAATCAAGTCTTTTGGGGTCCAAAAGCTTCCCAATGGGGAGGAGTGATCAGGAGTTCATAAATTTTTCTCAAAATTGAAAGTTATAGGATTGGGTTGAAACCAAGATATTTGTGTATATCTCGTCTTCTTGATTCTGTAACCGTGAACAATTAAAAAAATCGATGTTGTATGAGGGAGATATCACGTTTTGATCGAAATCCAAAATAGCTAAATTTTGCAATAGGGTTGACTGGGATGCCCAGTCAATAGGGTGAATGTACAGTCAGTAAAAAGTAATATTTCAAAGAATATTCATTTTCTCTGGGCCAATCAATGGATGACAAGTGGCACCATTCTATTCATTTAATGTGGTTGTACATTTTGGTTTTTGGAAAAATCAGAGGGTGGCACGTGGCTAGCCCTGAGGCCGCCACATGTTATCTTAGTGGTGCATTAAAATTTTTGTTAAGGCTACAAGAGTCGAACCCTGGACCTCTGGCAGAACATGCCCACGCCTTACCGCCCAAGCCACATGTGTTACTTAACATTACTATGTCACAGGTTATATTTGAAGTTGTATGAAATGGTGTTTTGGGGTTAGGGACCGCTAGCGGTCCCAACCCGCTAGTGGTCCTCATGGGCTGTTCACATGCCATAACAACAAAAACCAACAATAAATTGTAACCTTTGATAATTCACAAACTCCGCTTGTAGCTTAAACCATATCACATGCAACAATTATCGTTACATATCTCCGCGCGATCAGCAACATTAATTAGAATTGAAAACTTATACACCAGGGTTTATGCTATGGTTCCGCTAACCGTCACGGTTACCGCGGAAATGGGTTTGGCATGTGGCCACCCCTAACCACACAATTTAATGTTGTAGCTATTTCAACGAGTTTTTTGGCAGCGTGCCTTTTGGGCGGATTCCACTATTTTGACTCCCGTTAAGTGGAGTAATCCACACTTACTGGAGCTTTTCTAGGTGTTATTGGGAAAATGAATAGGAGACTCAATTTTTGCCCAATCAGAGTGAATGAAGAGTCATTCTTGTCTAATTGGAACATTTTGGAGACTTTGGTGAAGAGAAAATAGCCATCCTAGGTTTTTAACTACATGTATTTGCAAAATTTTGAGCATAATGAAAGATAGACATGTCATTGGGAGCTGGACCAGCAGATGTAGCCCAAGAGGGGTAAATTGATTCATCAAGCCTGCTGTGTAAATGTTATGTGGTGAATTACTTCTCTGTTTTACACTATTGTTCAATGTTTTTTTTCTTATTTTCATGCTTCTAACTCACTAAAGTCATCTACAATTCATGGTTAAAATCCTCAATCCTTAAGAAAACTAATGAGACAAGTATGCACATGTTTATAAACTGAAAAGACACTTAGCACAACAAAACTAATATAGTCCTTTCAGATTAGTGTAGAATTATTTTTGGGAGGCATTATAGAACCCAATACTGATAGCAATGCTTCAATATTCCATTGGAATCACTTTAACTTCTTTTTCAAACAAAAGTTATGCAATTTTTTAAAAATAAATACACCTTTTTCTTTCTTTTAGGAGCTCGATATTGAAGCGGTTGTAACTATGTAGTTTTGGATCTCCAAGATCTGCACTTCGGTACTATGGTAGCCCTCTAAGTCTTCTTTTCAATGCCATAGGTCTGACTTGATTTGGATTCTTCAAGGCAAAGTTATGCCTAATCTCCCAAAATTACCTAATTATGGACTGGTTCAGCAGAGCGAAATTTTATGGCATACCATGTGTTAATGTTTCCTCCTTTGGCTCTAAAATTGATACACAGTAAACTACAGTCTGTGTACTTTTGGCCACATTTTACATAATTCCAATCTGATGCTGAGAGAGAGTGTTATGAATAATTTCCCAAGGTCACCTCTTTGAGATGAAATTTGGGAGCCTACAAAAACCCTAACTTCCATAGATCATATCTTCAAAAAATTTGTGAACCAAGATCTAAAATTTTTACACGACGTTTATCAGGATTTCTTTGCAAATGGGTTTTTATTTTATATTTTTAACCTTCCTATAAAAAAAGTTATAATGAAAATTCCATGATGACCTGTTTGAAGTAGTGAAACCCTAGAATCCAAAGCTTTGATACCAAATGTTACGAAACCAGCTCCAAAAATAGTAGAAAAGAGAGAATCAAACACTTTGAGGGGGAAACCTCCTTTACATTACATAAATGAAAAATTCTTGGATGATACAAATGATATAACCTCCTTTCTATATATAGGAGTCCAATGGGTCACAATACAATCCTAGTCAACATAACAATAACAATGTAATGACACAACAATAAAAATAACGACCTTATATGGAGAACAATAATAAATATATGGGGACTACATGGGAACAAAAATAATAATAAGGGGTCTATAATAAAAATAAAAATAAGGGGATACACTAGTATTATAGGGACCTAAAAAATATATATATTTCATTCATTCCTTCATAAATCTAGATCGGTGGTATTTGAGTGGTTTCCTCTTTCTCTATTTTTTTGTGCATGTCCCAAACAAGGCTGGGATATAAGGAGTTGGTACTCAAACTTCATGAATCCTTGGAATATTTTCCTCTCCAACCCTGATGGCCTCCCATGGAGGAAAAAAGAAAGATGAGGGAGAAAGTGTTGGAATTAATGCTTCCATGTCATGTGTAGTTGTTAGTGTGAGTGTCTAGGCATCAGTCTAGAAGATATTGTTTACTAAGTATGAGTTGTCATCGTGATCTAGTTATCTCGAAGTCAAGACTATGTATCCTATATATATTTGTAACTGATGTGATCAATAAGATAGTGAGTGTGTGCTTTTGTGTTGTGTGTATAATCTCTCTGCTCTCTTCTATTTTATATCATGGTATCAGAGTTGGTACTGGCTTGGCTCCCTCAAGGGAGGGCCAATGAGATGTGAGAGAGCCTTAGTGTAATTGTTTCTGTACATATTAATATAGGTATATTAGAGTTTTTTTTTTTTGAGAGAGTGTGCATGTAAATATAAGTAGTTTTGTGGCTGAAGTTTGGTAGTTTGTATCTTGAGAAGCGGATTCAAAATACCCATCTGATCTGAAGGATAGGAGCCATATTTTTTTATGGAGGTGAAACCCCATCGGATTAGTGAAGTTGCATTATGTGCATTTCTCTTACAACAGAATCGGTCACACGAGTTTATGTGTGATAATGTTGTGGAGCATTTGATCCATTTCGATATGGGAGATAGATCTGTGCAGAAATCGTGTGTTTGGGATGGATCATGGATCCATGTGAGAGAGGAAGTGTTGTGAATACAGACAAAATTTTGGTTTTGGTTAAACAATTAGTAATTGTGGGCGAAGTCACTTTGAAGTTGCATGGTAGATTGCAATTTTCCTGCTTTCGCAAGGGAGTAATCAGTCATTGATGGATCACTCTTTTGAAAGCACTATGTTGAAATATTTTTTGATATTCTCCTCAACTCTATCCAAGGATGCAATGGTTGCATGGAAGGATTCCCAGACATTGAGTTATGCTTGGGTCATTTTCCGAGGAAGATTTATTCATGAAATCGTATGGCCATATCAGATGGATGGATTCATGGTAAAAATGAGTTTTTATTTATGTTATGGTCTGACATTATCGTGGACTTATAACTGGTCACTGAAGAATCCATAGTTGACCTGCCCGATTGTGTGACCTCCTACTCGTCTACATGAAAAACTAGGAGGTGTCTCTTAGCAATGATGACAGACAAGAGAGTTGGAAGTTGTAATAGATCTACACGTAGGAGCATTATGCATGCATAGTCGGAGCATATGACACACTCGCTAACACTCTACTTTCGAGATCCCCCTGAATTGAAACATCCCTTGAATTTGATTCAGAAAGGTTATCAATTCTTCCAACTGAGACACGACATTTTACAGATTGTGGATCTCTCATGGGCCATCCGAGAAATCAAGGAGAAGGGTAAAAATAACAAAGAAAGCCTATTTTGCAACAAAATATTTTTTGGTTCGCTAAAGAATTTGATATAAATTTAGGTTAAATCTGTAGTTTGGTTTTCATATGGTGGAATTATTGGAGAGTTTGTGTAGAAATTAAAAATGGTGTGTGTTGCATTTTATTATATTATAGTGTGTTATTGTTCAAGTGTAAAAATCAAATGAGGAACCAATCATAGAATGGATTAGCATAATTTTAAATCGGTGGTTCTTGTTGCATATGGTGACACAAGAACATATCGCTAATTTGATTATGTATAATTTGTTATAAGTTGGTGTCATCGTGTGGAGCCAGGAACATCAACTTATAGGTTAATTTTTTTATTTGTTTAAGAGGTCATCTTGTAAAATTGACTTCTGAATACATTCAGTACCCAGAAAACCTTCCTATATAACTAGAGAATATAGTATAAGACCATGTGTTCAATAGATGGAGGTGTTTCCATAGGATTGTTCAGTATTGAGATTGACCTGTCGTGCTCTAGGAGGTTGAGAAGCATCAATTATGCAAAGTACGTCAAAGATGGTCTGAAGTGGTTATGTTTTAAATGGAGCTCAATTGACAACTCAAAGATGTTATGGTGAATAAAGAATGATGCTTGTGAGATTCCAGAGTGGATATGAGTGTTGATGAAGACTAGAGATTAATATTGTTGTTGTAATATGTATTTTTTAATGTTTTCCATGTAAGCATTAAGGGAGGGTGTTGTAAGTAATGCTTCCATGTCATGTGTAGTTGTCAGTGTGAGTCTCTAGGCATCCTTCTAGAAGCTAATTTTTACTAAGTCTGAGTTGTCATCATGATCTAGTTATCTCGAAGTGAGGACTATGTATCCTATATATATTTTTAACTGATGTGATCAGTGAGCAAATGAGTGTGTGGTTTTGTGTTGTGTGTATAATCATTCTGCTCTCTTCTATTTTCTATAATAAAGAGAACCTATTAAGTTGTTTCTCAAAGAAGAACTCAGTTGATAGAGGAATGAAACGACATATAACTTTTCCCAGATCCTTCGGTGATTACCAATTGGTAATGAATCTTCATCAAACAGTCACTTTGGAAACACTGCCCCTTTTAAGGTACAAGTTGACTATGATATTCTTATATTATAGGGCCAACTAGATGAATATGTTGTATATAAATGGTTATATTTGTGGGAAGGATATTTTTTAGTGCATGATTTTTTCGATAAAGAGAAGATTAATTTTTCACTTCTTAAAGCTGCCCCCCCATGTCAAGGACTGGTGGGAAACTTAATGTGAGAAAAGTGCCAAATAGGAGTCTGCACTATTTTCAGTCACAACCTCTTGGCACTCATTTAAGGATGTTGTTAAGGAACAATATTACCTTGTTAAAAGCTACAAAGTCAAATATATAAAATGGATCACACTACGATAGGAAAGGGACCAAGATGTGCTAGAGTTCATGAATATTTTTCATACTTTCCGCACAAATTTGGGCATCAAGGATTCTCAGAAACATATGGTTCTCAAGTATCATGGTTTTATGCAAAAATACATCCATATGGAGATGGATTTCCTATAAATCACCTGGCTTGGTGCAACATACTAATATGGTACCTGAATCGAGTAAAAATTTAAACAGAAGAAGTAATACTTTGGTTCTGTGAATTCGAAGTAGGGAAAGGGCGCCCCTAAACCACAAAACAAAGGATAGATCCAAGGTGGAACAACCCATGAAAACCCATTATATATGCAATAAAAAAAAAAAAATGGGAAGACCAAGGGACATATGAAAGTGGTGTGAGTTCCATAAGAGAGCCACTCATAACACAAATGAGTGTCATGTGAAGCAGTCATAGTTGGTTGATTTGAAAGCTTCAAATTAAAATGCAAGTTTTGACTCTAAAGTAGACCACAATAAGGGGAAAAATATCATTGATGCATAACCGAGTTCCATTGTTACTACCACCAAGTTCTAACACAAGGATCCCAAAGATCTAGAAGAAGGTGAGCGTATATTCCACTCATAAATGTGGGTAAAGGGGTCTTCACTACATTTCATTGTCGATAGAGCGAGTCAAAAGGACCTCATATCAATAGAGGTTGTTAAGAAGTTGTGACTACAGAAAACACCACGACCGCAACCATAGACCATTGGGTGGGTCCACCAAGAGTGAGATATCTGCGTTTGGCAACAATGTCTATTGCCCTATGTTATCACTCAGGTTTTCCTTGAAGTTGTGGAAAAGGAAAGTATACCCGAGGTAACCACAAACCAACCTTCAGATGCAGAATCTAGCCAATCTGCATCCAGAGAGGGCTCTCTCTTTATGATTTATCTTTGTTCTTAGAAGGTTTTAGGCTAGGTATAGATCCAAGAGTTTGTTTGAAAATTGGTGGAATCCACAAACTAAGGGCACGGTTGAAATTTTTCAGTCCATTGGGCTATGGAGTCAAAGGATGGCTTTACTGGATTTCTATTCTACACACAAGATGGCTTTACAGGGCAAGGTAGCTAGACAGAGAACAATCCTTAAAATTTAAAGTGGATGGGATGATTTTTGAAGGGATGAAAGGCAGCTAAGAATCTTTCACCATGTTCAAAAGAAAGAAATGAGATGACTACAAACAAAGAGCAATGAAGAATTCTTTATTATAGTAATCAAAAATGTTTAAATTAGCAAAGCAAGAGCATTTAAGAATTCATGCTTATAACCAATTTAGAGGAAAACATTAAGAACAATCACATCTGAAATCAGAGTACAATTAAGTAAATTCTGATTCAATACTTTATGTAAATTATTCAGAAATGGACATAATGATATTATAAACTGATATAAAACTTAAGACAAAGGGTAGAAAGACTTATTGAACTGCAGTCCAACACATGAATCCTGCAAAAAGTCCTGAGCTTCAAATCGTCATCCAGTAAACCACAAATAAATTTCTCCAAAATGTTTTTATTCCGAAAATCTCAATGTTACAACAAAGTAATAGAATCCACCCTCAATACTTCCTTTGAGGGTTTATTTATACAATAAAATCTTGAAAAAATCTCACACTAACCTAGCCAATAATCTAGGGTGACTAAGGAATAATTTACAAATAAACAGGAGACAAATGGTCTCGTGGATAGAATAATAGGTAACTGCTGATGTGTTGTTTCCTCATTTTGCTGATGTGCTGGAGGTAAGTGCTGAGATAGGGCTCGGTGCTGTCCCTTGGAGTAAATTATTTGCTTGTTTGATACTCTTTGTCTTTACGGATACTCTTTAACCTGTTCAACTGATACTCTTTCATCTGTGCTCATTTTTATCTTTCACATAATAGTAAAAAGATAAAATTCTCATCCTGAAGATAATTTTCATAGAATTTCCAATAGGTCTTTCCACCATTGATCTTCTGGTATTATAGTCCTCTTAAGTTTTCTCAATGTCTCATCAGCCTCTGTGAGTTTGTAAAAAGTGGGCTCATCAGGAAACAAATACTTTATTTCATGTTCAAGATGAAATAAATTCTTCAATCTGTCATATAGATTTTTCCCTGTTGGCAACGTTGCTTCTGGTAGACTGATAGAACTAGTAGTTGTATTTTGAGCATGGCTCTCTATTTTCTTGACATAGGTTTCTAGTTCCATTATTTGGTCCTCTGTGAGCATGGGACTGGGTAACCCATTGTCCAATAAAACTTGAAATTTTTCTCCGAAAGCATCAATATCAGCCAAAATCTCTGAACATTTCCTTTCTAAATTCTGCATAAAAGTTCTCTTGATGAAAACTCTTTTTATTATCAAAATAGTGCCGGTTCTGTCTTCAATTCCTAATCTTGCAAGTTGTTGCTTTGTTCGGGTGTTCAAAAATTGAATGAGTTGATTGGCCTGCTCAGGTCTACCTCTTAGTTCATCTCTTGTTCTATTTATTTCTTCCTGAGCTATTTTAATCAAGTCATTTTGTTCAAAAATTGCTTGAATAGAGGGCCAAATACTTTTTATTAATTCAATTATATTTCCCCAAAGAATTTGATTTATTTCCTTCAAAGGCTTTTCTAATGAAAGATCTTTCCCTAAAGCCTTAACTAATTTGTCCAATATTTTGATTTCCCTGGTATTTTCAGCAACTGTCTTTTTAGATGTATCATACTTCTGCTCCAAATCTTTTAATTGTAACTTAGTGGTTTGAAGTTCTGTGACTCTTAATTGTAGACTTTCCATTTGTTTTATTAACTCATCAGAACTCAAACCAAAAGTGTTTAACCGTTCTGGCTCTGTTTGTTGCTTTGCTGTTGTAGTACCTGTGGTTGTAGCCTGTTTGATAGCTTCTTTTTCCTGTAAAGCTTGCTCTAATTCCTTCTCTGTTTCACTTAGTCGCTCAGTCATATATAGGAGCAACTCCATTACCTCTTCTTGTGAATTCCCCTTTAAAACTTCTTGGGTCTGAGGGTGCCTTGAGGCTGGCAATTTTAGCTGCTTTCTCAGTGCAGCTATGCCATCATCTTTCTTCTTTATTAATGCCTCAATACTTTTAATGTCTTGGGGTTGTGACCCAAGCCAATGATTATGTCTTCTAGAGACTTTATTCTATTATCTTTGGTCTGAGAAGAGGCCTTCTCAATTTGCAATTGGGCACTTGTGTTATTTAAAGAATCTTGCAGCGTTAGGGCTGCCATGGCCTTGTTAGTCAGAGTGGAATACACCATTTCCCCAATTTGTTTGTGCAGCTCTATCTGGTCTAAAGGATGAATATCCTTAGCCAGGACCTCAAAATTTGTTCTAATATAATCAGCTACTGACATGGGTTTTGGCACCTTTGACTTGAAGTGGCTCAACATCATTTTTCCTTGTGAAATGTCAAATGCTGACATTAACCTTTCCTGATTATGGGGAGCCATTTTCAGATATTGATCATATACCTTCATTCTTAATGGATCATTCTTTGCCTTTATATTAATGAAGGTTCTTTTTATATCCCCTGTATCTGTTTTTGGTTGTCTGAAAGAGGATACCTCAGTACTCAATTGCTTTTGTAAAGTTTTTCCTTTCTGGCCTGTGTTTGTTTCACTAACTGTGCCAGTTAGTTGACTGTCTTCCCTTCCATCATCAAACACTTCATCTATGATTTTCACATCTGGAAGTGGATCTGATTTATGTTTTTTGGCTTGATGTATTCCTGAGGGCTCTTTAAGAGGAGTAGTGTCTGGAACCTGCCTTTTCTTTCCTATCTCCATATTGGATGGAGTTTGTAATTCTGAAACTTCAGGATGCTTTACTGGAGTGGGAGAAACTTGGGTTTGTTCAGGTGCTTTGGAAGTTTGTGGTTTCTCTGCCATGACCAAAGTTTCAATGACCTGAATTTCAGGTTCCTTTCCCTTGCCTTTTGGTTCTGCTGCCACTGGTGGACTGCCTTCCTGTAATGTTTGTTGTAGATTTACTGCTGAAGAAGTGCCAATGTGGGGTACCTGCACTTGACCACAAGATTCTAGGTCATACTTCTTCTCGAGATCATTAATAATTTTTTTCATTTTGTCAGCTTCACTTTCTTCCTCAATAAGTGTTCCTTCAACCCATTCATCTTGATTGGCATATTGTTCTAGTTCAGGAATATTGTGGTGTATATAAGGGGATGATTTGTTCTTTAATCTCTTTTCACAAATAAAACCAAATGGGTCATAAGGAACCCAACGAAAAGTTCTTTGGAACTTTCTTTGTAATATATTTTCTGCCTCTCGCTTGGCCTCCCTAGAGTTGCAGATGAAAGGACCTAATTGACTCTTGATCCTTAGTTGGGCTTTCTTCTTCACACTACAAAAATGGATCACATCTGAATTATTCATTTGCCTAAAATATTCCAAGGCAAAAATCCTCATGGGCACATATCTTGGTAACTTGAATGGATGTAATTCACATCCATAAATTCTGATGACTGTATGGTTTTGATATAAATACCAATCTCCAACTTTATAAGTCCTTGAAAGCTGCAAGGTCTTCTTTATTTCATTACTGAGCCTTGGGGGGGGGATTCCTGTCAACAAGGTTGTTGCAGGATATACAAACTGATCAATGAACTCAGTGTAGGAATAGGGAGAATTAGAGGAAGAATGAATTATGGGAGACCAAAATATAACTGACCTAGGGTTTCTCTTGGCATCAAGCTTTTTAACAGGGAAAGGGAACTTTTCTGATTGATAGAAGATAATGAGATGATAAATAACTGAGGAATATTTGAAAACTTTCTCATCATCTAGCCTCATGAACTGATCATGGATCTTATTGGCTATGAAAGAGGCAAAGTCATATTTAACTTCAGGAGGCTGCCCAGGAGTAAAAATAGACAGCAAAGCCAGGGTTATCTCATCAACATATTCACTGGTATTGAAACCCAAGACAAAAGATATCATATTTAGGATGAGCCTTCCTAACTTAGTGAAATAATAAAAACCATAGGGAGGAAGTCCCTTAGGTTGATGTTCTGGCAGCATGAAATTCTGGCAAATGGCCTTCAATTTTTCTGGGGTCAATTGATTAGATTTTTCAATCAATGCTTCTATAGACAACGGTGCTAGTTCTTGGTCTGGTTCAAAGTGTAGCATTGCATTGATAGCCTGGGGAGTAATGGGAAACAAAACACTCTGATCAGGAGCTATTACAGCCCTTTGAGCGGGATCATAGTTTGAATGGCAATAGTGGATGATTTCTGGGAAAAAAATGACTAAAGGGATGAGATACCTTGGGAGATTGGATTCCCACAATCCAATAACATCTTGCCCCTTTGAAAAATCGTCTCTGCAGCGACAATAACTCAGAAGGGGACTTTCATCAAAATGTAAGTCTTTAATCTGGAAATATTTATCTACCAAAGGTAAATATTCTAACTCTCGGTGAGGGGCATTCAGTGGAGTTACATTCAAAGCTGTCAGGGCCTCCATTTTGGTTCTTGTGGATTCAAAACGGAGGTTTCTGGTTTTTTCACAGGCCAGGCGTGATTTTGATCTTACTGAGGGAAATTTGCACAATTGCAGGTTCAGGGGAACAATTTACAGTCGTAAAACTCAGGGAATGATCTTAGGAATATGATTTAAACACTGATTTAGCGAAAAACAAAGAAAACAGAGTTTTATTTGCAGTTCGAGGCGGAATAGGATAAATACCTGTTCTTGGAGGAAAGCTGGTTTTTAATAGGTACCAGGTGGTAGCAAACGGATACTTGAACACAGGCCTGGCGAAAATCTGGAGCGAAATCGATTTGAACAGTGGATTTCAGTGGAAATTTGAAATTCGTAGCAGAAAGCACAGTAGCGTTCAAACGATGAAAATTACATAAAAACACGCAATTTTGTTTTATTCCCAAAGTCAAAAGAGGGGTTTTAGTTTTTCGAGGAGTGACGTCACATTGGTACGGGCTGACGTGGGGTAGGAGGGCCGGGCGGTAAACGGTTTAGTCCCCGCACCGCTTATTGGCAAAGTTGGTATTGATCGCGGGGGGAGCGATTCCATTGGATCGTTTCCACGTGGACGGAGGACTGGTCAAATACCACCAATCCCCCGCGCGTTAAAACTCTGACAAAGGATGGGTAGCGGAATTGACGTGGAGCGTCGATCTGCGGAGGGACGATCCAACGGTGGAAAGGGACGTGGAGTAAACGAAGGTTTAAGGTGCGGGCCCGTCGGGTTTTTGAAACAATTAATGTTTAATTTAATCACCCCGGGAGGCTTTTGATTGGTGAATGGAAGGTTATTAATTAGTTCATATAACTAATTAATCCCATAATATAATGGAAAGAGGGGTCGCAGCGGGGTTTTAATTTGTGTTTGAAACGTCGGGCGGAATGTGAGGTGGATGGGCCACGGTGGCATAGGGGCTTTTCCAAGGTTTTTTATTTAAAAACAAAACTTCGGGTTTTATCCCTTTTTTGCGTTTAAACATGTATAATATGTCTAAAGCTTTTTTATATATTTTTATTATACGATAAATTAACCGATACAATTAATTTACCATAGGGGCGGGACTATAATATAAGAATATATTTAACCAAAGGGCGTATGAAGCGGGTTTTTAGTGAATATTTTGGGAAGTAAATACTTTGGTTAAAACATAATAGATGGGTTTTTTGGGATATGTATGTAAAAGGAGTTATATACTTAGGACAAGGCATTTTCTCTAGGGATTTAGTAATAGAGTTAGATGTAAATATGACAAAGGGACAATGGAACTCAAAACACTTTGCTCATCTAAGAAAGTGATATTTTCTGAAGTAAATTGCAATATCTCATCTTCAACACTTAAACTTAGGATAGTAAGTTATTTTGAGGGATTTTTATGGAATTTTGTATAATTTTCCATAAGAAAAATAAGATTTTACTTAGGACAAGGTTAAAGGTGAATGATTATAATGATGAATTATCTCAAGTACTTAGGTCTTTTTGATCATTAGGCCGAGGGTCCGGTCCCTCCAAAAGTCAAGGAAATGCCTTGAGCCCTTTTGATCTCCAAGTACCCTAGTACTTTGGGGGAAATTAGTAAAACTTTAAGGGGAAAGTGATGAGGGAAGTTAATGATTTTGACTTTGCTTGCTGTGATTTTCCAGTGTATTTCCTGTTTCAATATTTGTGATGAAAGTAAAGGATCAAAAACATGTAGCAGCATCATTCATCAGATAAACTTTGTAACACCATATACCTACCCTATCTACTACTACCATTTTCTCTTCTTTATTAGGGTGCATTTAGACTTGCAAACCCTTATCAATCTTTTCTCTTTACATGATAAATCTATCTATTTCTACCCTTATTACATCCAAGGGCTCAGATTAAACTGTTGAGCATCTTTTAATAACTCTACCTATCTACTTTTCTGCCAAGATTAAACTGTTTGGTCAGATATTTATTCTCTATTCTATAACATGAAATTGAAATATGAATAAGTCAAGTTTAAACAGTTTGACTATTCATGAATTGTGGCAAAAGTTTGACAAGCTGCACACAATTGCTTTATTACAAAATGAAATAGTAGTGGCATTTGGATTTGCACACTTTCCTTGGTCTATTTTTTGCTTGGGGTTCATTTCTTTCACTTTTTTTGACCATTTTATTTTTCTTACCCTTTGATTTTTCTTTTAGGGTATACCCTCTTTACATTTTTAAATTTTTTGATTTTTTGGTTTTTTCAAGAATATGGAACACCTTTGCTTAAGAAAGAAGGTTTGAACATATTCCATAGTTCAATCAAGACAATCATGAAATATGACACCTATTGGTATAGGAGTCTAACACCCTACATCATCAATCCTTTCATGGATGATGCATTTTGTGATGTTTCTCCCCTTAAAGTTTGTGATTTTTTATTGGGACAACAATACTTTCAGAAGCATCATGTTTTGTATGAGTCCAGGCCTCATACTATTATTATTACTTTGGGTATAAAACTATAAATGATACTAGAAATAACCTCTCCTACTACTATTTTGTAACAACCCTAGTGAAAATTCCATGTAATAAAACTTAATAAAGGAAAAATAATAACCACAATTATGGACACGTATTCCAAGATGAATGTTGAGAAAAAAATCCTAGTGCGGGTGTTCATTTGGTTTATTATGGCTAAGTAAATTGGAAAAGGAAATGGAAAAGGCTTCGAAAAGGAAAAGTGGCATTTATTGGCATTTATTTATGAAAATAATGGAAAATAGGAGAAAAGGAAGGTGGAAGGTGAGGAGTAAAATGAAATAAAATAATGGAAAATTGAAGAAAATAGAGGCCTCATTAATAAAAGGGCTTATGGGGACTAGTTTGTACCTTTTGTTAGTGTAACATTTTATTATTTCAGTTTTGGATCTCTCTCTCTATTCTCTCTATCTCACACTCTTGGACACTTAGAGTATTCTTGGAAAAATTCAACATTGGATGAAGAAAAATCAAGGAATGAAAGAGTAATAAAATATCGAGCAAGGAAGAGAGGGATCAAGGGGCTACATCAGGATTATTTGCAAGTATCAAGTTGCATGTATGATTTCCTTGCTATTTTTTGCATGAATGGTTATTCATATGTGTTCTTGGTTCTCTTGTTCTTATTGGAATGGGTTTTTACAAGTGCGACAATGTTCTTCAGCCTAACCTTGCCATTTATGGATAACCATGGTGTGATGGGGTTCTCATGTTTTGGTTGAGATGGATTGTCAAATGGATTCAAAACTGAGTGAGGTGGTCTCTGAAACAAAGAACACATGGCATATCGATCCCTGAATTAGACTATGGATTATGATAAGGCCTTGGCCTAGGGACCCCTGAACTGGAATGTGGGTTGTGTTAAAGGAATATTTCGTGTTACCTCGGCAAGTGTAGGAATCCTTGACCGGTGAATGGTGGGATATACGGTAAATCCTAGAGGTGGGTATCCTCAATTAGACCTAGGAATCCTTGGCGGGTGGTTGGTAGGATATAAGGTAAATTCTGGAGGGAGGAGTCTCAATTAGTCCTAGGAATCCCGACCAATGAATTGTGGGATATATGGTAAAGCTTAGAGACTATGATATAAGAAAATTCCTCACGGTGTAGGTAGATAAATCCGGTGGCATCCATGCTTGTTTAGGGCTTAGTGATATGGTGGGGATTGTGGTAAATCCTAGGTATATTGACGAGGATGAGGTGGTTTAGACTTGGCAAGTGCTGGATGATTTTTGGTTATGAGTCCCACATTCATGCTTGGAATATGGAATGGGGGTGATTGACTAAATGAAATATTTGGTTCAACCAATCTATGGTCAGGTGGCACATAGAAGTCCCAAACCTGGTTAGATTTTTCACTCATTAATAAGATTTCCTTTCCTTCACATTTTATGTGCAAATGTATTGGTTCATATGTGGCATTTATCGTTGTTTAATCCTTGTTATTTATATTGTTTATAATTTGTTTATGAGTATGTTTTATGAGAGTGATGATGTATTTATCTCATTATGTTTTGATTTGTAAATGAGTGAAAAATGAATATATGACCTCATAGATGATACTGTATCTAATGTGATAATGCATCAATGCTTATTAGCGATTATCATATTAGTATGAGAGCCCTATGCTAAGATCTGTTGTTATGACATGTAGAATGCATATTTGTGAATTTTTTGAAAAAATACCTATCTTGGTTAGTAGGGTTCTAGTAAAATAATTGATCAAATTTTTACAGTAGTACATTTATCTCGGTGCTATTTATCATTCCTGAATTTTTCATGAAGTTCTGGGTAGTGGTTTGATTCATGTCCATGAAAAAGTGGCACAGAATCTGGGGTCGTTGGCATAGAACTAGCTGAAAAATTCCACAGTCATTGCCTTGCCCTTGCCGTGGGATAAAATGGAGGCCCAAATTCTCATGCATGGATTTTCAAAGGAGTGACTAGGGTGTTATATCAATGAAAAGTTAAGTTGCCTCAGGGGTTGGTCACCTGGAAGGGTTGGTTGGCTCCTGTAGGTTTTGTAGCATGTGTGGAAGGTCAGTTTGTTTTAGTTCCACTGGTTCCACTTCCTTAATTGTACTTGGGGATTTGAATCACAACATATTACCCTCTCGTCACATGTTTACCCTAGTGGACTGGGTAGCTTGGGTATATGTGGGAGGAGTGTTATGCAGGATTTGCGATTATGTACAAAATTATCTCCCCTAGGTTTGGCTGCCAACCTAGAACAAAATAGAGATAAGGAACCCAATGATTTCCTTAAAGTAAATAGATGAGAGAATGAATCCTATGTGGAATCTATCATATGCTTAGCTCCTTCTTCAGCTTGAAAGCTCCAATTCCATCTTTGATTGCCAAAATTAGAACCTGCACAGTCAGATAACACAGGCCAAGAAAATACGGGGATCTATGCAATATCATATAAATAATTTATTCAATAGATCAACATGGTATTTAAATACATGAGATAACAACACCACTTAGAGGAAAGAAGATAACTCTTTGCATTAATATAAATGGAAGGAGATTACAACCATAAATAGGTGTTGATATTGTAGAAGAGCTCCTACAAGTTGTCTTGTCCTTTCCTAGTCACAATGTGCACCTCCAATCACCCTAAATGCAAGGAATTATACTTCTCACCACAACAACATAAGGGTATAATCACTCTCACAAAGCCAACCTCTTTTGTATGGAAGGTTATAAATATATATAAGAGTGGGTTAACTTGGGAGTTCTTATCCAAATACCAATCTAAGGTTTTAGATCCACCTTTGATGGGATGATGGGATCAAAGAATAATGGATGGAAACTCAAAAGTAGGGTAGGATAAGTTCTGAATATTTTATCTGAGGTAAATGGTTGTAAAAAATTATTGATTCTTTCGGAAGACGAAGCTTCTGAAATTTATCTCTTTTTCTAGAGTTTCTAGAACCAACGTAGGTGCAAATGGTAGCAACTTGTAGCTAATCAACTTAAGGACACATTGGAGAAAACTGTAGGTGAAATTTGTCCAATAAGAGGTAAGGGAACTTTGGTCCTAAAACTAGCTTAGATGATGCAGTTTTAGGCAGAAGCTATGGGGAATTAAGGAGGCATGTTTAGGTCTTTGTACAACAATGATGACAAGGGAGAATATGATGTTGATTGATCCCATTAGGAGTTATATTTACAAGATGTGATAAAATGGCCTATAAAGACTACCCCTAAAGCGCAAAGTAAAAAATGATGACTAATGACTGAAGTGCTTTACCTTGTGACAAGTCAAGATCAAGAACAACCAACAATCTTCATTTGTTACAATACATTTATATCATGACATATTTTTTCTAAGGGAGGCATACCCATACTCAATACATAAGCTAACATAACATGTAAAATGATCAAAATACGCATCCACATATACAACTGGTGGACCCATGACTGGATGACTATTTGCATGATCATGGCCATCATAAATTTTGATCTTGGTACGAATCCTATAATCATAGCCCAGATGGATGAAAGTATATGTGGGGCCTTCTATCTCGTTCACATGACCAACCAATGTACGAGTATAACCATGTGAATCAATGAGTTGAGGTCGAACATGGTCGAAACAATCTGATTATTGTCTAATGATATAATTCATTAACAGGCGTGAGAGAAACCATTGATGATGTTAATGGCTCTCATAGAGTACTATAGTACAATCCATGTGGTGTGAATAAATGATCTGATGTCAAACACCACACAGACCCTTTCGATCGAAGGCCAATGATGTAAACCTGTTGCAGAGAGAGAGGATACTTACCATGGATGTATGCAAGCACTAAGGTACCAAAGGCGTGTTGCTAAGTCAACTTCCTGGATAATGTGTTGATGTCGATAGGAAGTGACCCATCGCAGGAGGGATTTTATTTATCCCCCATCAACGACGCGAAATGGGTATCATGATTGAGACAAAATGTTTTTAATACAGAACTAGATCAGGAAAAGGAAAACATGGAGTGAAGGCTTACGATTATTGTAACAGATATTAACTTAATGAATTATCTTGAACACGCTGACGACATTGAATGGAGTTGGAAACATTGACCCAAAACCAAAATGGAGGCTCTGAAAAGGTATGATGAACTGAATGAAAAGTGGATTACCCAACCCAACAACCACGCAAATAGAGTGGAAGAGTGTCGTGTTTAAGATCAAATCACTTCCATTAGAAAATGGAGTACCCTGTTCTCCCAATTTCCCCAACCATACTAGTCAACACCTCTGTATTTTTTAATAAGCTTGAGGAGGATAACATATGCTTGATCTGTAAGTTCATCCTTCAGATGAATCCATCCGATTATATTTAATGAAAACTGAGTGGTTCGGCCTTGTCATGTTCGACAAGTCCATTGTGTTTTGATGTTTTGATGAGTCCAATGAAGGTAAAAGTCGACATATTTTTCATGTTTAGAGAGTTTGAAAAATAGGCAAAAAATAAAACTCCAGATGTCCCTTTTCGTACATAGTCTCTCAAGTCTGAAAAGGTAGAAAAAAAATACTCAGGAGAACCTCTTAGCCATGCTCGACTAAGGTATTCCTTTTTCATAAATAGTCTATCTCAGTTCGTAAAAGGGTTAAACTTATACTGAGTAGACATATTTTCATTTACTTTAACGAGTTCAAAAAGGCAAGTCGTTGACAATATTTTGATGTTTTGGAGAGGTGCAAGATTGATCTAAATATCATCTTGATCAGATGAGCAGAACATTTATTTTGAATTTATTCCACTTATGTGCAAGGTCGGATAGAATTGTAATGTAGGCTTGAAGAGCCCAACAGATGTGTCACACACCCTCACAGATGGATATAAATTGAAGAGACTTGGAGGTCATTTTATCATCAACTCATCACACACTTATATCTTGTGTTTGATTGGTTCAATCACTTTTGGACGAATTTTATTCTCACACATGTGGAGCAGTAGCTAGGGTTTTTTGGTGCAGATTTGTCTAGGGTTTCAGAGTAGGTTTGAATAGTGTTGAATTTTGTCAACGCATGGTCCTTTGACCTCCAAACTTCACCAAAAGTCTAATTTCTAAAAACCACATTGATTGGCACACATACGGAGGCTGAATGTTGACTTTGACCTTGTTGCTTTGACTTTTTGCTGTTGTTGTTTTTGCATTGATTGTGTTGACTAGACATCGTTGACTTTTGGTTGACTTTATGGAGTTGTATTGAGGGTTTTGTGACACATTTGGTTGGCTAACCTAAAGAAGACTTTGCTGGTTGAAGCATCCTGTTGGTCATTGTAACGCCACCATTCTTCATCTCTGTTTGAAAAAGGTTAAGTATATTATTGGCTTGTCTTCCGTCGATCTTTTGGTATGTTCTATCATCATTTTACTTTCATGTATATGTGATTTCTATTTGGTATCGGGCCCTAGAAGTTTGAAGTAAATTTTCATCAAGCATAAAACACTTTCAAAAATTTACACTTCTCTACTATGAGCTCTCCCTACCTTGCTACTCAAGGTTGCACCTGTCTCTACTTGGAACTTGTAGGGATTATTCATCCTCACACTTGTCTACTAAATATGACATCACAACCCTTGTCCTCAAGGTTAGCTACTGAAAGAAGATTATTCTTTAATCCTGCAACATAGGGAACTTCTCTGAGATTAAGAGGATTACCTAACTCCCTCTGAAAACTGAAATTACCAAATCCTTTAGTTGCATACTAACCATCATCTCCTAGCTCAATCTAAAACTGCATGTCCTCTTTCATATGGCCGAAACTCTTCTTGTTCCTGATTATATGGAAGGATTCTCCATAATCAATATACCATATATTGTTGTCTGTTGAGCTTTCCATGCAAGAAATCAATGAGAAATATTTCTCGAACTAGGAAAAATGTGCATCTACCTTCGCTGATGTAGCTGCATGATCCTTACTTGACCCCATCCTCTGCTTAGGACACTTAGTGGCATAGTGTCCAAAACCATGGCAATGGAAGCACTTGATCTTTGCTTAGATCCTTCTTCTTACCCTTCTGACTAAACTCGGCCACTCCTTGGCCCTCCTTGTCCTTGGCCTTACTGCTCTTTCCTGCTAGGGAAAAGTTATACTCATCACCTGTCTTCATCAATCTACTATCTCTGGTCCCTCTCTGGATCTCTTCCTAAACGCAGTCAGACCATAACCTTTCCCAACTGGGAAAATTTCCTTTTCCACTGACATCATCATGGAACCCATATGAATACTTGTGAAGTCCTAAAAGAGAAAAACTCACTAGTTCATGCTCTGGTAGAATCACACCCACACCACCTAGCTCATCTCGTACATGAGTGAACTTTGAAAAATACATGGCGATGGCTCATCCAGATACTCCTTAGCTTCTTTCTAAGAGTAAGCTTCCTGGTATCACTGGTACTCTGATATAGTTCTAAAATAGTTTTGCACATATCAAAAGTTGTCTTCTTCTCATGGATATGAGGAACTATATGATCTTCGAACCCTTCTAAAATAATCCTCCCTACCTTGATATCATTCTTATTATGTTGGGCCAATTATTGACGATCTTGAGGGGGATCTATCATGTGCTAGATAAACTCTCCCACCCCACTATCTTCCAGCACTATCGTGAACCTCCCTTTCCAAGAGATGAAGTTTGATGCTCCCTCTAAACAATGATTTTCTCTCAATCCTTGATACACCATCCTGCTTCCATAGAGGGCTCTCCAACACTTTCCCACTAACATCCTTGTAGTCCTTCACAAGAAGTTGTACTTAGGGCACATCTGGAACCTCTCTAACAATCCTTCAAACTATAAGCGAGATGCCAACCAAATTTGTCTCAAAGAACCACACCACCTAACAATGCATCAACATGGAAGAACAACAAGCATACCTTTGTAATGGATGACTTCCACTGCCTTAAATCTCCTCGGCTTGTGCACCCAATCCAGAGGTTTCGACCCTTTGGTTGGGGAACTTGTACAATAGTACACTATCCCAGATCTCGACTTATTAACCTCCTTCAAAACTTGTGTTTTCCCAAGGTTATCTACCTTCGTCCAACTCCCATATAGGACTTTGGCCCTCATGTAACAAGCATAGAAATATGCAACATGATGCACAGATAATTACACTAAAAAAAGAGAGAGCACAAAACTGCCCTCAACTTCAGCCACCAACTACCCAAACTTGTCCTCTACCAATCATAGAGAAAGGACACACAAAACTTGACTCCTCCTTCTTTTGGTAAGTCTCCAAGAGGTTGTGGTTGCTTCAGAAGTTCTTCTCCTATGTTTATGTTGCTTCTTGTGATATATGGATCAACTTATGCTAGTCTTTATTATGTTCCCTACTCTAATACCACGAGAAAATCCTTGAAAATATTGCACTATTGTAGTGAAAAATTCTGAAACTAAATTGTAACACCAAGACACAAAATTTCTCTACTCTTTTTCAGCGGAATAGAATAGAATTAAAAAAACATTAACACATTACAATAACACAGTTCTTTCTATGGAACCCAACTGAGAAAACCCTCTGCTTGTTTGAGAATTTTATTGATATAAATTTGAGCAATAGATCTCTTACAATACAACTATTTCAATCACAAAACAATCTTGTTCTCCATCTGCTTGTCCTAAGCCAAAACACCTTGCAAGAACCTTGATTTTCTTCCTAAATCCCTGCGCATAGGCAGCTCCTATTATTTAGGAATTAATCCCTAAATCCTAGCACAAATCCCAAGAAATTCACTTCTATCAATCTGCACACAAGATTCTCCTTAGTATGCCCTTCCCACACACAAGCTCCTACACACAAACTTGTGCTCTCAATTGTCTTTCTCAACAAATCGTGCTCACAAAACAATGATCCAATTTTGTGCCTTCATCCTCCTTATAACCAATTCAACCCATCTAAAATTCGCAAGTTTATTTCTAGAACTCGGTCTTATGATTGAGTAGTTAAGTGAGTCTAACTGACTCATGTAGCTTGTCCTAGCCACAAATAACCATTGATACTTCCAACTTGCACTAGGATACAAACAACTGAGCCTCCAACTAATCACATGAGTGAAACTGCTTCATGCACTCATCCTAAGTTTTAGGAACTCACCCTAACTTTTAGGAATTCGTCCCAACTTATAAGAACTTGTGAATGCTAAGGAAGGACTGCTTGTGGTCTCTTTAACTAAGGCACAAGTCAAAAAATACCTTTCACATTACTATTTTCCAACATTTATCATTCAAGAAGACAAGCAACCCTTCAAGAGATGACTATGGGCCCACAAAATAAAGATACACACCCCAAGAGGGTTATTAATCTTGCATATCAAGTTTGACTAGGATGGCATTAACTATACCTAGTAATACAATAAAAGAAAAAAGAATATGGCCTTAGCCATATTACAAGTACACAATGATACCCATGAATGGGTCGCATCCACATATATATATTACATCATAATTCAAATAAAAATCCTCATTTAATAGGGTCACGTGATTGATTTAATCTACATAAAGTATGGACACTGCAAATAAGCTAGCTTGAAACCAAGCTATCCAAATCGCTTGAACTACATAAATACTAGCATTCTAATAGTTGGTCACAATTATGGTTCATTCCCATTAAAAATTGAACGTCATGATTATATTTTGGTGATGGCCAATTTATCATGGCATAAATATTGTCCATATTAATGTTAAGTGCATCTCGGTGTATGGAGAATACAAAATAAATAAGTTATTGTTTCTTGAATGTACACCTATTCAAATTGGGAAATAACTTCTTTGTAAACGACACTATAGTAAAGATGGTGTAGGTGATCCTCCCAAGATTTTATAAACATGAGAATGTCACCAATATAAACACTCACAAATGAATTAATATGCAATCTCAACTCTCATTCATAATTTTAATAAATTACAAGTGGGCATTAATAAAACCAAATAACATTACCAACCATTTGAACAATCCTCTATATGCATTAAAGTATATCTACATATGTTTTTCCTTGAAACAAATTTGATAGCCAATCCTTGTTATAAACCTTGCTCAATGTAGCTAATCCAATATGTAATCAATGTGTAACAATTGATATAGGTTCTTAATCATGATTGTGTTAAGAATTTGACAATCCATGATGATTCTCCATGTGTCATTCTTATTTCAATCTAGCATTAACACTAGTCCATGTGGTGAATAGCTAGGATTGATACACCCTTTAGGAATTAAATTTTTAATTTACCTCTTGATCTCCTCATCCCACAACAACGAAGTTCCATGTGCCAACTCATTGAATAGAAAATATCCATGCTACGGTCTATATTGTGTTCAATCACTCAACTACGAAGCATACCTCATGGATCTTGAAATAATTTTGAATAGCATTGTATCAAATCATCACACTATTTATGCTCTATTAATTTTAATTAACAATGGTATGTTCAGTTGAGAAATTAGGGCTTTTATTACAATTTATTTTCTTGATAATTACTTGTGATTTATTTTAAGATTATTTCTCTTACATATTGTATTCCTTATATTATTATGTTCTTCATCAATTCAATTATCAAATGCATAAGAGACACAATATTTAGGCTTTCAAGCCAAGGCCAAAACCTCTCACGCTTTGAGAGGAAAACCCGATCAAAATTCTTCTTATAGATCTTCAATTGACGAGTACCAAGACCATGACATAGACCCTTGACTCAAGTATTCCTCCAAGACCCTTGTCACTAGCCTTTGATGTTCTTCTTGAGCTTCTCTTCTTTGATTCTCCTTGAGAATCTTGATTCCTCTTTTCTGCACCGTTCTGCACCACACTTCTTGGTCTCCTTGTTGCTGTAATCCTAGACTGAGATTTATGTCTTCTTATTATTGCAACCCAAGACCAAGCAGTGGATACTTCTCTTGCTGTGATATACCTCGACCTACCTGAAATGTATCTGAGATCTAGTAGCCCAAGACTGAACTTGTAACAATCCTCCTTCATGTTGTGATCATCTTCTTCCTTACTGTAATTACCTGCAATTACCCTCGGCCTTTATGAGATTTGACAGGCATATAGTAGACCCAAAAATAAAGATGTTAATGCCCCTCCTCCTTCGATGGTTTTCCTCCTTTCTTCACACTAATTGCAGACCCTATCCTCACACTTATGTTTCATACTTTTCCTCTTTCTCGTGTGCCTTGTAGCCTTCTCCTTTCGTTGTATATCTCTCTTCTTTATGCATTGTGATTGGGATCTAGATTGTAGACCTTGACTAAAATATATGAGCTACAATGATGCCACATCATCTTATATATAGGGATTGTCTTCTATCTCCTAGGTCGACATGATAGAAGGAGTGTAAGACGACTTCATCCAGGATATTTTTCAATACATTTTAAGCTAACTTCAAGAGGCCTAGTGACGAGGTCTTGGAGAATAATTTTACATAGAAAATTTGTCTTTTACAAGTGTAACATGACTTTATTTACATGACTCTAATTATCTTTATGACAAGATGACAAATTATTAAAGACATCAAGAAGTAGTCTTTGACCTATAATGAAATATCTTGCTCATGAAACCCATGATGCAAGCATTGCAATAAATACATTTTATAAAATTAATATTACATGTCATTATGAAGACCGGGCATAATTACACTTTTCAACAATCCCTATTAACTAGGGAGGTATTCATAATGGTACTTTGTCATTCTCAATCTGAAGAATCTCATAAGAAGAATCAGATTGGTAATCCCATCTGTATAGCATCATATCAACCAGCATTGTCACATAGCAAGGCCTTGACTAATAGCTCCATCTCTCCACAAAATATTGAGCCCCAATGTTGGTGAGACCAATGACTAATAGAAACCTTCACCATTGTCTCTCTTGGAACATACCCTACCCGAGTTTACTCAGAGTATGTCTAGGAATATTCTTATATTGGATTCTTAGTCCTCAAATAATATCGGTCCTTCCATGAATACTCTTATCTTGGATTACCTAATAAATACTCAAAGATAATTATATGCCAAATTATTACCCAATCCTCCATATTTTCTTCCCAGGTGAAGACCAGAATGATGTGTCTATCTCTTCCTTTCATGGCCTTCACTAAGACTTACAGTTGTTAGTCCTGGTCTAGTGCATGACACATGAATTAGAGAACTATATTTTTCACTCCCTTTTTAATTAGGGAGGACATAATCCAATGTACTCATTCCTATACAAGGAATGTACCTAAGCTCCCTCTCGTCTTAGGAATTACCAATTTTCTCCAAGTAAGAAACTTATTTCTAGATTCCCTCTTAATCTGAGACCTGTAGCAGCTCTCCAGAAAAATATTGGGACATCTAGCTGCTTTGAAGAAATCCTTTCTTAGATGTCATGAATTTCTTCTTTAGTCTTCATATTTGGGATCTCTTCATAGGGCACAGGTCATCCACCACTTTCATTCATGAGTCATGTCATCATTTCATCAAAGAGTGATCCATCAGTGTTCTCATCTCGCCCGCTTCATGTCATGCTGCTTTTCTCATACCATATTTCTTCCAAGGATCTTTCATCTTACCATATGGCTATCAATTGTGGAAGACATATAATTCCTTTTAGAAGCCCTACATAATCTCATCTAGATATTATTAAACTATAAATATGAACAATTAAATCAAAAATTACCTTAGTGATGATCTTTCAGCATGACATCTACTTGTAGGTATCAACATCCTTCATACAGATAGACACATCTCCTAAAGATATGTACTGTGAAGGGTCTCCATATTTTCCAGACTTATATCAGATTCTACATATCTTTGTTGGAGATTTCACAGTCAAGTCTTATTAGTATCCTTAGATGTTGACGGCCTTTTTACCATGATTGCACTTCTCACGATCTCTTCCTTTCTTTCTCTGCACACATTTTATTCCATTCTCAAGAGCTTTCCAATTTAGAGTTCCTTAATTGTATGCAACTACCTCATACTCCATATGAGGACATATTATGTTGATTTTATCTAGTGTTAATCATGCCTTTCGATATCCTTTGTATCGGAGGAGATTCTCTTTCCTTGATCATACTTCTAGGGGTATAAGTATACTTATCTGCAACCATATGAAATGAATTCATAATATCTAGTGTAAGCATATATATATATATACCTCATCATTTTCCCTTTGAGTCACCTAAAAAATTCTTGCAGCAGTTTTCCTTAGAATGAAAGGGCTTCATTCCCTTGACTTGCTTTATCCATATGTCATCATATCCTAATCCCTAAATTCTGCAAATTAGAATTCCTTAATGAAATAATTTGCTTCCTTTCTAAAACAATGAATCCAAAGAGTATTCCATTAGAAATAGTACCTATTTCCATATTGATTAATGAATGATGAACCTTGACCTAGATGACTACCTTTCATGAATGTTGTTTTCAGTGAGGTTCCCAGGAGCCACTTACTTCATAGCATGGTTGTCGCATAAATTTGTTTCAGACATTCTCCAATGAAAAGTGCTCTTATCTCAATGCTTCTATGATGATTCCAATTCTAATGTGATGCATTTATCCAATTTAAAATTTTTCCTATCTTACTATTTTACAACCGAAAAATACCTCTTAGAGAAGAAGATGATCTCAATCATAGTAGAGATATCTCACTTCTTCTTTCTTAGGCTTCTTTGTCTCAGGTTCTTCCATTTATTCAATGATATGGGCTTCTTCCTTTTTCCTCTTATCCTTATTTGGTTTAGGAAAATCTCATTTATAGTTCCCAAGTTCATCACATTAGCAACTTCCTTATCTTATCGATGTTCCTTATTTTCTTCTAGGGACCAAATTCACCAAATCTTCCCTTTCTTCTTGACATGGAATCATAGGCTTGATTTTCTTCATTTGATCCTGTATCAAATTTTGCTTATAACCTTGTCTCTTCTATCTTACATAGAGACCATAGATCTTGGAATGGTGTGGCTTCTTTCTTCCCATATATACTTGAAATGAAGTTTCCCCATCCCACTAGTAGAGCATTCATCACCACTGTGGTCATTTATCTATCAAACATAACTTCACCCAATTCCTTTAGTTGATCTTGTATTTCAGAGATCTTCATAAAATATGAAGTAATTCCTTCCTCTCTTGAAAACTTTAACTTGTATAGTTCTTGCTTCAGAGAGATTACTTCTCCTACAGTACTCATAGAGAACAGATCCACCAATTTGTCATATATTTCTTTTGATGTTTCTAGTTTTGATATATACATGATGAGAGATTCCTTTATGGATTTTGTTAGGGTCCTATAATAATAGGATTCATAATTTTGAATTGAATTTTATTAGTCTTGTAATATGTACATACTTTTCTTTCTGCAAAATTTTTTTCCCATATTAAAAATCAAAAAATGTAAATACGGTAAAATTCCTAAAAGGAAAATCAAAGGACTTGAAAGAAAAAGATAAAAAAAGATATAGAAAATTAACCCCCCCAAAAAAAGAGATAAAAATACATCATGAAAGTGATGCAAATTCAAATGCCACTACTTTTTACTTCACTTTGCAAAATAATATTGTTTGCAGCTTGTCAAAAATTCCACAATACATAAAGGTCAAACTACTTAATCTTGACCTTTCACGATTTAAATTTCGTGTTAATAGATAGAGAATAAAGATCTAGCCAAACTGTTTAATCTTGGAAGATCAGTAGTTAGGTAGAGAATAATAAGGAGCTCAACAGTTCAATCTAATTCCTTGGAAGAAATAAGGATAGAATTAGTTAGTTTGTTGTTTAAAAAGAAAAATGAATAAGGGTATGCAAGCTTAAATGCACCCATGTAAATTTAAGAAAAAATGTTAGGGTAGTTGATGCATAGGTAAAAGTAGTTTCACAAGGCATGGAGAGCAGAAAATTGGTTATTTCATTTACTAACTTCCTTTAAAAATCATTCCCTTTGTAAAACTACCCTGCCCCCTTCATTTTTCCCTTTTCCCCATTAGTCACTCATTTTCCCTTGCAAAAAATCCCTTTTCCTAAGTTAAAACACATTTTATCTTTGGAAAAGTAAAAAGTACCCCTTACTAATTTCCCTTTATTCAAAAAACACCAAAAACCCATAAAAATACTTTATCCTAAGTCTAAATGCTTAAATCTATATGTTGGGCCCCACTACAAATATCCCTCCCCGATATAAGTTTGCATATTAACACTTAGTGAAATTCCCGCACTTGGTAACATTTCATTGTTTAGTATTAACATTTAACTTTATATATTAAATCCCTTATATACCTTTTAAACCCGTATTTATATTAATTCCTTTATAGATATTATTCCCAACCAACTATTTTTATATAATATATGGTTTTAATTTCCCCACATGTGATATAATTCTCAAACCATTGGCTATAACCCTGACCCTATCACATAACTTAACCCCGACCAATGAAAATATTTCATAACATGCATAGAATGAAATATCTCGGGCCCCGTGCCTATCAATCCCGACACATCCATCACATCCTCCCAACCATTGGATCTTAACCGATTATATCCGATGGCCCTAATTACCTATCGCACATCCGAAAGCATGATTGTTAACATACCCTAGACCTTGCAATATCCCCAGTTTTTGGAGCCTCAATCCTTGCTATGTGGGCTAATTCTATTTGATCACATCAATCCAAATTTTACCTCCTACCACCTTTGGCCAGTGCGAAAACCGCTCAGCGGTTTCTCCTAACTGTTATCCAAACCACCTCGTCAATTTTAAATGACCCGCCCATTTATGTTAAACACTATTGATTAAAAAAATCATATAGCCGCCCTTTGTTAGCCCTTTTACCACTTTCTGTTACCATTTTGCGCTGAAAGAGTATTGTCGACCATTTGTCAGGCAAAGATCATGCTGCCAACCTATTTTTAAGCCCAATTCAACCAAAATTCAACCATTTGCTTCCAAAAGACACTGGAGAAGTCATCCAAAGAAATATGACCAACAAAGCCTCAGAAAGCCTTCTGCTATCTCAGAACCCTTCTGGAAACCAGAATCCTCATTTTATCTAGGTATTCTTCACTGCTTAGGCCTGTTCCTAAAGAAATAAATTAATCAGTAATTGAATTAAAATAGAAGCCTCTGCAGACTAAAGGAAAGCTTTTGTGCCTTTCAAACATTTCCTATAGACCATAGGCTTCCTTTTGAAGAAATTTGAGGTCCGAAGATTACTTTTGGTCACAGAGAATACAATTTTATCAATTAAATCAAGTAGAAGCCTCTGCAGACCTAAAATAAATCCCTGTAGCTTCCCAAATCCCTTTTTCTGCAAACCCTGGAACTATTTTTACAGAATTCTGAGTACTGAGACTATTTTTTCTTATAGAGAGTAATAATAGACCTATTGGCTTCTTAAATCAGTCTACAAACTATTATAATCTGTCAGAGGTGCTCCTACAGGCCTAAATCGGTTTTTCCTAAATCAAAGATTAATCAATTGAAGAAATTTAACAAAATAATGGCTTCCAAAAGCATTTTATCTGTCAATCCTCTACAACTTCCAATTGTAGATGTAGAACACACTCCCCTAGCTGACAAATATTTTAAAATTAATGACAATCACTAAATTTAACCTTCTTCATCTCCACTACTGGAGCCATGAAAAATCCATATAACAGAAGATGAGGTTTTCATTTGGGAATCTAATTTTCCAAAGTATGTATTCCCACAAAATTTCTAGTGCCCAGAAGTAATCAAACTTTGTCAATATTTCTATTTCCCTGACCAGATAGCCATAATATACCCTAAAAAGGAAATTATGTTTACTATTACAACTGAGTCAATTAATCAAATGCTCTAGATCCAATCTAGACCAGATGAAACCCCTTTGTCCATTGAGGCTCTTACACATTTGTATATGAATCTAGACTTCCCCAAGAGGTTCCAGATATTCCAAACTTTCATGCCTTCATCTGTATAAATTCCCAAGATAAATCCTCCTTACCCATCTGCAAAATTTTCTAAAAGAACCAGACATATCATTAGCATGATGTCTTTTATTGTTGGTTATTTCATAGATGAGAATTTTGATGTTGTTGTACTAGGTTTTTTGTCTACTTTCACACCTGGTCAGCCTCCTGCTACCATTTTCAATTTTTCCCAATACCTTGCTGATAATATTCATGAACAACTGATCAAAATGATTGAAGAAGGTGTCTTCAAGTATTCCTCAGTCCTATTCCACATGTTTTTGTATTTGCCATCAACCTTCAAAAGCTTGATGTTGAAGGTAACCCACAGTCAGTCATATTTTGGACTCCTTTAATAAGAAAAGACTCCACACAATCCACCTTTACAGATTTTATTGATTCTTTCATTCACCCAATGGTCAATATGGTGAACAGCAGCATGCAGCCCATAATCATTGAGGAGATTAAAAAGGTCATGCAGTTGTCAGAGCATAATATAATAGGAGTTTGGTACTTGTACCAAAACCATATAGAGATAAGGGTATATGGATCAAAGATTATTCCATATAAACTGCCCAAATACCTCTCAATGAGGTTATTTTCCCTTGAGTATATAAGGCAGATTATTAATTTTGATGCAATCAATTTCCTGGCAATTAAGAGAAAGACACAGTTCAAAATAAAAAATCAAGTTGGCCCTTTTATATGTAATAACAGAGATGTAGGTCCAGAGGCTAAAAAGTATTTGCAGGAGTTCAAATTCAGTAAAAGTTTTCTATGGTATTATGATCCTCTAGGAGTAATAAGTAAATTGAGAGTTAAATGCAAAGTATCTCCTTATGTACATGAGAAGAAACCTGATATTGAAAAACACTCCAACCAGTCTGAATGGTTGGAGGAAACCTTGATTGAGGCAGAGAAGCAAGGTGATACTAGTCAAACTTTTAAAATTCCATCCTAAGAAGATAAAAGCTCAAAGAGAATCATAGAAGAAGGATCATACACCGTAGAGACAAATACTGAAACCAAATATAAATTAATGTACAGGAAGAAGCCAAAATTAAATCCTGTCAATGGAGAAGTGGAAACAATAGAAGTGATTGACACGGATACAATAGCAAAGGACAATGCACCTCCTACAATGATTGAAGAAGTACATCGGCCTTCAACTTCAAACACTCAGCTTATTCAGAAGCAACAAAGTGTTGAAGTATCTTCTTCCAACAAACCATCAGAGAAGGAGATGGACATTATGCATAAATACAAAGAGATAAAGATGAGAAATGAAGCTTTGAAGACTAATACATACAACTAATATTTGAAATAGTCTCCCAATGACCAAAGCAGATTGCTTTCTGCTTTTGACTACAAAACTAGGAAGATGCAGATGACCTTCCTCCAACCTAAATTAAAACATCCCAAAACACCATAAGATTACAAAAAGTCATCATATGAAGTCCAAGCAGATGATCTTCATCCTATTGATCAAATAGAATTTCACAAACAAGCTGTGAAATTCTTTATTCCACAATGGAAAACAAGGCCATGAGTGTATAGAAGCTACAAAACACTCTTGAAAACATCAAAGATCATCTTAAATTGGAAAAGGCATCCTCACGGGCTAAGGATAATAGAATCAAATCACCGGAAGATTTGGTTATTGAAGTAGGATATGATCCTAGTAATCTCAAAGTTGCAGATGAATTGATTAAGAAGAAAAAATCAGAGATTGTTGCATTAAAGAAGCAACTTAAGCTGCCTCCTACTAAACATCCTCAAGCAAAGGAAGTGTTATAGGATGCCAATAAAAAAATGAGATGATGAATCTCATACTTCAGTTGACTTCCCAAATCCAAGAACTGGAGAATGAAATGGACAAGTTGGTCCAGGAGAAAAAGGCTAGAGAAGAAGTTATTGTCACTGTAATTCCTATAGTCACAATAGTTGTACCTTCCACATTAGCAGAATCATTGGCTTCTACAATCCAATGGCTACAACATTACCTGTCACCTCATCAACAACTTCAACAACAGAATCTTCAATAACAACAACACAACCTATAGATGAAGCAAGTATACTAGTAAAAGATATGCAAGACATGTCTATTCAGACAAATGAAATTAACAGACTTAAAGAACAGCTGAAAAGTCTGGAAGATGAAAATAAACTTGCTAAGATAATGCACAAGAATGAAGAACAAAAGGCAAACAGGTTGAATGAGAAATTGAATAAGTTAGAGAAATATCTAACACTAAAATAACCCATGGCACAAGCCAAGCAGAAGCTATGGGCCAATATCATTGAATCTATCAATGATATTTGGCCATCCATACAGGTTATCTATGAACAGAAAGACTTAGTCAAAGTAACAAGAGAAGCTATCTAGAAGATCAAAGAAGAGTTTGGTAAGAATACTGAAGAGGCAAATGAGATCATAAAATTTCTTAATTCCAAGAATAGGCAAGGACTTGAAGAAATTGGAAATAGTGATAGAACAAAAACCATCCAAGGAGTTAGGAAGGTTATTTCTAAAAAGAATATGATGATACAGCTAGAAGAAAAATGACTAAACATGGAGGTTTCCATCACAAGGTTCATGATGAATTTTGACACTCTCAGACAAATAGGCCTTCCAAATCCATTAGTTATTCATGACAAACTAATGAAGTAGGATGATTATGATAAGAAGATGAGAGAAGTGGCTAAGGAGCAAGCCAATAATTCAGGCACGCAGGGAATTCCAACAGGGAAGGTACATTAGAATAATTTTAAGAATTTTTTTTACCTACAACATGAGGTAAAACACCTATTTTTCAACAAGCCTACATTCTCAAAATACATAGAGGCTGATTAAATATTCAGGAGGATGGTGAAAATTAAGTTACCAGAGGCAGAACTTTGGGAAAAATTGACTGATTTACTATGAAGATCAAAGAATTCAAACAAGGCAGTCAATGAAGAAAATACTAGTCAGGAAAAGATAAAACAGAGCATGTTGTTTTACAGTTACAATTTGTAGTAAAGAACAGTAGTAACAGTGAAAATGGAGACAGTCAAAGAGTATCAGTAAAGGTCAGAGTGAAAGCTGTGAGCATAGAGGACACTTCACTGCCTAACTGCAGCCTTCGTTGAGCAAAAATCAGAGACAAATCAACATCAAAATATCAACAATTAAACAACAAATCAATAAAAGCAGGGAAAACTTGCATTATTTAGATAGTTGCCTCTATCTTCTTGCATGAAGATATTTCTTTTTCCTTGAATAATTCCTAAGTTGTTTTAGGATATTTTTTAAGAGTTTTGGTATAAATACTTCACATTTTGAAGTATTGAGTGTGGATGAATTGCTGAACATTTCTATAGTTGTACTATTCTGGAACCTAAGGGTGATTGTACAATTTCAAGTCAGCAGACTGGATTAAAGCAATAAAGAAACTATATTATAGGATTCATGTGTTGGGCCATTACATTGAAGTACTTTCTACTTGTTCAATTGTTTCTTTCTGAAGTTTTCACATGCTCATATGTGTGCTTAATCTAAATGATATAACTAGAATATTATTATAGAATATGTTTAATTACACTTTGTCTTGAACTTTTTATCATTTATATGTTTTTCTTCTGATATCCAGATTAGGGAATTCTTAATTGCTCTCTTATTTTGATTTACCTCTGTCTTTTCACTCATTATCTGGATTTGATAATCCTTAATTGCTCTCTTACCCCAATTGAAACCATTTTCACCATCAGCCTAAGGATCTGAAATGATTAAAATATCTTGCCCTGCGAATACTTCCCTTTAGAACCTTGATCCTACTTCTGTTGCTTGACACTTTGAATCCATTAGCCCAATTGAATATAGGCCTACATCTATCCATCTGATTAAGTGATTTCACCACCAAACGAAATCCAAAATCAAATCCCAAGTAACCCTACATAACTATCCTAAAATCAACTAAAATCAACAATGAAAAATCATATAAATAGAGCCCTCTGTGAGCATTAGGAAGGCTAGATCCTAAGGCTTAAAATTAGGTTTGTGGTTACCTCTAATATTCTTTAAACCAAAATATAAACAACCCTAGAGAATTATTGGAGTGACAACATATTGGTGACTCCACTAGGGAACTAACTAGTCCTCGATGTGAAAATTAATCTTAAAGGAAATATTTTATTTATATTTTCACCTTAAGATTGTTTTAAAGGTTGTTAGTAAAATTTTCATTAAAAACTGAAATTATGGCTTCCAGAAGAGTCTACTATACCAGGTCTAATCCAAATCTAGAACTTGTTGTCATAGTATATAATCCTAATAGAATTGTAAATAAAAACAAAAAAGTAGAAATTTTAGGTAATAAAAATTCATTGATCAAAGCAAATTCTCTTCTCAATAAATTATCAAGTTTACAAGACATTGAATTTGATTTAGATTTTGAGCAATATTTGTTTAAAACTAAATCAGAAAGTGACATACGTAATAGTGTAATTGATCCTGATTTCATTTCATTCATTGAAAGTAAGAAGGAAACTATTTCACTAGATTCAGATGAAAAAACCCTAGAATTTTATGATAAACTTGATGCTTTAACTTCAACTTTGATTAAGGAAATTGATGAAGCTTATTTTCAACATTCAGTTGAATTGACTGTTTTATCTGCCTATACCCCTAAGCCTTCTACCAGTCATTTAGAATATGTAGGTTCATCCTTGTTTACTACCACCTCATCTATTATTTTTGTTATCACAAAATCTGACCTTGATAGGTTGTTGATCAAGTAGACTATGAGTAACTATTTCAAACCAAACTTTTAGTTTAGGCTTATCCTTCTCAACCTGAGAGGGCTTTCTCAATAGGTTTAAGATTTTGAATTAGAGATTAGATGGATAAATCTAGGAATAAATTGGATAAAAGTGTATGACTGGTTGAATTACCGATCAAAAAACATCTATTGGGCTATGGAGTCAAGGTATGTTTCCACAAAAAATCAAACTTGGCTTATCATGGAAGTTAGGGCATTTCAGATTTTTTAGGTGTATCAGCAAAACAGTAACAGAGTGAACAAAACACAGTTTACAAACATATGCAGGAAGTTAGAGAATTTTCCAATGAATTCTAAGTAACATATGTTTATACCACTGCAAATAGATAGATAAGGAAAGCCATAGGAAGATCACACATTAAAAACTCTTTCTGAATCTTGAGTAGTAAGTCAATATCTGTATTATGATAAAAACACACAGTCTGCTATAGTAACATAGTTTTCTTGTTAATGAAAATTTCCAACGATAAGGAATTCGACCTTATGTATCTTATAGATCCATCATTACAATAGTGGATTCCCTTATCTAACTTGAGGAGAATTTTAATTTCTTAGCTTGACACCTATCTACTCCTAAAACAGACTATTAATTACATGTGACAGTTAACTGTTTGTTCTAGATTCCTAATACAATTAGGAGTAAAAATCCTTATTATGACTAAAACAACCTTATCTAGGAATTAAATATTATGTTTGACAACTACTCCTCCTTATCTTCGACCTTGATGGTGTCCATAACCTTGTTGTTATATTCTATTAACTTATCCCTTATCTGTCCTGAAAACTAGGAACATGTTTCCTACAATATAGATTGAACCCTCATTTATGCTCCTCGAATCGTTTTGCTAAAAAAAATTGACCTTTTTAGACAAGTGACATGTGTTATCACTTCCATAGAACCATGCCCTTCCACCTGTGCAAAATTAAGTCCTTGAAAGAGTGTAAAGAGAGTTGATGTGTCTGCGCTACGAAAATATCAGCTGTTTTCATAGTGTTGGGGTTCCCATGTTTTGGCCAGATTGGCAAGACCAAAAGATGATACAACATCAGAACCACTTTTAGACCTCAAGATCTAGCCCTCCTAGGTCCAGAGAGGGACATCTCTATGATTGTCAAAGATATATGTCTTTGAAGCTCAAAGTCAAGATATTAGGCTAGTTATAAGGCTCAGGGTTTGTTTGTTTGATTGTTTGGTTGTTTGGTTGCTGGTTATCAGGAAATAAGGGCTCAATGTAAGACAAAGATGAGTAAAGAGGATTTAGGCAGAGGTGAAGTATTCCAGGGAGCATTCAAAACCATTGGGCAATGGAGTCAGGAAAGGATTTGCTTGCTAATCAATAGGCAGGCTTTCAATTGGGCTAGTCATCTAAAACATTGGATCTTAAAGATGATAATGTGATATGGAACGGTAGAAGGAGAGGAGACAACACAGATTCAGGATAAAAAGTTAAAGACTAGCTGGTCGCACAAGGATCCTAGTGGATAGGGCTAACTCTAATCCTCAGTGTTCCCAAATCTTCCAGCTAAATCTTTAACAAGAGAAATCTAAGAACAGATGCATTTAACCCATACATCAGAGAGCAGGCAATAACATCCACTACACTAGTTAAATTAACTGAAATCAATTCTTAGATAACACATTCAGAAGAAAACATCAATGGCAAGGAGAGCAGAAACACAGGGTACCTAACAAGGGCAAATCCTATGCCAATATTTTGATGCAAGCTAGTTGAAAAGAAATGAAATGAATTAAAACGCAGAGATAGGAAAACATCACCGCTGCTTTAGATCAGGATCCAAAGAAATGTGCTTGTCATATTAAATAGCAATACCATTCAAGTACAACATTTCCAATAGTTGAACACTCAGTCTGATATCATACTCCTCAGCCTATCTTACAACTTTACACAGAGACTGTGTCTCAAAAGAAACTACTTGCAATTCTCTGATAACTAATCAACAAACTTTACAACGAATTTCTTCATGAATTTATAGCTCCAGAGGAGAAGAGAAGGTAGGTGAAGAACTAAATGCAGTATTAAAACTTCTGAAAAGAAAGAGGGTCGAAGCCCATTCTGTTTAAATTCTGAGCATTCAATTCCTGTCACTCTTTGGATGGAAGAGTGGTCTTCTTCAGGCCTCTATTTACTTCGGTATGTCTCTTGATGTACTTTGATCTACATGACTCTGTGGTACTTCTGGTAAATAAACAAATGATAAATAAACAACTAAGAAGTCTGTCGTATTTATGAAACAAATGCTCTGGTAGCTTCGGACTGTTGTCAGGGTGGAAATTTCTTCAAGAGCACGGTGTAGAATAAAAACTGCATGGGCGCTTTGTCCTTTATGGAGGAAAAACATTCTGCTATTGTAGAAACCCTGATATGCATTGATTTTTGCGTGTTGTACCTTCTGCATGATCCCTGGGTCTTCAATCTGGTACTTTGCCTCTAAATATTTGAACCTAAGGCTTATATATCTTCATTTGCGTGCCTTAAGCTCTCTGCTGCTCCATTTATATCTCTGACTGCGAAATTTGTGCACTCAATGGCCCTGGGAAGATCATACAGATTTTTCAACCTTGTTCTTTAAATGAAGTCATGTCCATAACCTTCCTAGGCCTTGCTTCCTTAATTCAATCTCTGCATCTGATCTTTCCTGCGTTCTCTGTCACGGTAACAGAGATTGAGAGACGCGATAGTTTTCCATCACTCATAACCCTGCAAAACACGCAAACCTATTAAGAAAACTTATGCACGGAGGTGGTGGACGCAATGGGACGAGAATAGTTGTGCAGAAGGATGAGATGTCGGAATAGCGCGGGACTATAGTGGGTAATGCAGTATGAAAATGGAACAGAGTCAGGTGGATGTGGGCGGAGTGCAGCGAAAGTTTAAATAAAACCTACGAAAAATCGACCTTGGAACAAATATATATGGCGGGGGAGAATATATTATGGACACACATGGAGAGGGTGACGTGGTGATACGGGGCCAGTCAACGGTGGAATATGAAGACAAATCGGGGCCTTCCGATCTTGGCGGAGATCGACGGTGGAAAACATGTCGGGGCGATGGATGGTGGGCCAGGGGTATGGCGGCTATGGGCTATCGCGTGCACAGCTTCATGGATCGATCATCGTTGGATGGAGGGCTCTGGATCATACGGCTGATATGCATATCGCTGCATGTCTAGGGACGAACTTTAATGCGCGATGGAAGGGTGGTTTTCCAGCCGTACCGATGCCACGCGTCGGAAGCTGTATGGAATCACTCCGCGATCAGAAAATACCGCCCCTCACCCGAAGGCAGTGCGATAGAAACCAGGTGGTTTTGAAATAGTGCGCTGCGGGGACCACCGAGACGGGGGATTACGAACCGTAGGATCGGGGTTTAAATGAACGGTGGATGATGCGATCGGGCAGTGAAAAGGTTGAACAGCGGACGCTATGGGGCGGCGATCGCCGTCCAATCTAACAGATCAACAGTTAAAAATGTGGCCGATGAAAAAATGCGAAAAGCACCTTCGGGACTAGCGCTCGGTCATAGCACTGGGTTCTGTGGGGGGGAATGTACAGAGGACTAGGTCGAAAGGGGCTAAGGCTCAATTACATAGAAAACATGATTTTTGGCCCATTACAACGAAATTAAAAGCCAAAAAGGGTAACGATAGGGGAATGAAGGGGAATTAAACCAACCAAAGTGGATTTGGAAGGTTTAAAGGGGATTTTAGGATGGCTTTGGATGACGAGGCGAGGGATTTGGGGGTACAAAAAGGGGAATTTTGACAAAGAGAAGAAGGGATGAAATGGACAATTCTGCAAGGATGCGAGGGCAAATTAAAGCCTTTGGGAGCACCATTCTTCACAATAAAGAGGCTTTATAATGGGAACAGCAGAGGGGATTTCATTAAAAAGCAAAGGCACCAGGGGGCTTCAAGGATGATGTGTTTTCAGAGGAAATGCATTCCTTGAAGGCTCAACAAACAAATTAGCCCCCTGCTTACTTGTCAAGAATTTATAGGGGGGCTAACAGTGGCTCCACATGGGGATGGCTTCTTCTTGAAGGAGTCAAGAATTCAGAGAATATATCTTTGGAGTAGGCCAGTTGCTTGCTGCTTGGCACATCCCTTTCTTTCTTTAGATCAGCTGCCACAATATGAAGACATTACATCAGCAGAAACAATTTTCCCAACAAACTACCTACCCATACTACAATCCTAGCATTTTTCTTCTTCTAGGGTGTATTTGAGCTAGCAGACCTTTTACATAATTTATTTTTATAATAGAAAATAAACCTATTCTAAATCTACCCTTATTACTCCATGAGACCAGATTAGACTGTTGGTCTCATATGTTTCTCTACCTAATCTAATATCTGTTGGGATTAAACTGTCTAGCAGATTTCTTCTCTATACTCTATGACAGAAATTGAAAAACAGTCAAGCCAGGATTAGACTGTCTGACTTGCTATGGGTCCAAGGCATAAAGACAGTTGCACATGGAAAAAATTTGCAGAAAACTGAAACAAAACTTTGAAGGCTTGAAATCTGAAATCTTGAAGCATCCTTCTTCTCTTTGTGACTCAAGTTTTGAGCATGTTAGAGTCACTTCTTTTCTTCATTCGAGCTCTGGTTTTGGGCATGTTAGAGCTGATTCTTCTTTCTTCTTTGCTGGTCTAGATTTTGGGCATGTTAGGACCAGCTGTTTTACTTTCTTTGGCTCAAGTTTTGAGCTTATTAGAGCTAATCCTTTGCTCATTAGAGGTTTATGTTTTAAGCATGTCTGAACCTCTCTTTTTCCTCTGTTTTTTGAAACATTTTTTCCCTTTTCTTGAAAATAAAATACTGCAATGGTATGTAAAATGGTAATGGAAACTAGAAATTGTAAATTAGCAGAAGTAGTGTTTGAGCATCCTGCCATTGACAAGACCCCCAATCATCTTTGTACCATCTAAATCCTGTAGGAAGAAGGAATTTGGACCCACAGTGGCTTGGATGATGTATGGACCTTGCCACAGACTGTCAAACTTGTTGTGCTTTCCTTTATCCTCCCTTCTTGAGTCCCACTTCAGAACTTTATCTCCAATTTTGAAATCAGAGGCTTTGGTTCTCCTGTCAAATAATTTCTTTATATTTTCCTGAACTTTGATAGCTCTGTCATAGACCTCTTCTCTTGTTTGCTAGAGATGAATTGTTTGATTGATCCTCCTCACCATAATGTCTTCTTCCATCTAGATCTCTTGGACAAGTTTGATAACTGGTATCCCAAGGCTGGTAGGAAACACTGCTTCTATTCCATAGACAAGCTGATATGGTGACATGCCAATGGATTTCTTTGTTGTAAGCCTGTCAGCCCACAAAACATGTACTAGCTTGGTATGCCATGAATTTTTGTTCTCTTCCAACAGCTTCTTGATGATGGTCACCAGGCTCTTGTTTGATGATTCAGCTAATCCATTACCCTGAAAGTAATAGGCGGTTGAATGACTGAGTACTATTTGATACCTGTGACAAAAATCAACCATTTTCTTCGATCCGAAAGCAGTAGCATTATCAGTGATTATTTTCCTTGGGCAGCCAAACCGAGAGAGGATATGACCTTCTAGGAAACTAATGATGACTGAATCTGTGGCATTCCTAGTAGGTATGGCCTCTATCCACTTAGTGAAGTATTCTATGGCTGTTAGGATCCATTTGTGTTGTGCAGAAGAAGCAGGGTGAATTTCCCCTATGAAATCTAGGTCCCATTGTAGAAAGGGACCTTCAACCATGATGGGTTGTAGAGGTAAGGGAAGGAGCTTTCTTTTGCCTTAAAAAATTTGGCATTTGTGGCAAGAAATTATCATCTTATGGACATCATTGAAGAGTGTAGGCCAATAGTAGCCAGCTCTGAGTATTTTGTTGGTAGTGGCTTTCCAGCTCAGGTGGCCTCCACACTCTCCTACATGGAATTCTTATTTAGTCCTCTCTGCCTTGTTTTCAAGCAAACATTTAAGTAATAGGTTGTTTGGATTCTTCCAGTATAAGCAGTTATTCATTATGCAATAGCTCTTAGCTTTCAACTTTAAGAATCTGGACTTGGTCTTTGATAGTTTAGGAGGGGCGTTGAGGTGTGTAAGCACATACAAAATGTCAGAATACCAAGGAGAGCTCTGAAACTTTTCCTCGACAGTGGGATCAGGCAATTCTTGTGGCTCATCCAAGGTATTTACCATGTTAATGTCTAGGGCTTGTAGATTCGATTCAGCCATTAATTGAGCTAGGCCCTGACCTTTAATCAGTCTGGTGGGTTTTATCTCAAGGTCGTATTCTAGGATCACAGCAACCCATTTTCCCCTCTTCCCATCTGGGTCTTGGGACAGTATATCTTTGACCACCATATTTGGTACATAGGCTATGGTGTGGGAATGCATTATGTACACCCTGAAGTCTTTCAAGGCCTTAATTAGAGCATAGGCCTGTTTTTCCATAATGTTGTATTTCAAGGGTGCATCCCTGAGTGCTTTGCTGAAGAAAGAAATGGGTTGTTCCATTCCCTCTGAATTTTTCTGCAACAGAACTGCAGCAATCGTATGCTCGGAGGCAAATGAAAAGATCAGGAAATATTTTGAGAAATCTAGGCTGATTAGGATAGGAGCCTGGGTGAGTGCAAGTTTAACTGATTCAAAAGACTTCTTGGCTTCAATATTCCACCTAAATCCTACACCTTTCTTCAGCATGTTAGTCATATTTCTAAGGTGTTCAGCTAAATTGGGAATAAATCTCCTTAGGAAGTTGATTTTCCCAATGAAGGACTGTAACTCTTTGATGTTTCTTGGGTGTGTGATTTGTAGAATTTCCTCAGCTCTTTGTGGGTCTATCCTGATTCCCTTTTCAGATATAATGTGGCCAAGAAGCTTTCCTTCTTGCAGCCCAAATACAGTCTTTTTAGGATTCAGTGACAGACCAAACCTTCTACATTTTTCAAACACTTTTCTCAGATGTTTTAGGTGTTCTTCTTCAGTCTTAGAATAAACTGTTATGTCATCCAAGTAAATAACAATGAAGTGTCCTATCTCATCTGAGAAAGCTATATCCATTTCTCTTTGGAAGGTTGCACCAGCGTTCATCAGTCCAAAGGGAATTTTCACATACATAAAGGTGCCCCAGGGAGTGGTAAAAGCTGTTTTGAGTTGATCTTCTGGGAGTACTAAAACTTGGTTGTATCCTGAAAAACCATCTAACAGAGAAATCCTTTTTGAGCCTACTACCCGCTGCAGGATGTGTTCCATTTTTGGCAAAGGGTAATTCTCTTTGAGTGAGGCTCTATTAAGATTTTTGAAGTCTATACATAGCCTGATCTCCCTTGTTTTCTTTCTCACAGCCACTAAATTTGATACCCAGTCAGAGAACCTCACAGGAACTATTATGCCTGCCTCATACATCTTTTTAATCTCTTTTTCAACTGCAGGCAATTGTTTTGGGTTTATCCTACGAAGTGTCCGCCTGAAGGGTTTTTGATTTTCTTTCAAGGGTATCTTATGTTGTATGATGTTTGTGTCATAGGCCCTTAAGTCCTCATAACTCCAAGCAAACACGTCAATGAATTCCTTGAATAGGTCAATGTATTTCTTTTTCATGTTTGCAGGGAGGGACTTAGCCAATTTGATCATTTTGGGTTTTTCTTCAGTGCCTATGTTGCATTCCTCAATGTTAGAGTCTGCATGTTCTATAGTGGGCTTTTTTGCTACATCATCAAAGTCAAAAAGGTCTTCTAAGGGTGCCAGACCTCGAGGTATGTTCTTATCTCTGGCCTGCAGCACCTCTACTTCTTCACCATCTGCGTTTTCACATCTTTCGTTTGGATTTCCAATTTGCTCGTTTAAAGTGTTTATTTCTACATTGTGGGGTGTAGCTTCTTCCTCATCTGAGGGTTCCTCACTTAGGCAGTTATCACTAGACGTAGAGTCTAAATCGGAAAACTCAAACTCGTTCCTGCCCATCAAAAAATATTCAATTTTTTTGTCGCCCTCAAAGACCTGCCAGTATTTTTCGTTATCCGGCACTACAGGTCTGAATCTGGTTTGTATTGTGATCTGTTGGTTGTTTGGGGACTTAGGGTATGAACTAGCCAGGCAAGCTAATCCGTTTGCAATGAAATTTTGACCCCTAGGAACAAACACTAGTTCGTATTCAACAAATGTTTTCAATAAACCCATAGTATCATTCATGTAAGCTCTTAATCTAGGATGTTTTGTTGTGTATTCACCATTCACCTGTTTAATAATCAGCTCAGAGTCCCCATGCACAGTTATCCTATGGGCTCCTAATTTTCTCAATAGGTTCAAGCCTAGGATAAGGGCCTCGTATTCTGCAATATTGTTTGTGCATTTGAAGTGCAGGTTGCAGGCATGGCTCTCTGCGTAATCACTCTTTGGGTTATGTATCCACACTCCTGCCATAGCAGTTATTTTGGTGCATGACCCATCGAAATTCGTTTCCCACAAAGGTTCACTCTCGTTTTTGTTATCACTTCTTTTCCTATAGCTGGGTTCGCCATTGTGTTGTGTTATAGGATCTGCAATAGGCTGTGGGCTATTTAGTTTTTCGTTATGGGTGTGGAGGTTAGAGGGGTGACTAGTTGGCTGACTGCATTTTGTTTCTGGTTCATTTTGAGTTGTTGTTTCAGTGCACTGCTCAAAGTTTTCTACGTCTTCATCCTCTGAGTCTAGGGTAGCCATTATGTTAAAATCCATGGTTTCAAATCCCCTGCTTGTATCTATGCTTTCTGGTGCTATTTCTCCCAAGGATTCATCGTTGCAGAAGATGAAAGAGTCCAGATCTGTGTGCACAGAGTATAAAGGAGAATTATCAGGTTTTTCGGGGCTACTAACCAGAAATTTCATTTGTGCTTCCCTGTACAGTCTTCTAAGTTGGCCAAATATTTGGATTGTGGCATAAGCCCCATCCATCTGCATTGTTCCTTGTAGCTTGGCTCCCCATGATCTTGATAATAACATGCCATACTTGGGTGGCACATCTGCCACCACAACATCCATGACCATACACTTGGCAGGAATCTGGGCGAGGCTCACACATAAATCTTTGATCAGGCCAAGGCATTTCACCCTGCTAGAGTCGAATGAATATAGGTCTTTATAGGGACGGGTTATCTCTAGGCCTAATCTTTCCATCACTACTTTAGGCATCAGGTTGTGTGATGCCCCAGAATCATGCATTGCATTGTGGAGAATCTTATCATGGATATTAAGACTAATATAAAAAGGGGGCACTACCCCTTCCTGAAACTTTCCTTCTATCTTTGGACCAAACAGAAGGGCAGGTTGATCATCACTCAGATTTACAGTGTCACTGTTCTCACCTAAATTTAATGCTTTCAAAATTTGGCCTTTATATACATCTTGAGTGGCCAGCTCAGAGAGTGGGATAGAGATTTTTGTTTTTTCAATCTCACTCTCCAAATTGAAAGTGGACTGACTCTTTGGAATATTCAACCCTATTTTGTTAGCCACTACCTTAGTGGCTGAATCAGTGTGTTGATTCTCGTTATGTACAGTGTTTGTGACAGTTTTATCAAGAGCACTAACTGCAGTGCTAGTGTTGCTAGCTGGTTTACCATGTGTATCAATGTTTTGGTTGTCTTTTTCTTTGTTCTTTCCATAAATCTCAGCTGCTGATTTGTTACTTTCAGCAGTTGCTTTAGAAGTTTTCTCAGGTCTTTTCTTGATGGTGACCTTAGAAGCCTTTGTTTTGGGATTTTCTTGGCTCTTTTTGCTTCTAAGTTCGTACTGTTCTCTGACCTGCATCATGGCATTTTCAAATCCTAACCTGTAGTCTTCAGTTTCTAACCATTCCTCATCCCAACCAGAGGGTGAGGGCTGATCTTCTTCTGTGTAACAGTTATGGATTGAATCCTCTGTTTCAAACATGTTTATTTTGTTTCCTTCAGACTCTTCTATGATTCCCTCATATTCATCAAGAAAGTTCTCTTGGAATGGGGGAATGATTTGTTGATCTGATTCTCTTTGTCTGTTGGGAGTGGCATTGTTTCTTCTAAAGTCTTGGTTCTGGTTTTGGTTTTGGTTTCGGTTTTGTTTATTGACAGTGACAACCATTTTCTCCATTATTTGGTACATCTTGTCCACTTTTTTAAATCGATGGTCATGATTTGGATCAGATGTGGAAGCTACATTGTCATCCCTATATGTTACCCTTTTTTCAGCTCTCAACCTTGCTCTCTTCTCAATCAGGTTGGCTTCTATATTCACTGCTCCTTTCTGCATGTCTTCCAATGTGTTGTACTCTTTATCTCTAAGCTGATAGGCCATGTCAGCATCAAAGCCTTCGGGGTACTTCGCTAGAGCCATACCTTGGGGAGGTTTCATGTGTGGAGGAAGAGCATTGTAAATGATGTTGAACCTCGTTGTGTAATCATGGACGCTCTCCCCTACGTTTCTTTTAATGTTCATGTATTTTGCTAGGAGTTGGCGAGGATTTGCCCTAACTTCCCATTTATTTATGAAAGTTTGATATAGAGCTGGGAGGTCATTTATGCTACCTGGAGGTAGGCCCTTAAACCATTTCTTCACATCACCCCCTAAGCTCTAGGCAAAGATTCTCATTTTTACTGTATCATCATCTATCTCCATGTAGTCAAAAGAATATTCCATCCTATCTACATGGTGTTGGGTTGTGGTACACTCTTTTGCAATGAAGTGTGGGATCTTTGATTGATAATCATTGGGCAAGGGTACTAGAGGCTGAGGTAAAACCAGAAGTGCATACCAAGCTACCATGTTGGTGATTTGATGGGGTAAAGGGTTGGCTTGAGCAATTGGTATATGGATGACAGGGATGTTAGGACTAGCAGAAGACTGATGAGCAGATCTAGGATGACTGAGCCCCAATTTTTTAATGAATTTTATATCAGGAGGTGTAGATGGAGGGGTCTGTCTGTCCCTAATGTGTTTACCACTTTGAGGTGGTGAACTAGGGAGCTCAAGGTCTGGCTGGTCTAGGACACTGAATGACCTAGTTCTAGGTAATCTATTAGGTAGGTCTAGGTCAAGGTGAAAGTGTGATAGAGCTGTAATATCCTCTGGTGCAGAGTTAGATCTAGGGATGTGATTGGAAATAGTTGATCTTTTAGGTGTAGGAGCTCCCTTGAGGATGCTCTCAGGGTTATCAACTATTTCATGTGGGTTTGGGTTGGGATAAGCTCTTGTGTGAATGGTTCTGAAAGCTAGAATGTTGTTTCTAACCAAGTAGCTTAACCATACTTGTTCCTTCTACTGTGGTTGATGTTGTTAAGGAGGCTAGTCTCCCAGTGGAGTCTAATGTAAACCAAGATAATCAGCAGGCCTACTGATCACCAGTGGAGTCTTTAAAACGTTTAGGGAATATGGAGTCGCCAGGTGGAGGGTTTTAGGATGTTTATGGAGGGTGCACTGTCCACCACAGTGCTTCTGGGATGTCCCTTTCCAAGGATACCTTAAAAACACAGCAAACTCTAACCAGAGATTGACTGGGAGGACATTTACTAGATATGTCACCTCTGAAAGAGAGTGAGACCTGGAGGCTACCTGGCCCTTTCCAGACTCTGTCCAAGAGTATGGGAGAACACCACAAATGGTAAATAGGTTGAACTGCGAATAGGAATTTTTAACTACCAACATAACTAGAGATTGTAGGTTTTATGAGGCTTATGATATAGTAAGGTGAGGAAAACTCAGTTCCCCAACGGAGTTTCCATTATGTTGGAGTTCCCATGTTTTGGCCAGATTGGCAAGACCAAAAGATGAGACAACATCAGAACCACTTTTAGACCTCAGGATATAGCCCTCCTAGGTCCATAGAGGGATCTCTCTATGATTGTCAAAGATATATGTCTTTAAAGCTCAAAGTCAAGATATTAGGCTAGTTATAAGGCTCAGGGTTTGTTTGTTTGATTGTTTGGTTGTTGTTTATCAGGAAAGAAGGGCTCAATGTAAGACAAAGATGAGCAAAGAGGATTTAGGCAGAGGTGAAGTATTTCAGGGAGCATTCAAAACCATTGGGAAATGGAGTCAGGAAAGTATTTTCTTGCTAATCAATAGGCAGGCTTTCAATTGGGCTAGTCATCTAAAACATTGGATCTTAAAGATGATAATGTGATATGGAACAGTGGAAGGAGAGGAGACAACACAGATTCAGGATACAAAGTTAAAGACCAGCTGGTCACACAAGGATCCTAGTGGACATGGCTAACTCTAATCCCCAGTGTTCCCAAATCTTCCAGCTAAATCTTTAACAAGAGACATCTAAGAACAGATGCATTTAACTCATACATCAGAGAGCAGGCAATAACATCCACTACACTGGTTAAATTAACTGAAATCAATTCTTAGATAACACATTCAGAAGAAAACATCAATGGAAAGGAGAGTAGAAACATAGGGTACCTAACAAGGGTAAATCATATGCCAATATTCTGATGCAAGCCAGCTGAAACGAAATGAAATGAATTAAAACGCAGAGATAGGAAAACATCACCGCTGCTTTAGATCAGGATCCAAAGAAATGTGCTTGTCATATTAAATAGCAATACCAGTCAATTACAACATTGCCAATAGCTAAACACTCAGTCTGAGATCATACTCCTCAGCCTATCTTACAACTTTACACAGAGACTGTGTCTCAAAAGAAACTACTTGCAATTCTCTGATAACTGATCAACAACCTTTACAACGAGTTTCTTCATGAATTTATAGCTCCAGAGGAGAAGAGAAGGTAGGTGAAGAACTAAATGCAGTATTAAAACTTCTGAAAAGAAAGAGGGCCGAAGCCCATTCTGTTTAAATTCTGAGCATTCAATTCCTGTCACTCTTTGGATGGAAGAGTGGTCTTCTTCAGGCCTCTATTTACTTCGGTATGTCTCTTGATGTACTTTGATCTACATGACTCTGTGGTACTTCTGGTAAATAAACAAATGATAAATAAACAACTGAGAAGTCTGCCGTATTTATGAAACAAATGCTCTGGTAGCTTTGGACTGTTGTCAGGGTGGAAATTTCTTCAAGAGCGCGGTGTAGAATAAAAATTGCATGGGTGCTTTGTCCTTTATGGAGGAAAAACATTCTGCTGCTGTAGAAACCCTAATATGCATTGATTTTTGCATGTTGTACCTTCTGCATGATCCCTGGGTCTTCAATCTGGTACTTTGCCTCTAAATCTTTGAACCTAAGGCTTATATATCTTCATTTGCGTGCCTTAAGCTCTCTGCTGCTCCATTTATATCTCTGACTGCGAAATCTGTGCACTCAATGGCCCTAGGAAGATCGTATAGATTTTTCAACCCTGTTCTTTAAATGAATTCATGTCCATAACCTTCCAAGGCCTTGCTTCCTTAATTCAATCTCTGCATCTGATCTTTCCTGCGTTCTCTGTCATGGTAACAGAGATTGAGAGACGCGGCAGTTTTCCGCTGTTGATAACCTTGCAAAACATGTAAACCTGTTAAGAAAACTTATGCACGGAGGTGGTGGACGCAATGGGACAAGAATAATTGTGCAGAAGGATGAGATGTCGAAATAGCATGGGACTATAGTGGGTAATGCAGTATGACAATGGAACAGAGTCGGGTGGACGTGGGCGGAGTGCAGCAAAATTTTAAATAAAACCTATGAAAAATTGACCTTGGAACAAATATATATGGTGGGGGCGAATATATTATGGACACACGTGGAGAGGGTGACGTGGCGATACGGGGCCAGTCAACGGTGGAATATGCAAACGAATCGGGGCCGTCCGATCTTGGCAGAGATCGACGGTGGAAAACACGTCAGGGCGATGGACGGTGGGCCAGGGGTACAACGGCTATGGGCTATCGCATGTGCAGCTTCATGGATCAATCACTGTTGGATGTGTTAGAGTCGGTCTCTTCATCCCTCCGTCAGAGATCAAAATCTCTTTTGTTGCATTTCATTTTAGATGTCTCATTCAGTCTAGTCAGCTACATTCCATTAGGAGCATGGATCATCTGACGGAAGGGTCTTTTCGCTCATATCCCTCATGTCTTGTACCTGCTAGCTCAGTTCTGTTCATCAAAGTCCATCAAAATCATTTTACAGTCAATGTTTGGTCTTTTGGTGGGCAAAGAGTATGTTTAGGGTTTTCAGTCTCATTAGGTTTGGGGTTTCGCAAATACAGTCTTCAAAGTGTCCAATAATGCCAGCAGGCACATGAGGGAGGTTCAAAATAAGTTTTCATTTCAAAATTTTCATTGTCATAATGTTAGATTGTGACTTTTCTTCAAAACCCTGTTTTGAAGAAAAATCGTCCATTTTTTCTTTTGTAATAAATTGCCATGTAATTTTCAAAAATTTTAGTTGTAAATTTCTTCAGGCACAGCCCTAGTCGCCTTTGCAAAATTCCATGTCAGCTATCCCTGCAAAAAATAGACAAGGGTTTCGTCATTCAGTCAAATAATCAAAGGAAACAAGCAAAACAGAGTTTATATTAAAAAAAGTGAAAAGTGCCAAAACCAAACATTAGAAAGTGGGTTATTTGAAATTAAAAATCAAAGTCATTGGGCATATAAGATATTTGTGGTGTTTGAACAATCCATTGGTATGCCAAAAACATCATTAAGCCGAGTCAAATTGTGGAGGAATGAAAACAGGGTTTTGAAGAACTGATTGTGGATGAAATTCAGTCGCGGCGCATAGGAGGAAGGTCGCGGCACATTGGTAAATCACGGCGCATAGAGCTGCACATCACTGTGTAAATTAAAACGTGCACAGCGCACATATTGGTCGCGGCGCACTGGGTTGTGTGCACGGCGCACAGAGCCGACAAGCAAATTTTTTCATTGCCTTCAATGAAATTTCAAATCTTTCGCTCCCATTTGCCCCGAGTAAGTCCGACTGATCTTGCTACTGTTATTGAGTAGTGTTTGGTGTGGTTTTGAAGTTTGATTTGGAGAATTTGAATGTCAAATTTTAACCCTATCCTCTTATCAAAAGCTACTCCTTAGGGTTTGATTTTGAGTGTTAAAATTTGACTTTGGTGCCAAAACACTCCCACTCCATTTCTCACCTATGTTTCCCTTTCCCATCACTGTCATATCATCATACAGTCTCTCCCCTACTCCCTTACATCCCAAATCACTTATCCCCAAGTCCTATTTTCCCTATCCCTCAAATCCTTTCATTCCCTATCCTTATCCCTTTCCCCATATCATTTGCAAAAATTACTAATCCCAAATTCCCAAACACGGTCAAGTGACTATCCTCATATTTTAAATCTCACTTGATTACAATCCATTGTTCCCACTGTCCATATTTCCCACAGTCCCTTCCTATTTGGCACACATTTGGAAATTGGAGGCAAATACACCAAATTCTTATTTTCACCTCATACAGATCAGCATACACTTGGCATAGACTTGTAACACCATGACGGACACTGAGTCATCATATGAACAAGACAGTGACTCTACCACTGAGTTACATGCACCGAGAAGGCCTCATAAAGGCGGCAAACACGTGAGAGAACAGCCCACCTCATTGACTCAGTTGCAGGGCTGCCCACTTGCCATGGCATGTTTTCGAGAGCAGTCATGCTATCAGTACTATGAGATGATTGCTCGGATTCAGCATCATTAGGAGTTGGCTCATTTGTTTTTTTTACATTTGCATGATGGTCAGGTAACTCTTGCTGGTGTAAACTTCACCTTGACACTAGAAACCATTTCTCAGGCAACAGGAATACCGAATGTAGGTGAAGAGTGGAACAAAAGACTGCAGGTGGACAGAGTGCACTATGAACCATACATCAGGCCTAGCTATGTGAGGCAGCTCAGCAGGGTATTCCCATTCCGGTTCCTGAAGGAATCCTATGCGCCTTTGATGAGACTCATTATCAGATACTTCAGTTGTGAGGGTTGGTTCTCACGCCTCTATGCATATCACATCAGGTTATTGATGCATTTCACGAGAGTGAAGATGATGAACATACCTTATTTCATGTGCCGAAACATCGAGAGAATGACCACTCTTGTGCAGAATAAGACTCCCGAGCATCAGTACAATAGCATTTATCACTATGCACTCATCAAGATCATTGTTGTACATCAGCTTGGATTGCAGGGCATTGCATGGGAGGATTTCATTTCCCATGACTTCTTCACAGCCCCTCAGCCTCCTCCGAAGATTTTTCATGAGCCAGGTGAACCTTCACACCATTTTGAGGGTCCCAAGACAGAGCCTATCAGTGTGCCAGTGTTTGTTACTTATCAGAGAGGCACCAGCACATTGTTTGCAGCAGCCCGACGAGTACTATCTCCACACGGGGTGGAAGGGGTCTCGTTGCCGTCATCAATAGTACAGGTACAAGACAGAGGTAAGAGGCCTATGCAGGAGGAGGGCCCTTCAGGAGGCAAGGATACTGATTTCATTTTGATTGATGAGGATTTGAGCTCTCCAAGCTCAAAGCTGAGAGAGATCATTCAGGAGCAGAAAGTTGAGATCGACACATTGACCGACAATTTGCAGAGAGCTCAATGGATCATAAAATACTTGGAGCAGTGGAACAAATAGTTTGAGGATCAGCAGACGATCATGGAGTTGCAAAACATCCGTGAGAACCGGCAAGCTGCCCGAAGAAGCCCATCCGAGATGACACCTATTGAGCGGGAGATTGGGGCCGATAGAGAGACTTGGCTTGAGAGGGTCAACATGCATCTTGAGAAGCTGTTGGAAAATGAAAACAAGGAGAAGAACATGCTCAGATACATGAAGAACCATTATTGGGCGCGCACATTCGTTTGCAAGGCGCGTATCACCTGAAAGCGAGGCTAAGGAGGGCACTGAAGCGTCGCAAAAGGCATGATAGGCTCCAAATCTTGGTCGAAGATTCTTTGGCTGAGCATAGTACTTGATGAGGGACCTTCAGCCCAAATTTCAAGAAATTTGGGAAAAATTTTGTCAATTTTGAATTTTTTGGTCACAAAACAGGTTTTTATGCCCGACGCGTAGCGCCACCTTGTGCGCGCTTACAATTGGCAGCTCTTCAGGGTGGAAAATTTGCATTTATGGATTTTTTATGAAAATTTATGCATGCTCATAGATTACCTAAGGATTTCATCAAGTTCTGGGTTGCCTAAAGGGTCAAAAACACCCTAAAAATGGCCTTTCTGCCACTTTTTGCACACACAGGAAGCAGTATTGGGAGACTGAACTTTTGGAGGGGAAAATGGCAACCAAATCTAGAAATTCCACTTGGGATGGAAAGTAGACAGATAGGGCTTCCCAACGAGCTATCATGAGCTCAATTTGTACTTCGAGAAGGGCCTCAAAATCAGCTCCAAATTTGTGCTACGCATAGAGATTTTGGGCGCGGTGCATAGAGGATTTTGGCCTATTTTTCACTCAGCAGCTCAGAATTTCGCCTAGTTTTGACCAGTTTCACTTTTTCTTGTAACTCTTGATGTACTTTGATGTAATTTAATGATCATGATGTAATTTTGGCACATTTTTACTCATTCTAGAAGATTCATTCACCAAAAGGTGAAATGTAAGTGAATGGATCAGTTTCCTAGCATATAGAGGCAAGTTGTTTCATTGCCTATTTTCTAGTTCCGAGTTTAGATATGGTTGAAACAACTCCTAGAATGATGAGCTCGACCCCTAGAGGCATGGGGAGGAGTTAGGCTTGTCTATATGATGTATTTTCTCAGTCATTTTCAGGGTTGGACATTTGGGATTGCTTGGCACTTCATTGTACATTTCATCTCTGCACTTTTGGCAAAGGAATAGACCAGGGTTTGCAGCACTTTTTGGGATCCATGTGGCTCTGTGTTTTGATGGTGTGTTTCTCTATGTAACTGTAATTTCACTGATGTTTATGTGTATCATTTCCTCTCTCCTTTCTTCTTAGATTAAACAAATCAATGTTAAAGGTGGAATTCAGTAGCTTGCTTTGCTCTGCCTTTAGTTTTGTTTAATTTTACATGTTTTCATCTGTTTGAGGAGGAATCTTGAGACCTTCTTTCCCTCTTTAGCTCCTCACCAGTTTGATCCATCCATTCATTCAATCTAAAGCATCAAAACTATTTCCTTCATTGCCCCATTCAGAACTCTGCAAAACTAGGCCTAATCCCCACACCCAAAACTGCCTTTCCCTTTGATCCAACAAACCCCCCAAAATCAAACTCAAACTCCTTTATTTGTATACCTAGCCTAAAAATAGCTTTTATTTCAGTCATCTCAAGCCCTATTGTTTACTTTTCACTGAGATTGACCCAGAGAGAGCCCTCTCCTGTTCTGGTAGGGCTAGCTACCATACCGAGCGTGGTTTGATGCTCCCGAACTCGCCTTCCTTCATCCCCGAGGTAGATTTATAATAATAAAGTATTCAATGGAGAGAGCCCTCTCCTGCTCTGGTAGGGCTAGCTACCAGACTGAGCGTGGTTTGATGTTACCCTGAACTCTGCCTTCCTTCAGCCTAAGGTAGATTTAGGCAATAACATGATGGAGGGCTCTAGATCGGATGGCTGATATGCATATCTCTGCGTGTCCACAAATGAACTTTAATGCGCGATGGAAGGGTGGTTTTCCAGCCGTACCGGTGCCACGCGTCGAAAGATGTATGGAATCGCTCCGCGATCAGAAAATACCGCCCCTCGCCCGAATGCGGTGCGATAGAAACCAGATGGTTTTGAAATAGTGCGCTGCGGGGACCACCGAGATGGGGGATTACAGACCATAGGATTGGGGTTTAAATGAACGGTGGATGATGCGATCGGGCGGTGAAAAGGTTGAACAACGAACGCTGCGGGGGCAGCGATCGCCGTCCAATCTAACAGATCAACGGTTAAAAAAGCGGCTGATGAACAAATGTGAAAAGCGCCTTCGGGGCTAGCGCTCAGTCATAGCGTTGGGTTCTATGGGGGGGAATGTACAGGGGACTAGGTCGAAAGGGGCTGAGGCTCAATTACATAGAAAACATGATTTTTGGCCCATTACAACGAAATTAAAAGCCAAAAAGGGTAACGATAGGGGAATGAAGGGGAATTAAACCAACCAAAGTGTATTTGGAAGGTTTAAAGGGGATTTTAGGATGGATTTGGAGGACGAGGGGAGGGATTTGGGGGTACAAAAAGGGGAGTTTTAACAAAGAGAAGAAGGGATGAAATGGACAATTCTGCATGGATACGAGGGCAAATTAAAGTCTTTGGGAGCACCATTCTTCACAATAAAGAGGCTTTATAGTGGGAACAGCAGAGGGAATTTCATTAAAAGGAAAAGGCACCAGGGGGCTTCAAGGATGATGTGTTTTCAGAGGAAATACATTCCTTGAAGGCTCAACAAACAAATTAGCCCCCTGCTTGCTTGTCAAGAATTTATAGGGGGGCTAACACATAGTACAGTAACTATGTCTTTGTAAACATCTCTTAACATCCAATTTCTTCTACTTTAACACCTAGAACTTCATTTGTGAACCCTCTCCATCCTCTAGCAGCATAAAAACTTCAAAAACCAGATGTTTTACCTCTTGAAACCTTAACAAAATGCTCAAAACTGCACCTACAGCAGTTTCGTAGCATGCTACGAAACTGTTGTTCATGTATTTTTACACAAAAATTTTCAAAAATCTTAGTTTTTAAAACTTCTTGCACTTTTTCCATGATTTCTACAGGATTTAATAATCAACATATGTCATCCTTGAAATGTTTTCAAAAAGTGAAGTCTTTCTCCACAACAAAACTGCATTAAGAAATTATAACTTACTGTTCTAATTTATCTTTGCTATAGATTACCCTTAGAATTTGTCAATTGAATCTCAAGATCCTCAATCTGCCTCTTCAGCTCTCTGTTAGTAGCTCTTAATTTAACATTTACCATTCTCATAAATCTTGCCTCTTTAATTGCAGGGACAGTCCAGGTAAAAAATTGATCTTCACTTGCTGACTGTTTCAAGTTTTGAAATTATTTCAACCTCCCATGGAGCTCTCATTCTATTGAAGTTTGTCTTCTTAGCAGAATGTCTTCCTTCTTTCTTCTTAAGTTTAGAAATTTCAAGAGTATCAAGTCTCAACTTCTCTTTAACTTATTCATAACTTCTCTTTTCTCTTTGAGTGTTGAAAACTTTGTTTCTGTCACCTTCAGGCATTAGTGATGATAGGTCTATGGGGTCTTCATAAACATTGGAAACCTCTCCTGTTTTATCTACCTCCATATCCAGCTCCTGCAATTTTTTTGATTTCCTAGTCAAAGGCTTTCTAGGCTTGAAAACAAACTCTGAAATCTCATCATCAAAATCTAGCTTTTTGGAAGATTTCATCTTCTTTGATTTAATTTCATCCAATTTTATGAAGCCTTCCTGAACCAAAGGAGTTTCTTCAATATCAATAGCCTGTAGAATATCATTCAAATTTCCCTTTAAACCCAAACTTTCATCTGTGACCACTTTTTTACCCTTCTTCTTTGATATTTGACTTCTAGTCAAATTTTTCTGGACTGGTTTGCTAGTTGATTGTTCCTGTACTGTTTCTTTAACTTGAGTTTTCTTCTTCTGTGCAGGCTGAGGAGTGTCTTGAATAATCAGTGATGTTTTAATCATTGGCTCCTTTACTTTTTTTCTGAGATTATTCTTGATAAATCTCTTTGATCATGTTTCTGTAGGGTCACTAGTTTCTGATGGTGATTTTTCCTTAGCATTAGGGCTAACACCTGTTCCATGTGTTTCCACCCCAAATCCACACAAAAACATAAATGCAGGCCATTCTCTATTCACCCTCTGAAGTTCATGCAAAACTACTAATTTAACTAGACCATGATGGAATAATGATGTTTCACATGCCCGAGTTTTCATCTGCACCTTATCTGCCATCTTGGCCAAACTTCGAAACAGGAAGAAAGGTAAATCTAGAGAAATTATTCCAGTGAAATGCAATAAGAGTTTGAAATGATAATATTACACCTTATGGTATCTTCCTTCACAGGTGAAGTACCTTTGAATGTTGGAGAGTAGGTTAGCATATGTATTCTTGACATAACCTCTTGGCACTACTTTGGTTAAATCTGTGTCCACAAACTCTGGCTTCAAAAATATTTTACAAGGTTCCATTTCAAACCTGAAGTTCTTGAACTACCTTTCTTCTCCCCTTGGAATCTCTGTCACTAATGATATAATTTTAGGAGAAATTAGCAAGTTTAAAAATCCAACCTTTGTATTTGAACCTGTGAAATTAATGGCAAATTCTTTTGTGACTTAATTATGACCTCCCTGTAGCTTTTCACAGAATCTCCAGCATCCTGCCTTCTTGAAGGCTTCTTCAACTGATTTATCCTTAGTTAGAGCCTCTATGCCTTTAGGTTTCATTCTCAAATAGTGGCCTGACCTGTGGTTTCTTTTTTCCTCTGTCATATTTCCCTCGAAATCCTTGCGGCTTCAGAAAACCTGTAATAAACTGCCTTGCTTGATTTCAGAGAAACTGGCTTGCTTGATTAAGGGTTCGGTCTCGCTTGATAACTGGTTTAGCCTCGCTTGATAACTTGAGAGAATCTTTGGCTTCTGCTTACCATAAGCTTATCATTCAAATAAAGACATGCACCAAGTGTTTTTTGCATGAGACAATACAACCAAGGACAACCATCCCTTTTCAAATTTAAAAATGACTAATGATAAATGACCCCTAGCGAATCTCATGATGGTTATGAATGGTTGCATGTGTGAGAAAGGATTCGTAGACTGACACCTAATCATGAAAAATTAATGAAATTTGATGGATTTGACAGCTGGACAAGATTTGTTACGAATCCCTGATTTTGTAGCGCATGTAATGTAAGTTCAGGGTTTTGCGCTACGAAAAGACCAGCGTTTTCATAGCGCAAAAGCATTTTTTAACCTTGTTTGCACTACAAAAATGTGGTTTCATGGCTTATTCGAAAAAAATTTCAAAATGACTAAACACATGAATTTCGAAACATAATATGGGACCCTTAAAGTGTGAAACAAGGTTGTTGGAATTTAGTTGATAATGAAAATGAGACTCTAACCCTATGAATTAGACTCTAAAAACATAAAAATGACTTAACCACTATCTAAGACCATGACTTAGGAACAAATGCAAACTGTCCAAGTTTGGAAAAATTTTATAGTGATAACAATTTCCACCACACTTCATTCCACATAATCCTTCATTCCTAAGCTCCCACTTCAACCTAGAGTTTTATTTCCGTCCCCAAATACTGCAAGTTCATCCTCTAGCATTTCAACCACATTTCCAAGCACCTCTTCTAGTATCCCAACTACATCTTCAAGTGTTCCAACTACATCTGCAAGTACTTCAACATCATCACCAAGTACTTCAAAATTACCTCCTAGCCAAGCTAGAATCCAAGACATGGCTGCCAAATATGACCCGTTGTTCCTACAAGCCACTCTACATGTCATGCCCCAAGACTACCAAAGAAAAATATTTCAATTTGATGGTACTAGTCATTACACTGCCCAGCAACATGCTAACAAAATGACAGATTACTTTGAACTGCATGAAATAGATGAAGCCGATGTTCAAATGAAACTTTTTGCTCAAACTTTGGCTGGTGATGTAAAATAGTGGTTTAAAGGTTTTCCTGCTGGTAGTATTACTAATTTAGCTGTTTTCCATAGGATTTTTCTTAATAGATGGGAGAAAAAGAAGAATCCATTACAAATTTTGTCTGAATTTGAAAACATAAAAAGAGCACCTAATGAAACTGTTCAGGACTATTGTACAAGATATAACAATATTTACAATGCAATCCCTGCTAATCTTAAACCTCCTCCATACTCTGCCCTGATCAATTTCCCTGATAGATTTGATATTGATATGGCTTACCAACTGAGAGAGAGAAACCCGGAAAAATTAGAGTAGATGCAAAGTAATGTTGTAAGTGTAGAGGCAAACTTGTTAACCAAGAAATCTAGATTAAGAAATGAAAGAAGAGTGACAATAAAGGAGGAAACATCAACCTCAGATAGCAAACTAGATAGCTTAGCAAAAACATTAGCAAGAATGATGGATATATTAGATAATATGGAAAGGAAGCCATAGTTGGATAACCAACAACAAGGTCCTCAAATATGAAATCCAAATTTCAGGAAAAACACCAACACTGGTAAATCTAGAGGATCGGCATCTGATCAAACAATAAGACCACCTTCCCAAGAGAACTATGCTGAAATTTCTCACCAAAACGAAGATGATGAAGAAATGCATATTAATATAATGGGCATTAATGATGATAATACCATATTTATTACACAAGAAGAACAAGAATTGTATGAATTACAACAGTTACAATTAGAATCTGGTGAGTCTTTTGATTACAAGCAAGGTTATGAGTTTGCAATCAATGAAGTTCATAAGCAATATAACCTTAGGAGCAAGAAAATTGTAGAAGCACATACTAAGAAATATGCCCAAACTCAAACAAAGGAAATAGTAGAAGCTCCTACAACCAAAGTACTACAAATTCTTCATAAGGAAACCCAGCAAAACTCTAGTTCAAATCAGAAAAATTCAAATCCTAGTCAAAAAATTTCCAGTCCTAAAATTACACCGAGTCCTAAAATTGTTGACATTACAGATATTGATGTTCAAACATCAGTTGATCCTAAAAAATCTTCTGCTGCTAAGACAACAACTTCTGCTAAAACAACAATTTCAGATCCAAAAACATCTGTTGCTGATCCAAAATCAGCTGATCCTAAAACTGCGACTGCCAAAACAGTGGTTGAAACTTCCAAAACTTCCAAACTTACCATTGCAACTCAAACTATCCCTGAAAAGAAGATAAAAAGCAGTAAAACAGTGGAAACACAAACGGAAAATGAAAAACCAACTATAGAAAAAGAAGATAAACATACTCAAATTGCAGTTACAAAAGAAGAAATAATTCAGTTAGGAAAAACACAAGCACGATTCAACATCCAAACTGAAAATACCTATTCCTTTAACATAATTGGTTAAGAATGATTTATACAAATCACATATCACTGACACATTAAACATAAATGAAGGAGAATACTCTGTTAATTTGAGTGATGACCAACCAAAATTAATATTTGGTCTTGAAGTAAATGGAAAACACCAAGAGGGAGGAGTTCCTCCTTTCTACATTAGCTTGACTGTTCATGATCAGATTTTACATAGTGCTATGCTAGACTCAGGGTCTTCACATAATTTAATGCCAAACGCCATTATGGAAACCTTGAATTTAGACATCACTAGACCTTATAAATATATTTTCTCATTTGATTCCAGTAAAGTGAAATGTCTAGGCTTAATCAAATATTTATGTGTCACTCTAGTCCAATACCCTGGAAAAAGCACAGTCATGGATATTGTAGTAGCTGATATCCCTCCTAAGTATGGAATGTTGTTATCTTGCTCATGGGGATAAAAACTGAAGGGATCTCTACAATTAGACATGTCTTATGCCACTATTTCATTATTTGGCCAACACAAGAAACTTTACAGAGAGACATTAATGAATTACATGGTTAGTAATGTAGAAAGACCTCGAAATTATCCCATTTATTCTACACCTATTGATATGGACTCTTTCATTTTATGTAATTTTGAAACTAGTATAGAGAACAACATAGAATTATTTAAGCAGAAAGAGAAATACCCAGACAGTGAAAACATATTTCATGAATCAATGTGGCACCTAGACTTTGATGGATCAGTGAAAAAATTAGGAGAATGAGCAGGAGTTTGGATTCAAAACGTGGAAAATAACCATGAAAAAGGTCATGGCTTTAGATTAAACTTCAAATGTACAAACAACATGCAGAGTATGAAGCTATGATTTTAGGATTGCAGATTGTTAGAAATTTAGGAGGCAAAAGAGTTTCTATCATGGGAGAATCTGATTTAATTGTAAAATAGATTGGAGGAGAATATTCTGTGTATAATCCTAGATTAAGCCAATATAGAGAAACAATTTTAGATTTGATTAAAGAATTACTTGAGTGTGACTTTGCTGTAATTCCTATAAAACAAAACATACAAGCACATAATTTAGAAACTTTTGCTAGTACCTTTAATCTACCTTTTCAACCAAATCATCAATATACAACAAAAGTTAAACACAGGCCCACAATACCAGATAATCTAAAATATTGGCAGATATTTTCATAGGATGAACAAATCTATCTTTTCATGAATGCTGAGGGAGAATTTCACAGTTGTAACATAGACACAGATTGTACAGTAGATGATAAAATAGATAGTGAGATAGAGGTAAATAACTTAGATTTCACTAAACCCACTAAATTCACTCAAGTAGAAATAAATAATTTAGAAAAGATAGAGATTGAATAATTAGCAGATGATGATTCTGACATTTTAAACCTTAAAAATAACTTTTTACCTAAGGGATTAGCCCCATTAGAAGATCATTTTGATTCAAATGGCATTACAAGAAAACCAAAAATGGAACCATTAAGATCAGATATAGAAGAATGCAATATAGGAATGGAACAAAGGCCTAAACTCATAAAACTTTCAAAAGCCCTACCTCAAGAAGAAAAATTGATATACATAGCTCTGTTTAAGGAATTTCAGGACATATTTGCATGGATTTATGAAGACTTAAAATCTTATGACACTAGCATAATACAACACAAAATACCTATAAAAGAAGATCAAAAACCTTTCAAACAGAAGCTTAGAAGAATAAATCCAGTTTTAATGCCTTTAATTGAAAAAGAGGTTAAGAAAATGTATGAAGCTCAGATAATTGCACCTATCAAATATTCTAATTGGGTTTCAAACCTAGTTCCCACTAGGAAGAAGACAGGGGAAATCAGACTTTGTGTTGATTTCTGGAATTTAAATAAAGTCTCCATAAAAGATAACTACCCTCTCCCCAAGATGGATCATGTTTTACAGAGGGTGGTTGGTTCATCCAAGATTTCATTTCTTGATGGATTCTCTAGATACAACCAGATTTTAGTTCAAAAAAAAGACCAACTAAAAACAACATTTACTACTCCTTGGGGTACTTTCATGTATTTGAAAATTCATTCTGGGTTAATGAATGCGGGAGCCACCTTTCAGAGAGCTATGGATATAGATTTTTCCAAGAAAATTCATGATTTTCTTGTAATCTATCTAGATGACATAACTATATTTTCAAAAATTGATAATGAACATCTAGATCATCTGAAACAAGTGTTTATCAAATACAGGAAATTTGGAATTTATTTAAATCCCAAAAAGTCTCTCTTTGGACTTGAAGAAGGCAAAATTTTAGGGCATATTATATCAAAAGAGGGAATTAGGATAGACCCAACCAGAATAGAGGCCCTTTTGAACATAAGCCATCCTAGGAATATTAAATAATTGCAGGCTTTATTAGGTAAAATCAATTTTCTCAAAAGATTCATTTCAAACTTAGCAGAAATAATTAGAGAACTCAATAACATGTTGAAAAAGCACTCAGTACTTAAATGGACTATAGAGGCCAAAAAATCATTTGAATCAATCAAACAAGCCTTGACAAGAACACTAGTCCTAATAAGTCATGTTTTCAAAAATATTTCATTATTTTTTCTTTTGCTTCAGAACATACTATTGCTATAGTTTTACTACAGAAGAATGATCATGGCTATGAACAACCCATGGTTTTTTTCATCAAATCACTTATAGATGCCACTTTAAAGTATAACATTATGGAAAAGTAGGCACTAGCATTAGTGAAAGCTATCAAAGACTTTATAGTGTACATCATGTATTCACACATCATTGCTTATGTTCCAAATTCAGTAGTGAAGGACATTCTAACTCAAAATGGGCCTAGTGGTAAAAGAGGAAAATGGATTGCCACCATTTTGGAATATGACATAGAAATTAAGCCCACCAAACTCATTAAAGGTCAAGGTTTAGCCAAACTCATGGTTGAATCAAATTTTCATGCTTTAGATATAAATTTTATTTCCCAATTAGATGATCAGGAAGAGATGGCCACTCCAAATATCAATGAAGCCTTTTCAGATTCACCATCGTATGTAGATATCATATTTGTATTACTAAATTTACAAGCTCCTCCTAGATTATCAAGAACTAAAGCTATATTTTTAAAGTTAAAAGCAATGAAATGTTGTATCATAGATAATGCACTATTTTGGAAAGATCATGGTGGCATTTTATTGAATTGTTTGCTTAAAAATGAAGCTGATAAAGTTATGGAAGAATTTCATGCAGGTGACTGTGGAGGACATCTTTACTCGAAGTAAACTGCAGATAAAATCTTGAGAGCTATTTTTTACTGGCCTACACTATTTGCAGATGTGAAAAAGTATGTGAGCTCCTGTCACAAATGCCAAATCTTTGAAGGGAAGAAAAAGCTACTACCTTTACCCCTTAAACCCATCTCCACGGAAATTCCATTTCAGTAATGGGGTTTAGACTTCATTGGTGATATTCACCCACCATCCTCAGCCCAACACAAATGGATTTTAATAGCCACAAACTATTTCACCAAGTGGATAGAAGCCATTCCTTCAAGGCAAGCCACTAATACTGTCATATCTCATTCTTAGAAAATAATATATTGTCTAGATTTGGATTCCCCCAAAATCTCATTACTGATAATGCAACTTCTTTCAAGTCAAAAAAATGATTGACTTCTATAATAAATACCACATTATCCTTGGTAATTCCACTGCCTATTACCCTCAAGGTAATGGTCTTGTTGAATCCTCCAATAAAAGCCTTGTTAATATCGTCAAGAAACTACTAGAAGACAATAAAAAGACCTAGAACAAAAGGTTAGCTAATGCCTTAAGGGCAGACAGACTCACCACAAAGAAGTCCATTGGTACATCCACTTATCAGCTTGTATATGGGATGGATGTTTTTTTCCATTCTCTTTAGGAGTGCCAGTAATGAAGATGATCCAAGAACTGCAGGTAGAAACTAATGATATCCAGATAAAAGATAAATCAAACCATACACTTGCAGCAAACCAAGGTGGAAGTCTATCTCAAGTATCAAGTTGTTCAAGATAAAACTAAAAAGATATTTTACAATAATACTAAGGAAGATTATTTTTACATAGGTGACAAAGTTCTTAAGTGGGATTCTAGGAGAGAAGAGAAAGGTAAAAATGGTAAATTTGATTTCCTATGGAAAGTTCACTATGTTATTTATGGTTATAGAGGCAACAATGCATTCTTTTTGAAGGATTTGGATGGAGTAGATCTGCCAGGTGGACCTATCAATGGTAGAATTTTGAAGCATTACTATTTCCCAGAATAACAGTAGTTAATTTTGTTTACTTTACTCATTGTACATAACATTGCAGAGTTTAGATTGGATTGGATGTTTTTCTTACAAAGTTGAAGCCTGGAGAGAAGGCCCTAAGCTTTGAAATACAAATATCATAAGTATGAATAATGAAAAGTGCAGACAATAATTCCAAGGAAAAAGCACAGTAAAAAATTCAAGGCCACTGATCTTAAAGTTCTTGAAATTTCACCAAGAAATGCCATCCCCATGTGGAGCAACTGTTAGGGTCCTATAATAATAGGATTCATAATTTTGAATTGAATTTGAGTAATCTTGTAATATGTACATACTTTTCTTTCTTAAAAAAAATTTTCCTATATTAAAAATCAAAAAATTTAAAGAGGGTAAAATTCCTAAAAGAAAAATCAAAAGAAGTGAAAGAAAAAGATAAAAAAGAATATAGAAAATTAACTCCAAACAAAAAAGAGATAAAAATAGATCATGAAAGTGATGCAAATTCAAATGCCGCTACTTTTTACTTCACTTTGCAAAATAATATTGTGTGCAGCTTGTCAAAAATGCCACAATACATAAAGGTCAAACTGCTTAATCTTGACCTTTCATGCTTTAAATTTCAAGTTAATATTTAGAGAATAAAGATCTAGCCAAACTATTTAATCTTGGAAAATCAGTAGTTAGGTAAAGAATAATAAGGAGCTCAACAGTTCAATCTGAGCTCTTGGATGAAATAAGGATATAATTAGTTAGTTTGTTGTTTAAAAGAAAAATAAATAAGGGTCTGCAAGCTTAAATGCACCTATCTAAAATGAAGAAAAAATGTTAGGGTAGTTGATGGGTAGGTAAAATTAGTTTCACCAGGCATGGAGAGTAGAAAATTGGTTATTTCATTTACTAAATTCCTTTCAAAATCATTCCCCTTGTAAAAATACCCCGTCCCCTTCATTTTTCCCTTTTCTCCATTTGTCACTCATTTTCCCTTGCAAAAAATCCATTTTCCTAAGTTAAAACACATTTTATCTTTGGAAAAGTAAAGAGTACCCTTTACTAATTTCCCTTTATTCAAAAAACACCAAAAACCCATAAAAATACTTTATCCTAAGTCTAAATTCTTAAATATATATTTCGAGCCCCACTACAAATATTCCTCCCTGATATAAGTTTGCACATTAACACTTAGTGAAATTCCCACACTTGGTAACATTTCATTGTTTAGTATTAACATTTAACTTTATATATTAAATCCCTTATATACCTTTTTAAAACCGTATTTATATTAATTCCATTATATATATTATTCCCAACCCATTATTTTTATATAATATATGGTTTTAATTTCCCCACATGTGATATATTTCTCAAACCATTGGCTATAACCCCGATCCTATCACCTAAATTAACCTCGACCAATGAAAATATTTCATAACCCGCATAGAATGAAATATCTCGGGCCCCACGCCTATCAATCCCAACACATCCATCGCATCCTCCCAACCGTTGAATCTTAATTGATCAGATCCGATGACCCTAATTTCCTATCACACATTTGAAAGCATGAACGTTAACATACCCCATACCTTGCAATATCCCTGGTTTTCGGAGCCTTGATCCCTGCTACGTGTCCTAATTCTATTTGATCGCATTGATCCAAATTTTACTGCCTAACACCTTTGGCCAGTGCAAAAATCGTTCAGTGGTTTCTCCTATCCGTTATCTAAACCACCCTGTCAATTCAAAATGACTCGTGCATTTATGTTAATCACTATTGATTAAAAAATGCATATAGCCACCCTTTGTTAGCCCTTTTACCACTTTCTATTACAATTTTGCGCTGAAAGAGTATTGCCGATTGTTTTTCAAGCAAAGATCATGCTGCCGACCTCATTTTAAGCCCAATTCAACTATAATTCAACCATTTTCTGCCAAAAGACATTGCAGAAGTCATCCAAAGCACTATTAAAGACTAGAAGAGCCTCAGAAATCCTTTTGCTACCTCAAAACCCTTCTACAAACCAAAATCCTCATTTTATCTAGGTATTCTTCACTGCTTAGGCCTGTTCCTAAAGAAATAAAGAAAGTAATTAGTAATTGAATTAAAATAGAAGCCTCTGCAGACTAAAGGAAACCTTTTGTGCCTTTCAAACCTCTCCTATAGACCCTAGGCTTCTGTTCTAGCCACTACAACACCACCCAAAATTTGGGTATATTTAAAATTTTGGGTCCCCCTGCTCGCTTAGCCATTAGGGTTTTGATCCAACTTGTAGTCATTGAACCTTCTCACCATCATGACAAGATTCTTTCGCCACAGCCATGCCATGTGTGGGAGGATCATCATGCATGCACTTGAATGGAAAATTCTCTGTGAATTAAGTATATTCGTTAGAAGCCCTTTCATCATGGATCATTTAGGAATTCTGTTTGGATACTTCACCAAGCTCAAGTAAATTATTTAAAGGCATCATTCTCTACAGGGTAACTGTGAACTAACTGATGTTATAATGTTTCATACAAGTCAATCCCATGGATGATATACCCAACAATGTCATCACCACACCAAGGGAAAGAAACTAAAACTAAAACAACAAGGGCGCAGTTGCAGAACATGACACGTTCATACCATGTCCATATGGGGATGAGAAATAAGTCTACAATTGAAGACCTCGGCAAGGCAGAGGACCAGGATATGCTAAAAAGTGAGAAGGAGGAGCAAGTGAACATTATTTTCAAGTGGAGAATGGTGTGGTGTATTTCTATTCAAATAAAGGATCAAGGGAAGAACTGTTAATGATTATTGATGCAACAAAATTCTTCACTGATACACATCAGATACTTAGACTCATTTCATTGGGAAATATAAGAATCCTGGAAGAGCGCTCTGACCTTGGCATATTAGAGTCATGATGTTGTCCATGGCGATTTAAGTATCTCTCCGCTCTATGTCTTCAGAAGTACTTTTGCTGAAGACATTTAACACTCCAAAAAAATGAAGAGATACTTGGAGCATTGTCCTTTGTCTTCTGGACATTAACTTTGGTGCATTTATTCAAGTATGTCTTTATAGTATTGAAAGCTGATGACAATGGAGAAGGTGGGGCTTTTGCATTGTATTCTCTTTTATGCAGGCAAGCCAAATTTAGCCTGCTGCCAAAATGCCAAACTGTTGATGAGGAACTTTTGAAATATAAAATGGAACTTCCTCCTGACACAAGGAAGGGGTCAAGAATAAGAAAGACTCTTGAAAAGCATAAATGCCTTCAGTATGTGCAGCTGGTTGTGACTTTGCTGGGCACTTGTATGGTTATTGGAGATGGTGTGCTAACACCAACCATTCCTGTGTATTATGTAGCCTCGGGCTTTTAATTTGTTGTGATGGAACACCTACATGAATATGTATTGGTTCCTATTTCATGTTGTATAGTGGTTTTCCTTTTTTCACTACAACACTATGGGACACATCGGATAGGTTTCATCTTTGCCCCAATTGTTATGATTCGGCTTCTATATATCAATGCACTCGGTTTATATCACATTATTCACTAGAACCTGGAAATTTATCTGGCACTCTCTCCATATGCTATGTACAAGTTTATGAAAAGCACTCGGTCTGGAGGATGGAAGTCTTTGGGTGGTGTTCTATAATGTATCACACGTTTAGAAGCAATGTTTGTAGATCTTGGGCACTTTTCACAATTATCAACAAAGATTGCTTTCACTTTTACGGTTTATCTTGCCTCGATTTTAGCTTACACGGGTAAAGCTACTTACATTTCACAACATCGTCAATGTGCTAATCCGATTGGCTATTTATTTTCAGTACCGGGACTGTTAGATGGCCTATGATTGGAATTGGAAGCTAAGCAATGATCACAAGGACGTTTTCAATCATTTACCAATGTCTGGCACTTTGTTACTTTCCTAGGGTGAAGGTGGTACACACATCAAATAAAATACGTGGGAGATTATATATTCTTGAAATCGACTAGATTCTAATTACATTATGTCTTGTCGTTACTTTTGGTTTGAGGGATGTTCAAGAAAGATAAAAATGCTCGAATGAGGTAAGTGCAACAAGAGTAAGGCCACATGTGTATGGGAATTTTGTGTGGAGATGAATCCAGCACCAATTATGCAACCCAAAAGGAGAGTTGTTGCAAAACATATGTTTTAAAATGGCCCTCGCAAAAACAATAAACCGCCCATACTAAGACGGATCAAATGCGTAGAGTATATAAAGCTATTTCAAAAAGGTGCAATGCCATCCAGGGCCACGTGGGTCTAGGAATAAGGGTGAAGCGATCCATCCTAAAATTACGTGCCTTGGTGAGAAATGCATCGCATCTCGAAGATCAAATGTCCAAAATATTTTATGGCTCAAGTCAATCCGGAAACAGGAGCTCGTACTATCAGTTGCTCGAATGGAGAAATATTGAAGATGGTTCTCTAGCTCGATCGATGTTGAATAAACACTAACAAGTCCATTTCGTATCACTCTTCCCACTGTTGAAGAACGAACGCAGATTATGGATTCAGTTGGTCCAAGTCGCGATTAGCCCATTGTAGTAATGGTTTCAAAGCCCTTGGATGAGAGCACCAACCATTCTTGTCGCAGCCATAACAGGTGATGACACTGACTTAAGGAATCTGACTATTAATGGGGTGCGTGACCAAACTCAAAATTTTAAAACTACAAAAGTTGGCGCTAACGAGAGTTGCCATTCGAAGACGCCTCGTATCAAGGTGGGTTTCTAATAAGCTCCGACGAATGTTGAACATAGGGGCAGATGTCACCCCACTATTTACAAATTCAATCTCAGCAAGCTCACGTAGACAATCGATAGAGATGGAATGTGTGTTATTTCAATTTGGGACGCGGACATGAGACCTCTGTACGAGTCGCACAGTCACATCTCGGGTCTTCAGGGAAGTGAACGGAATATGTGACACTTTTGAATGACATCTGTGTAACCTTCAAAAGTCACAGCCTTTCTGCGGTTGCATAGTTGCAAATCCTCTCAGAACGCTAGGGCTGCGACCTAACCGTCACTACGGATTTGCGACCTCTCCCGAGTTGCAGGGTCGCACCTAACATAATACATACCCGATTCTATTCTCCCACTATGCGACCCCCACGCCACGGTTGTGACCTCCACGCCACTATTGCTACCTCACACCAAATCAATGCCTGTCAGAGATTGGGTACGATGCTAAACATGCCCCTAAAGGATGGATCATTTAAGGAGAGTGTCAGCCTTGTTTAAAAGTGCCCTTTGTTGTTAGGACGACATTAGAAGATTACTCCGTTCGTAATGAATGGGTTTGGGAGGACGTTATGGCTTTAGGGCGCCATATACATAACAAGATACGCGGCATGATGTCTTACCAATTTTCGGGCAAAGAGGCCAACCCCTCAAGGACGTTGCAATTTTTTTTTCTCATCACCACTCTTTATGAAAATAAAATAGAAAGGGGCATTTCGGTGGGGAGAAACATGTAAAGGATTGGCTATATTTTGGGACAAGAAGAAGTTCCCTTTGTTGGGTTAAACTTGACATAGGCCATGTCCCCTTTAAGCCACAATCCATTATTTCTGGATTATCGTTGAAATCCTCATTAGGTTGCAGCCTTGCAATGTGTTGTTGGAGTCACACATCGCAGCCCATCCCAGCACTTAGCAACACATGGGAGCTTCCTTGGTTTCGGCATCATCTCCATTAGGGAAGAAACGTGAAGTAAGAGTTAATTGTACATGTCTTTTGAATGATGGACATCGGTTGGCATTTCGAGTTCTTTCTCTGCCCCAACTCATAGTGGATATGCACAAATTGTTTAGAAATTTCCTAGAAAATGGGACTATGAAGGGGTCACAGACAGTTGTTAAAATCCCCTAATTTCATTTTCGATGTTCCCTTTATGCATCTGCAATTTTCTGCTACCTCAATATATATATATGTGTGTGTGTGTGGCTAATTTAATGTGTTATACATGGCTAATTTAGTGTCTCCACGTGCAGTTAACATGAAAATATTATGATGATGGCCCAAACGAAGAAGTTTGCACTTACCCAGAAGCTTGCTGGTTCACCCAGCAAAAATCTAAGACTGTCCTCCATAGAACAAGGTTCTGATGTCTCCAAAAGAGAAATACATAAGGGATGTGGCCTGAGGTCACAAGTTGCGGATTGCTTGAGGTCACAAGTTGCGGATTACCCAAGGTCGTAGGTCTCAGATTGCTCGAGGTTGCAGGTCGCGGATTGCCCAAGGTCGTAGGTCGCAGATTTCCCAAGGTCGCAAGTCGCGGATTGCTCGAGGTCGCAGGTCGCGGATTTATCGAGGTCATAGGTCACGAATTTCTCGAGGTCGCAGGTCGCGGATTGCCCGAGGTCACAGGTCGCGGATTTCCCAAGGTCGCAAGTCGCAAATTACCTAGGGTAGCAGGTTGCAAATGGCCCAAGTCATAGACCAGCCCAACAATCGGGAAGACCAAGAGTCAAGGGCTGACTCAAGAGTCATCTCAGCCCATATGTACAACTTCGAGAAAGAGTAAAGGACTTTTAGCTCGACAATGAAATCCGGGATGATGGAGTAATTTTTTCTAGAGAGCTAAAGGCACTCAGCTCTTGGTATAGTGTAGAAAAAATGGTAGCGAGGCTAGGGTTTTGCATCATGCTTTGACATGAACAACCCATGTTCCACTATTGGGTTTTAACGAGTTGTAAAGATGTACTTGACGTTGCAGTAGCATCAATAATATATTCTCCTTCCTGGCACTGATTCACGTGCTTTTTTGTGGTGATAGTACTAGCTATCTAGTACTTCATTATGTTGTACATTTGCTTTCATGCATGTCATCAGTTATGAACTATTTCTCAATGGTTGTATGTATGTCTGCTTTTGGATTAGCGTTTATTTGTCCTTGCCACAGCGGTAGTGTATTGTGAACTACTTTGCAGTTAACTTTTTGCGTGTTTTATTTCATATATGTTTGACTGGTTTTTGGTTAACTAATCCCAGTTACGACATATCCCCCTTTTATTTTTGCTACTTATACTTGCTGGTATATTTGTTTATGGTTCATTAATATTGAGTTGATTTTGCTTCGTTTATTGGTCATTTCACCTTCGCCTCTACTCCGTCATCTTCTCATCTGACAACCAAGAGTGGAAACAATTATGGCGGCAGCCGAGCCCACATACCGGATGGGGCTCCTATCCCAAACAGTGTGAGGTCTAATTGGGACCTTTCACCAGGGAGACTCCCCCTTGTTGTCGGCAGTACATTTTTTCCCGTCAACAGCTTCATTTTGAAGAAATTTGAGGTCCGGAGATTACTTTTAGTCACATAGAATATAGTTTTATCAATTAAATCAAGTAGAAGCCTCTGCAGACCTAAAATAAATCCATGTAGCTTCCCAAATCCTTTTTTTTCTGTAAACCCTAGACTTATTTTTATAGAATTCTAAGTATTGAGACAGTTTTTTATTACAGAGAGTAATAATTGACCAATTGGCTTCTTAAATCAGTCTGCAAGCTGTTATAATTTGTCAGAGATGCTCCTATAGGCCTAAATCAAATTTTCCTAAGTCAAAGATTAATCAATTGAACAAATTTAACAAAATAATGGCTTCTAAAAGCATTGTATCTGTTAATCCTCTACAACTCCCAGTTGTAGATGTAGAATACACTCCTCTAGCTGACAAAGATTTTAAAATTAATGACACAGTCACTGAATTTAACCTTCTTGAGCTCCAATGCTAGAGCCATGAAAAATGTATAGACCAAGCAGATGAGGTTTTCATTTGGGAATCTAATTTTCCAAAGTATGTATTCCCACAAACTTTCTAGTGCCTAGAAGTAATCATAATTTGTCAATCTTGCTATTTCCTTGACCAGAGAGCCATAATAAAACTAGAAAAAGAAATTATGTTTACTATTACAGCTGAGTCAATTAATCAAATGCTCCAGATCCAATCCAGTCCAGATGAAACCCCTTTGTCCATTGAGGATATTACATAGTTGTATCTGAATCTGGACTTCTCTAAGAGGTCTTAGATATTCCAAACTTTCATGCCTTCATATGTAGAAATTCCCAAGATAAATCCTCCTTACCCATCTGCAAAATTTTCTAAAAGAACTGGACATATCATTAGCATGTTGTCTATTATTCTTGGTTATTTCATAGATGAGCATGTTGATGTTGCAATACTGGTTTTTTTGTCTACATTCACACCTGGTCAGCCTCCTGCTACCATTTTCAATTTTTCCCAATACCTTGCTGATAATATTCATGAACAATTGATCAAAAAGCCTGAAGAATGTGTCTTCAAGTATTCCTCAGTCCTATTCCACATGTTTTTGTATTTTCAATCAGAGAAATTTGCCATCAACCTTCAAAATATTGATGTTGAAGGTAACCCACAGTCAGTCATATTTTGGACTCCTTTAATAAGAAAAGACTCCACACAGTCCACCTTTACAGAGTTTATTGATTCTTTCATCCACCCAATAGTCAATATGCTAAACAGCAGCATGCAACCCAGAATCAGTGAGGAGATTATAAAGGTCCTGTAGTTTTCAGAGCATAATAGAACAGGATATTGGTACTTGTACCAAAATCATACAGAGATAAGGGTATATGGATCAAATATTATTCCATATAAACTGCCCAAAAACCTCCCAATGAGGTTATTTTCCCTTGAGTATATAAGGCATATTATTAATTATGATGCAATTAATTTCCTGGCAGCTAAGAAAAAGACACGATTCAAAATAATAATAATAAATTAGGTTGGCCCTTTTAATTGTAATAACAGAGATGCAGGTTCAGAGGCTGAAAAGTATTTGCAGGAGTTCAAATTCAGTAAAAGTTTTCTATCGTATTATGATCCTCTAGGAGTAATAAGTAAATTGAGAGTTAAATGCAAACTAACTCCTTGTGTACATGAGAAGAAACCGGATATTGAAAAATACTCCAACTAGTCTGAATGGTTGGAGAACACCTTGATTGAGGCAGAGAAGCAAGGTGATACTAGTTAAACTTTGCAAACTCCAGCCCAAGTAGATACAAGCTCAAAGAGAATCAGAGAAGAAGGATCGTACACTGCAAAGACAAATACTGAAACCAAATTTAAATTAATATGTAGGAAGAAGCCAAAATTAAATCCTGTCAATGAAGAAGTAGAAACAATAGAAGTAATTGACACAGATACATCAGCAAAGGAAAATGCACCTCCTACAGTGGTTGAAGAAATACATCAACCTTCAACTTCAAACACTTAGTTTATTCATAAGCAACACAGTGTTGAAGTGTCTTCTTCCAGCAAACCAACAGAGAAGGAGATGGACATTATGTAGAAATACGAAGAGATAAAGATGAGAAATGAAGCTTTGAAGACTGATACGTACAACCAGTATTAGAAATAGTCACCCAATGACCAAAGAAAAATTCTTTCTTCTTTTGACTACAAAACTAGGAATATGCAGATGACCTTCTTGCGGCCTAAATTTAAGCATCCCAAAACACTAGTAGATTATAAAAAGTCATCATATGAAGTTCAAGCATATGATCTTCATCCTATTTATTTAAATAGAATTTCAAAAACAAGGTGTTGAAATGCTTTATTCCACAATGACAAACAAGGCCATGAGTGTACAGAAGCTACAAAAAACTCTTGCAAACATCAAATATCAGCTCAAATTGGAAAAGGCATCCTCACAAGCTAAGGATAATAGAATCAAATCACTAGAATATTTGGTTATTGAAGTAGGATACGATCCTAGTAATGTCAAAGCTGCATATGAATTGGTTAAGAAGAAAAATGCAGACATTGTTGCATTAAAGAAGCAACTTAAGTTGCCTCCTACTGAACATCCTCAAGAAAAGGAAGTGTTACAAGATGAAAATAAAAAATATGAGACGATGAATCTCATACTTCAGTTGACTGCCCAAATAAAAAGAAATGGAGAATGAAATGGATAAGTTGGTCCAGGAGAAAAAGGCCAGAGAAGAAGTTCTTGTCATTGTAATTTATGTATTCACAACATTTGTACCTTCCACATTAGCATAATCATTGGCTCCTATAGTTCGAATGGCTACAACATTACCTATCACCTCATCAAAAACTTCAACAATAGCATCACAACCTACAGATGAAGTGAGTAAACTAGTAAAAGCTATGCAGGACATGTCTATTCAAACAAATGAAATTAACAGACTTAAAGAAGAGCTAAAAAGTCTAGAAGATGAAAAGAAACTTGCTAAGATAATGCACAAGAATGAAGAACAGAAGGAAAACAAGTTGAATGAGAAATTGAAGAAGTTAGAGAAAGATCTAACGTTAAAAGAACCCATGGCACAAGCCAAGCAGCAGCTATGGGCCAATATCATTAAATCTGTCAATGATATTTGGCCATCCATACAGGTTATCCATGAACAGAAAGACTTAGTAAAAGCAGCAAGAGAAGATATCTAGAAGATCAAAGAAGAGCTTGGTAAGAAGCCTAAAGAGGCAAATGAGATCATAAAATTTCTTAATTCCAAGAATAGGCAAGAACTTGAAGAAATTGGAATTAGTGATAGAACAGAAACCATCCTAGAAGTTAGGAAGGTTATTTCTAGAAATAATTTGATGATACAACTAGAAGAAAAATGTCAAAACATGGAGGTTGTCATCACAAGGTTCATGATGATGTTTGACACTCTCAGACAAAAAGGCCTTCCAAATCCATTAGTTATTCATGACAAAATAATGAAGTAGGATGATTATGATAAGAATATGAGAGAAGTGGCTAAGGAGCAAGCCAATAATTCAGCCATGCAGGGGATTCCAACAGGCAAGGTACTTTACAAGAATTTTGAGAATCTATTTTACCTGCAACATGAGGTGAAACACCTATTTGTCAACAAGCCTACATTCTCAAAATACATAGAGGTTGATGAAATATTCAGGAGGATGGTGAAAATTAAGTTACTAGAGGCATACCTTTGGGAAAAATTGACTGATTTACTATGAAGATCAAAGTTGTCAAATAGGGCAGTCAAATGAGGAAAATATCAGTCAGGAAAAGATAAAGTAGATCATATTGTTTTACAGTTACAATTTGTAGTAAAGAACAACAGTAACAGTGAAAATAGAGACAATCAAAGAGTATCAGAGCCAAAGAGTATCAGTAAAAGTTAGAGTGAAAGCTGCCAGCGTAGAGGACACTTCACTGCCTAACTACAGCCTTCGTTGAGAAAAATCAGAGACAAATCAACAGCAAAATATCAAAAATTAAACAGCAAATCAATAAAAGTAGGGACAACTTACATTAGTTATATAGTTGTCTCTATCCTCTTGCATGAAGATATTTCTTTTTCCTTGAATAATTCCTAAGTTGTTTTAGGATTTTTTTTTAAGATATTTTGTATAAATACTTCACATTTTGAAGTATTGAGTGTGGATGATTTGCTGAACATTTCTATAGTCACTATTCTTGAACCTGAGGGTGATTGTACCAATTTCAAGTCAGCAGACTGGATTAAAGGAATAAAAAGATTATATTACAGGATTCATGTGTAAGGCCATTACAGTGAAGTACTTTCTACTTGTTCAATTGTTTCTTTCTAAATTTTTCACATGCTTATATGTTTGCTTAATCTAAATGATATAACTGGAATATTATTACAGAATATGTTTATCATTTATATGTTTTTCTTCTGATATCCATATTGGGGAATTCTTAATTTCTCCCTTATTTTGATTGACCTCTGTTTTTTCACTCATTATCTAGATTTTAAAACCTTTAATTGCTCTCTTACCCCAATTGAAACCATTTTCACCATCAGCCTAAGGATCTAAAATGACTAAATTATCTTTCCCTATGAATACTTCCCTTTAGAACCTTGATCATGCTTCTGTAGCTTGAAACTTTGACTCCATTAGCCCAATGGAATACAGACCTACATCCATCCATTTGAGTAAGTGATTTCACAACCAAAACAAATCCAAAATCAAATCCCAAGTAATCCTAAATAAATAGCCTAAAATCAACTAAAAAAAACAAAGATAAATCATATAAAGAGAGCCCTCTCTGAGCATTAGGAAGCATAGATCCTAAGGCTTAAAGGTAGGTTTGTGGTTACCTCTAATATTCTTTAAACCAAAATATAAACAACCATTGAAAATTATTGGAGTGATAACATATTCTATAAGAATCCTCTGGGCTCTTATTTCTCCCTTGAGTATCTTCTTTCGAAGGCAAGGTTACAGACCCCCTAATATAATCCATGCCATCATTTTTAATAAGATTCAAATCTGTCCTTTTCTTCCATGCAATAAAGTTTGAAGACCCAGACAATTTCTTGCTTTTCTTGCAGATATTCATTTTGACATATTCATATGAAGTCCTAAAGATACTTACTTGACGTAGATGCTTTTCTTCCTCCACTAGCTTCTTCTTTGATGATGAGGTTAATAGTAGCATAAGCTTCTTCTTAGAAATTATTCTTCACGAGTGATACAAGGAGATAAATCTCTTTAGATATTTGATGATAGATGTCCTTGATAATTATGATCAATGATGGCTTGATGATGGCTTCGGGAAAAGGATGGCTTGATGATATCTTCAATAATGTTTTCTTGGCTTCAATAAGAGAGATAACTTTTGAATTTTTGAAGATGAATATTAGCTTTTTGATCTTTCTTTTCTTCGGAAGAAGCTTGATATGTAAGCCCTTAAATTTTGATAGAAACATGATCTTTGAGGTCTCTTGAGATGGCTTGAGGGTTTCACCAACTTCCTTGTAGACTACTTCTTGAAAGATGCTCTTCCTTCTTAGATCTAGGGTTTGACTCTTCACTATAGATCTTTCCTCAATGTGTATCCTTCAATTTTCTTTGATGCCTTCTAGAAAATGGATCCTTGATGTCTTCTTTGAAGCTTGATCCTTGTGTCTTCTTGCTAGACTGCCCTTTCTTGTCTTCAACACCTTAGCTCTGATACCATGTTGAGAAATTAGGGCTTTTATTACAATTTATCTTCTTGATTATTACTTGTGATTTACTTTAAGCTTATTTCTCTTAGACCTTCTCTTTTTTAGAATATTATGTTCTTCATCAAGTCAATTATCAAATGCATAAGAGACACAATATTTAGGCTTTCAATCTAGGGCCAAAACCTCTCACTCTTTGAGAGGAAAACCCAATCAAAATTTGTTTTATATATCTTTAGTTGACGAGTACCAAGACCATGACATAGACCCTTGACTCAATTATTCCTATAAGACCCTTGTCACTAGCCTTTGATGTTCTCCTTGATTTTTTCTTCTTTACTTCTCTTGCACCATACTTCTTTGTCTCCTTCTTGTTGCAATCCTAGACTAAGATTTCAGTTTCCTTATTGCTACAACCAAGACCAAACAATGGATACTTCTCTTTCTGTGATAGACCTCGGCCTACCTGATGTATCTGAGATCTAGTAGCCCAACATTGAACTTTTAGTAGTCCACCTTCACGTTGTGATCACCTTCTTCCTTACTGCAATTACCCTCGGCCTTTCTAAGATTTGTGAGGCATAGAGTAGACCCAAAAACAAATATGTGAATGCCTCTCCTCCTTCGATGGTTATCCTCATTTATTCACACTAATTGCAGACCCTATCCTCTCACTTCTGTTTCAAACTTGTCCTCTTCCGTTCGCTGTATATCTCTCTTCTATACGCACTGCAATTCGGATCTATATTTCAGTCCTTGACCGAAATCGATGAGCTACAATGACGCTACACCATCTTATCTATAGGGAGAGTCTTCCATCTCCTAGGCCAACATGATAGGAGGAGTTTAATCTGACTTCATCAAGGAGAGTTTTCATCACATTTTAAGTCGGCTTCAGGAGGCCTAGTGACAAGGTCTTGGAGAATACTTTTACATAGACAATTTGTATTTTACCAGCCTAACATGAATTCATTTACATGACTCTAATTAAATTTATGACAAGCTGAAAAATTCCTAAAGACATAAAGAAGAAGCCTTTGACCTATAATAAAATATCTTGTTCATGAAACCCATGATGCAAGCATTACAATAAATACATTTTATCATCTTTGTCTCTTCATTATATGAAATCATAATTACATGTCATTATGAAGACCGAACCTAGTTACACCTTTCAACATGTTCTATGTTTTAGAATTGTAGGAAAGTGTAACTAGGTCCGGTCTTCATATCGACATGTAATTATGATTTTATGTAATGAAGAGACAAAGATAATAAAATGTATTTATTGTAATGCTTGCATCATGGGTTTCATGAGCAGGGAAATTTTATTATAGCTCAAAGAATTCTTCTTGATGTCTTTATGGATTTATCATCTTGTCATAATATAATTGGAGCCATGTATATGAAGTCATGTTACACTTGTAAAAGGAAACATTATTGATGTAAAATTATAGTCCAAGACCTTGTCACTAGGTCCCCTTGAAGTCAGCTCAAAACATGGTAAAGATACTCCTTGGTAAAGTTGGCCTACTCATAGATGATCATGTCGGCCTAGAGCAAGAGAGACAAACTCTATAAATAAGGATATTTCAGCCTCATTGAAAACACAAAAATTAGGACAAGTCTGAAATAGGTGAACGAGTTAAGCATCTTAAATTGGTGTGAAGATTGGAAGGCAATCAACAAAGAAGGAAATGACATATCTGGCTTTGTGTTGGGTCTATTCGTCTCGGTCAAGGTCAGAAATATATATCTGAACTGCAGTGCGAGGAAGAATACAACGTCTTGGTCTCTAAATCTCTGACTAGTATACAGTGTGGAGAAAGAAGGCTAGATAGTGCAAGAAAGATGACTATAATTAGTGCAAAGGAGAGGCAATACAAGCCTTAGTCTTGGGTCTATGCTCTCACCGATTTTAGAGAAGGTTAAGGGTAAATACAAGAGGGTTATCACAACATTAAGGTTAGCATCTGATCAGTGTAGGAAGAAGGACTGAGAAGAGGGCACGAAGAAGTCGAGGCTAGGATTGTTTTGGGCTGCTAGACTAGGGACCAAGCTCCCTAGTAGAAGTGCAGAACAATGAAAAGAAAAGGAGGATCAACATAAGTAGTTGAGAAGAGTTGAAGGATAGTGAAAATGGTCTTGGAGGGATGTCAATGGTCTATGCCATGGTCTTGGTACTTGTCAGTTGAAGGTCTAGAAGAAGAATTACTTTCGAGTTTTCCTCTCCAAGAGGGAGAGGTTTTGGCCCTGGCTTGAAGAGCCAAAAAAATGTGTGTCTCTTGTGTTTTGATAATTGACTTGATGAAGAACATAATAAGCTAATGAAGATAAGATCTAAGCAATAGAATCATAACAAGTATAACACAAGCAGCTATCAAGTAAGAGAATTGAGTTAAACACTGCCCTACCTAATTCCCAACAAGCACAATTTACTTTAATGTTCCTTATAAGCACAATATCAATTTCCAAATTAGAAATCGCATTATCTTATCACATTAACAGTAAATGAAGAATGAACATTAACATAAGATCATAAGACAAGCCAAGACAAGAGACATAGTGTTTGGCAGATGCTAGGGAAAAACCCCAATGTGGGGAAAAGTTAAAACCCTTCGATCACATTCTTCTTATTATTATTCAAAAATTCAATGGAGAGGGAGAGTACATAAAACAAATTTACTTGCCCAAACACTATCAAAATAGTCGAGCCAAACAAAAGTGAACAAGATTCCCTAACCAGAAATTCAACACTTGTCAAACCAGTAACAAATCATCTCCGATGTGGCTTGGTCAAAGATAGTCAACTTGGCCTCCAAGGATGGTCAAATTTATCCCTAAAACAATCAAATAAAACCTATTCAAAGTTGTTGTCAAATCTGTAGTCAAAACATAAGTCAAAGTTTAAGTCAATTTCGATCAAATTTCTCCAAATTCCTCGAGGTTTGTGCGAGCCAATGCAGCCTCAAGAAATCAGATCTTCTACCTAAAAACCGTAGTCAAAGGTGAGGTGTTGACTCTCGATCAACATTGGTCAATGCTCTTGTAATCAACCCTAAAAACAGTCATGAAATTCTCCTAAAAATTTTAGCCTCCTCATCCACACATGTGAGGAAGAGTTACTTCTTTGTTGTACGACCCAATCACGAGAGGAGAGAGAATGTCATGAGATGAGATGATGTCCAAATGAGAGGGTCTCTATAATTTATACAATTCGTTGAGGGTGGAAAGACACATCTATTGGGCTTCATGAGACTACATTTGACTTATGACCGACTTTGAAAATTTCCACATGTGTGAGAAACAAATTCAAAATCACAATTCTGCTCATCCAAACAAGATGACCTTTAGATCAATCTTGCACCTCTCGGAAAGAGGAATCCAATAAAAATATCATCTCCATTATATCAGTTGTCCAAGGTGGAGTTTGGACCTAGTTTCCAATTTTAACACTTTGTCTCAACTAGGGAGAAACCCACTTTCCAATCCTTTTGTCAAGTTGTACCATCTCTGTCATTCCTGCACTGCTCTTCTTTTCTCTGCTCTGTTGAAATATGAAGAAATAATGAAGAAGAATTAATCAAGATTGAGTCACAAGACCTTGCCACTCTCTACTGGCCCAAAGTCAGTCTAGAGGTAAAACCTTAATCAGACTTGATCCCAAATCAAGTTGTTGAACACCATGCATCCTAGCATAGAGAGTACAACAATACATGATCGTTCCATCGGTAGTTCGTATGGTCTCTATCCTCATTTCCCAACTCATTGGCCAAATGACAGGTACTTCCCATGAGTCCCGGACTACATGGGTAGGATTTATGTAGGGGCATTATTAGGTGAAGGTGAACCACTCATCCAGCCCATATAACAACCAACAAGGGGTATCATAGGGGAAGGTGAACCACTCACCTTGTACACAGTGCATCACTAGGAGAAGATGAACCACTCATCCTATGGTTGATCATAGCTCCAAGAAGTACCCCTAAGCCCCCTGGAGCTCCCAGAGCTCAATGTCCAACTCATGCGGGATCCTCATAGGAGGGTCTTTCCATGACTCCAAGTCTCTCACGAAAGGTTAAGAATTTGACCTTCCCTAGGGACTTCATGAGAATATTTACAACCTTCGCATCTGTCCCAATGTGATAGAGCCTTATTTCTCCCTGTTGTACCATATCCCAAATGAAGTGGTACCTACTATCAATATGCTTAGAGTGATCATGGAACACATGATTCTCTAAAAGGTGAATCCCATTTTGGTTGTCGCAGTGGATCATGGTGGTATCCAGCACATGCTCAAATATCTCACTAAAGAGCTTCCTTGACCAAACAGCTTCACAACGGGCCATACTAGTTGCAATGTATTCGACCTTGGTGGTGCTCAAAGCAACCGATTTCTGCTTCCTACTCATCCATGATAATGAAGTAGAACCCAATGAGAAGCAACAACCAGATGTGCTCTTCCGATCCACCACACTGCCAACCCACTCAAAATCAGTATATCCATGGAGCCTCAAATTATGGGCAGTGTATCTCAATCCATATTTGATTTTGCCCAGAAGATATCTCAAAATATTCTTGGCAACAATCCATTGTATGAGATGAGGCTCGACCATAAATTGCCTCAACGTATTCATAGCAAAGCATATGCCCGGACAAGAGTTTGCCAAGAACATCAGGGCACCCACTAGTTGAGGATATTTGGAAGGATTTCCCAAATTTAGCCTAGAAGCACTTCTGCATAGCTTCTTGAAGTTGACTTCCATCAGAGTAGTCACAGACTTGCAGTCTACCATCCCAAATCTTTCAAGCAACTTCACAATATATTTTCATTGAGAAAGGAAAATCTCACTTGCCTTTTGCTAGACCTCCAAGCCTAGGAAGTAGTGTATCAACTTAGGTCTTTCATCTTTAATTCCAAAGCCAAATCCCTCTAGAATTGATGAATGAGAGGGTATGCACCTGTCAAAAAGATATCATCTACATAGAACCCCAAAATGAGAGGCCTGTCATTTTCAACCTTGAAGTAAAGGCTTGGATCAACTTCACTTCTTGTAAACTGCAACTTCATAAGATAGTCTTCGATCCTCTCATACCAAGCCCTAGGGGTTTGCTTCAACCCATAGAGGGCTTTCTTAAACCTGCATACATGTGACTCTCAGTCCAGAACTTCAAAATTTTCAAGTTGTTCTACATCAATTTATTCTCTAAGCGAGCCATGTAAGAAAGCAGTTTTGACATCCATTTGATGTAGATTCCATCCCTAAGAGGCAGCAAGGCCAATAATCGAATGGATGGTAGTATATCGGGCAACCGGTGCAAATATCTCATCATAGTCCACACCTTCCTTTTGAGAGATGCCTCATGCAACGAACTTGGCCTTGAAATTTTCAGCATTCCCATCAGCTCCATGTTTGATTTTGTAAAGGCATTTTGAGGTGACAATAGACTTGTCCTTGGGTCTAGGGACCACATCCTAAAAATCTCTCTCATGATCAACTCATACTCTTCATTCATTACATCCTTCCAAACTGGATGCTTCACAACTTTTTAAAATGTGCCAGGATCAGATTGAAAAATGGTGCTCATGGCAACTAAGTACCCTTGGTACCTATTCGGCTTCTTACTTTCACGAAATGTCCCCCTTGGTGCAATGTGTCTCTCGACATCTCCGAGAGTATCTCTAAGACATGAGGGTCTCCTTTTTGAAGAAGAGGGCTCACTAGGAGGTGAATCAATGGGATCTATTAGACCTTCAACATTGGGCATTAGTTCATCCCTCAGCTCTTCCTGCTTTCTTGCATCTTCATCTTTGTCTTTCTTTGAAATAGGAATATATCTAACCTTCCCAACGGAAGCATCTTCATCGAAAGTGATATCATAACTTATCTCTACTTCCCTTTGACCAAGCACATAGATTCTATATGCCTTTGAAGTTTCACTGTAGCCCATAAATTTTCATGTCTTTCTAGATGCATCCAGCTTGCTTCTCTTTTCTTTCAGCACATGAAAATACATGGGACTACCAAAAATTCTAAAGTGAGAAACATAAGGTTTCTTACCGGTGAAAACTTATTCGGGAGTTTTGGAGTCCAATGCTTGAGTGGGCATCTATTTTGAACATTCACGACAATGTTGGAAGCTTCTGCCCATAAAAAATTCTATAGGCCTTTGTCATGAAGCATGGCATGAGTGGCTTTAATGATGGTTCGATTCTTCCTTTCTGCAACACCATTTTGTACATGAGTATAAGAAGTAGTGGTCTCCCTCTTAATGCCAGCTTCTCTACAATAGTAATTGAACTCATTTGACTCATATTTGGTTCCATTATCGATCCTCAATACTTTACTCTTATTCCCTATTTTATTTTCAACAAAGGCTTTGAAAGAGAAGAACCACTTGAACACTTCATCCTTCTTCTTCAAGGAATAGAATTAGTTTTTGTTGATTTCTATAGCATTGGAAATTATTCTAAGTCTCATTTTTGGTAGAGAGGCTTAGACATCAGTTATCCAGAGAACCCAAAAATCGTTTGTGGAAATTCCACTCGAATATGACTTTATTATAATAATTAGTTATTTTAATGTATACCCGAAGTATAAACTTAGGGAAATTAAATAATAAGGGTATTAATAGAGCATAGTGTGAATCTTCTAGAAAATGAAGATCAAGTCATGTTTTAATCTAAGACATTGATTAAAGATATAATCTTAGCCATTGATTCATCAGCGAGAAGATTATAAGAAGAGACTTGAGGACCATTTGGAAATCGATCCAGGGACAATCTCAGTACCTGAAGGAAATTGATTCTGAGGCAAGGGAAATCGATTTCAATGGGTGAGTTTGTAGAGGCTTGGTTGCAAAAGCAGAAGGAGGAGGGAGGAGTCAGTTATCGGGATGTAGAACTCAGGAGAGTGAAGCCAAGGTTGAGTTGATCAGCAGTAAGAACCCCTCCACACAGAATCATGCAGTCGAGAGAGGGACTGCACAAAGCATTCATGCTGGATGACTTAGAGGGTGAAGGAGGTCACCCCAAGGGTCCGAAAACTATTTGGAAGGTTTAGAAAATTCAGCCAGGTGTTTGCTATTTTTTTTGCTCATCGGACTCCTATAAATGTACTTTCCATTTCTGAAGATAAATATAAAACCCTCATATGCTGCACCAGTTTTCCCACATTGGGTTTTTCCAGGGACAATTGTCCAAAAACATCTGTGTTCATGTGGTTATTTCTATTATGATATTGGTGTCAATTATCTTTATGTTCTTATGCTCTTAACGATATTGAAGATATGAAAATGTGTTTATTTCATAATTTACTGAAGCATCTGTAAATAACTTATCTCATCGGTAGGAGAAATAAACCAAGTATTGCAGAAATATTTTCCTCTTGAAAATTTCACATGGTACCAGAAAAAAGGGCTAAAAATAAGAAGGGAAAATCTAGCATGGACCAAAGGAAGGGTTCACGCAGTCAAAGGGACTCACGCAGTCCTCCAAAGCACACAAAAATGCAGAGAGAATATGACATGAAGGTGCTCCCATCCAAACTAGAGGAGGATCTTGCTTGTGTGTCAAGCACAACTCCTCCAGGTGTTTGGTATATTGACAATGGAGCATCTGCTCATATGACGATGATTTCAGAATGTTTTTTGAGCTATCAAGAAGAGCAGATGAATTTCCAAATAACTATGGGAAATAAGGAAAAATGTACCCCTGTCAGGAGAGGTACCGTAACATTTCAGACAGAGGATGGCAACAATATTTGAGCCATGAATGTTCTGTATGTACCAGGGTTGGGGATGAATTTACTCTCGGTGTCTCAACTTCAGAACAAGGGCTATGACGTGTACTTTTTTCAAGAGAAGGTGTATGTCAAACACCCTAACTAGAGCAAAAAGGCACAAATCGAAGTAAGGAGTCACAAGTTGTATAAGCTCCAGCTTGAATCTCTGGTGGCCTTGATCGACAGTACAGATGATAGAGATCTAAATGAGCTACGGCATATAAGGATGGGGAATCCACATCATGGAGCCTTGGGGATTCTCAAAAATACTGTCATAGGGGCTCTTGAACTCAGTACAAAGAAGGACAAAGTTTACAGGGGATGCGTACTAGGGAAGTACACTAAGGCAACATTTCCAAGAAGCAGCAATAGAGCCAAAGGTTTATTAGAGTTAATACACTCTGAAATTTGTGGTCCAATGTCCACAACAGCTCTCAGTGGGGAAAATTATTTTTCCACCTTCATTGATGATTATTCCAAGAAAACTTGGATCTATTTTCTGAAGACCAAATATGAAGCCTTTAATCAGTTTAAAGATTTCAAAGCATTGGCGGATAACTCTACAGGAAAGAAGATCAAGAAGTTGAGGTCAGATAAAGTGGAGAATATATCGATAAGTACTTCACAAATTTATGTGCACAGGAAGGTATCAAGAGAGAATGGGAAACTCCTTACAATCCAGAACAAAATGGAGTTGCAGAATGGAAGAATCGGGCCATAATAGAAGCTGCAAGGGAAATGTTGTACGACCAGGGGATGCCCAAATTCTTATGGGCCGAGGCATGCAACACGACAATTTATATTCAGAACAAAGTTCCTAATAGATCTTTGGTGAAGGTTACTCCCGAAAGTGTGTTCACAGGCAGCAAGCCAGAAGTGAGCCACATCAGGATATTCAGCAGCATAACATATTTCCAAGTTCCAAAGGAAAAGAGGAAGAAGCTGGATCAAATTGTAGAAAAGGGTTTTCTTATGGGCTACAGTGAGAATGCAAGGCATACCATGTCTATATTCCAGAGAGCAGGAAACTCATGGTAAGAATGGATGTAAAATTCCTGGAGTATAAAGCCTTTAGGAAATCTCAAGAGATTGCCACATATATGCAGAGTGAGGAAGATCCACTGGTATAGCCTAAACGACCTATGGAGGAGAGGTCCAATGCCTCTCCAAGGCACAATATTTCTGAGGGAAGCTCCTCCGAAAAAGAACAGGAGGAAGAATAGGTGAGATCGCCCACCACTGATGGGAGACTGAGCAGAGAACTCCAACAGATTCTTAGAGATCTAGAAGGATTTGTTGGAGCACCTAGAGAAGGGAAGAGGATAAGGAAACAACTTGATAGATATTAGGCACTGGTGACTCAGGTTGGAGAGCCTTCTACCTTTCGAGAGCAGCTCAGCATCAAGTATGGGTAGATGCCATGGTGGAGGAGTATAGCTCCATCATGACAAATGATGTATGGGAAGTAGTCCCCAGACCACTAGACAAATTTTTTGTAGAATCTAGATGGATCTACAAGATCAAATATGTTGCAGATGGCAGCATAGAGAAATTCAAGGAAATATTTGTAGCAAAGGGGTATGACCATAAAGAAGGCATTGACTATGAAAAAACCTTTGCTCCAGTAGCACAATACACTTCTATCATATCATCTCTCTGGCAGTGCAGATGGGATGGGAGATTCACCAGATGGAGGTCAAGACTGCGTTCTTGAATGATGTGATAGACGAGAAAGTGTAGATAGAGAAGCCCAAGGGCTTCGAGACACATGAGAAAAATAATCATGTTTGTAGACTTAAGAAATCCTTGTATGGCTTAAAACAAGCCCCCAGGGCATGGTATAGTTGGATTGATGGCTACTTGCAGAAGATGGGGTTCATCAAGAGTGAAGCAGATCCAAAATTATACTACTTAAGAGTAGGAGATGAGCTGCTTATTCTTTTTCTATATGTGGATGACTTGTTTTTGACCAGGTCATCCAACCTCATCAAAGACTGCAACATAATTCAACATGAAGGACCTGGAGCAGATGCACTATTTTCTTAGTTTAGAAGTCTGGCAGTAGGAAGGGAAACTATTCCTATGACAAGGAAGATACATGACAGAAATTTTGAAGATATTTCAAATGGAAGAATGTAGACCCATGGCCGCGCCAATGATTACTAACTGGAAGAAGATAGACACATCAAAGGATGATGAGGTTGATTCCACATTGTACAGATAACTCATCGGGTCATTAATGTATCTGGTCAACACGATACCAGGCAGTTGTTATGCAGTGAATACCCTTAGTGAGTTCATGGTGGAACCAAGGTGGGCTCACTAGGCAGTAGCCAAACATATTCTCATATTCCTGAGAGGGAGAGTCGAGTATGGGCTAAATTACACCAAGGGAAATGATATTCAGTTGAGTGGGTTCACAGAGGCAGACTGGGTTGGAAGTACAATAGATCATAAAAGTAACAGTGGTTATTGTTTCAGCTTCAGATAAGGAATGACCTCCTGGTGCAGTAGGAAACAGAATTTTGTAGCATTGAGCTCAGCTGAGGCAGAGTACATGGAAGCAAGAACAGCTTTGTATGAGGCCATATGGCTCTGAAAATTGCTCTTGAACTTACTCAAGAAGCAGATAGAACCAACCGGGATTATGTGCGATAATCAGAGTTGCATTAAGCTCTCTAAAAATCATGTGTTTCATGACCGTTCGAAGCACATTGAAATTCAGTGTCACTTTATTAGGGACTATGTCCAGAGGGGAGGAGTATAGTTGCGATACACTCCTACAGGTGAACAAGTGGCAGACATCCTCACAAAGGCTCTAAGTAAGATCAATTTCACTTACTTCATAGAGAAGATGGGAATGGTCGAGAACCCCTTCCACTAGAGGAAAGGGTGGTATTCATAAGAAGAGGGAGTTGCAGTATGGATGTTGCAGTGACAGGGCAGCAGTACAGGAAGCAGTAACGCAGAGATGAGGGGCAACAGCCAGGACATCATCAGCACAACAGATGATGTAGAGTCAGAGCAGTACAATGATGTCTTGCTTAAACACCTTCCCTGCTAAGAGGGAGTGTTGATTTCTATAGCATCGAAAAGTGTTCTATGTCTCATTTTTGGTATAGAGGTTTAGACATTAGTTATCCAGAGAACCCAAAAATCATTTGTGGAAATTCTGCTCGGATATGACTATTAAAATAATTAATTATTTTTATGCATACCCTAAGTATAAACTTAGGGAAATTAAATAATTAAAGGGTATTAATAAAGCAGAGTGTGAATCTTCTAGAAAATGAATATCAAGTCATCTTTTAATCTGAGCCATTGATTAAGGATATAAAGTTGGTCATTGAGTCATCAGCGAGAAGACTATAAGAAGAGACTTGAGTGCCATTTGGAAATCGAGTCTGGGACACTCTCAGTACCCAGAGGAAATCGATTCTAAAGCAAGGGAAATTGATTTAAGTGGGTGAGTTTGTAGAGGCTGGGTTGTACAAGCAGAAGGAGGAGGGAGGAGTCAGTTATCGTGAAGCAGAACTTAGGAGGGTGAAGGTAAGGGTGATATGATCAGCAGCAAGAACCCCTGCACGCAGAATCATGCAGTCTAGAGAGGGACTGCACAGAGCATTCACACTGGATGATGCAGAGGGTGAAGGAGGTCACGCTGCGAGTCTGAAAACTGTCTGGAAGGTCTAGAAAGTTTAGCCAGGTGTTTGCTAATTTTTTTTGCTCACCAGACTCCTGTAAATGTACTTTCCATTTCTAAAGATAAATATAAAACCCTCATTTGTTGCACCTGTTTTCCCATTGGGTTTTTCTGGGGACAATTCTCCAAAAACGTCTGTGTTCATGTGCTTATTTTCATTGTGCTATTGGTGTAAATTATCTTTCTACTCTAATGCTTTTAACGATAGTGAAGATATACAAATGTTTTTACTTCATAATTTATTGAAGCATATGTAAATAACTTATCTCATAAGTAGGAGAAATAAACCAAGTATTGCAGAAATATTTTCCTCTTGAAAATTTCACAAGTTTTGCAAGAGAAGTCATCCACAAAAATAGCATAGTAAAAATTTCCTCCCAATGATGTAACGGGTAACATTCCACATAAATAAGAATGTGTCAATTGAATAATGTTGGTAGTCTTGCTATCACTTGAGGGGAATGGTCCCCCCGTGTGTTTTCCTTCGGCACAACCCTGACAAACACCTTCATGATAAACTTTAAATTCGAGCATACTTATGCCCATCTTCCTAGCATCAGGGAGAGCTTTATAATGAAGGTGAGCAAACCTGCGGTGCCATAATTCAGACGGAATAGAAGTGTTGCATGTCATGGCTCCCAAAGGACTTCCTCCAACCTGATAAAGGCTATCTGTGAAAATTCTACTGCAGTGTATTGCTCTATTTTGCTCCTACTTGATTTAATTAATACAAGTTATTTCCAGAAATTAGATTCAGAAAATACTGAAAATAAACACAACTACTGCCTACACATGTAGATCATTTACTAAATAATATGCTCATGCAACAAAGTGACACATGGATTTTTGGACATAAGTCCCTGGAAAAACCCAAAGCAGGAAAACAAGTGCAGTAGATATGAGGGTTATTTTATTAAGTAGATTATGAGTACAAAAAATCTGGGTTCTAAGCCTAGAAAACCCAAAAAAGAATAAAAGAAATCAAATTTGTAGCTAACCTGAAGTTCTAGTGCCAAATATCTAACTGATCCACACCCTCAAACAGGATTTACAGGACTCAGCCCGAATCTAACCCTAAAAACCCTTAGCGCTATTCTTGAAGCCCTAGAGTTACCTCTGAAGGCTTGCGATAGCCTCTACATGGATCTAGGAGGGCATGTGTCACCCCTGGATGGTCTATGATCCCCCTGCGCTACCTTTTTTAGGCTTATGTCAGCCCTGCATGGCCCCGGCTGCCTTTGCACTGTCCCTGTTGGACTGTGTGGCTCTGAAGCCCCTCTGCGCTGCCTTTGTTGCTGCTCCTCTACCTCTTGTTGTCTCTTGGCTCTTGGGATCATATCACCCCCTCAGCTAATACTACCCCTCATTGCATGAAAATCCTCCATAAATTCTTAGCAAACCTGCCCTAGAATTACGTATCTATTCCTCAGTTTTGTAACTGTGTGTCTTCTCCAACTAACCCTCAAGAATTTCTCTTATAATTTACATTGAACCCTTCAACGGCCTAGATTAAATCATCCATCAATGGCTGAGATTAAAAGACTTCTTTATCCATGTGACTTAAGACAATTTCAACACATGTGTTAGTTAATTCACTTTAATTATTTTATTTTCCTATGTTAGACTTAGGAAATCCATTAAAAATAATTAATTATTTGAATAACTAGAACACCAACTAAAATTTCTCAAATCCTTTTCTTGGTTTTGGAAATCAAGTGTGTCCTAGCCCCTCCACAAAATTTCAGGGCTAGATCACACCCGATGCTACACCAACTTATACAAAATCTCAACACTCCCTCTTAGCACGGAATGTGCTCTAGGAAGGTGTACTCTAGCAATGCATCCACACCATGCACTGCAAGATCTTGAAGCTGGATTTTGTGTTGTTGATGCTTGGCCTGCTGCCCTCCATACACTGCATTTTTTCTTTTTGTACTGCTACCCATGCCACTGCCACTGACACTGCCACATCTGTACTGCAACTCCCTCTCAAATTGCTACATCATGCTGCCCACAGCACTGCCACTATTAACTGTTACACTGCAACTCAGTTGCCAAGAAGTAAGCAAATGAAAGACTCTGCCTAATTGTTTGATAGATCAATCAAGTTTCCCTCCACCACCAAAGCTTCCTGGATGCTGAATCACATTGTCCTCCTGGAGACACTGTCATGCTACAAAATTGCACTGCATGAGCCCAACTTCTATGCACCGTTGAAGTCCCATCAGCCCCTCTGCGTTGATGTCTCAATGCTACTGTTGCCTCTGCATTACGCAGATCCCTCTTTAGCTCTTCAACACCCCCTTTTGCTTCAGTGTGGCCATCTACAACCATCTCCCGACTCATCCCGCTACCGTCTTAAGGCTCCCATAGCTTGTATGTGATCCAAGAGTACGGATAACTCAAGGATCCCGCCACTATCTGTAGATGCTATACAGATCCATGTCACCCCACCTCTTATCTTGAGGTACATGAGCACTCATGCTACATCATCATCGGAGCCATCCTCCTTTGTTGCCATAGCCTTGGAATCATAAAATCCTTTGTCCTTCTTCTTAGGACAATTGTTGGTGAAATGTCCAAGATCACCATAGTTAAAGCATATGACCTTGGAAAAGTCCTTCTTCTTCTTCCCTTGTTGTTTCTTTTCCCTTGATGCAAGGGTTGCATCCTTCTCCTCCTACTTGACTTTGTCCTTTCCGCTTCCTCCACTGATATTTTGACGCTTGGTGACCCTCCTAATCTTCTCTTGGCAGAGGATAGCCCACATGTCAACCCAATATGGTAACGTTGACCTTCCTAGAATACTCTAGAAAAACATTTCCCAATCTTCCGAGACTGCATTCAGAGCAGTCCTCACTAAGAGACCCTCATCCAGAGTAGCACCAATGTTAACCAGCTGATCTCCGATGGATTTAATCTTGAAGAGAAATGGATCTATGTCTTCACCCTTCATCATTTGATACAACCGCATCTGGTTCTGAAGAAGCATTCTTCTCTGCACAGATCCTCCTTGGTAAATCATGTCCAAGGCTACCCATGTGTCATTTGTTATAGTCTTACCAGCAATATGAGGAATCACGTGGTCTTTGACTCCATATATGATCAAACACTTCGTCCGCGCTTGATTTTTTTCATACTTCTTGAGAGGATATGCATCATTTGGTACAACAAGGACCTTCTCTGCATGCTCTTTAAGTCCATACTCATCCAAAACTGAGAGGATTTTGTCCCTCCAGATAACATAGTTGGACATGTCGTCCAATCTATCTTGATCTGTCAGTCCATATTGAGCCATATTTTATCATATCTAATAGAAACAGTACTTCTCCCTCTGGCTCTGGGTTTCTTGGTGACTAGAAACCCTCTAGTAGTTTCTTTTGCTAAGGACTGATTTACCTCCTGGAAATATTTTACCAAAAAACAATGGATAGTACTCTTTGATCCTCCTGATCGAATCTCAGATCTATCTGGCTTAGACCTGCTGATTAACTGTCTTCCTCCCACCTTTGTTTCCTTAGCTAAACACAATTCTACACCTGCAGAATCTCTGCCCCACCAGCACTACTAAAGATCTGAAGCACTTCTTCTGGATCTTGGCAAAAATTCTTCTACAATAGGAGAAGGAAGACATAAGCCTGAAGGCCTTCTGCAGCTTCAGCATTGTCCTCTTCTGGATCTGTGTTCTCTTGTTGTCAAGATGCCCTTTCCGGATCTGATGCTTCTTGTACTACCCTGCAGAAAAATATTTCTTCAGCTGATTGCTGGATTTTTAGCTTTATCTTCTATCGCTCTGATACCATGTGAAAATTCTACTGTAGTTTATTGGTTTATTTTCTCCTACTTGGTTTAATTAATACAAGTTATTTCCAGAAATTAGATTATGAAAATACTGAAAATAAACACAACTACATCCTACACATGCAAATCATTTACTAAATAATACACTCATGCAACAAAGTGACACTTGGATTTTTGGACATAAGTCCCTGGAAAAACCCAAAGTGGGAAAACCAATGCAACAGATATGAGGGTTATTTTATTAAGTAGATTCTAGTACAAAAAATTTGAGTTCCAATCTTATAAAATGAGACAGAGAATAAAATAAATCAAATTTGAAGCTAACCTGAAGTTCTAGTGCTAAATATCTGACTGATTCACACCCTTAAATGAGATTTACAGGACTCGGCCCGAATCTAACCCTAGAAACCCTCAGCTACTCTTGAAGCCCCAATGTTACCTTTGAACGCCTACGTCAACCTATGCATGGCTCTGGGAGGGACTCTGTCACACCTGGAGGGTCTACGCTACACCTGTGTTTCCTTTACTAGGCCTGCGTCAGCCCTACGTGGCCCCAGCTGCCTATGTGTTGTCCCTACTGGACTGTGTTGGTGTCCCGTGTTTTGATAGTTTGGAAAATCAAAAGACAAGGCAACATCAGAACCAATCTTTAGAGTTCTAGGATCTAGTCCTCCTATTCTCAGAGAGGGATCTCTCAAATGTTTGTTTGCAAAGGTTTATCTTGTGTTCTTTGAGTATTGATTTTAGACTAGTTATTAAGTGCAGGTGTTTGTTTGTTTGTTTGGTTGGTTGAATTGATATAGCAGAACATGAAAGGTCTAGGAAATATATATAGAAAGGAGAAATATATGTTTCATTGGGAAATGGAGTCAAGAAGAGGTCATAACATACTCATTAATGGATATGGGATATCAGAGGGAAAATCTAACTTGGCCACAGGATCCTTTGGTTTTTGGAATGAGATGGACATCAATGATTTGGAAAGAGAATTATCTTTTAATGTATGAATGAAAGTACAATTTTGAAAAATAGTGAGTTATTGGGATAAGGCTAACCACAAATTTCATAAATTAATTTTTAAGCAAATAATGATTTCAAAAAAAACTTTTAAAATGAAATCTAAGATTCAGGGAACACCCTATTTCATCAAAGATTTTATTTCAAATGACTTAGAAAACATAAAAGATTAACTGATAATTGCAGTCATAGAAGAGGGAACACTTAATACATCTATGATCACACATATAAAGACCTTTAAGACAACTGTTTAAGAAAGGACAAAGGGAAAGATCAGAACAGACCTCCTTGGCTTACTATAAGCAGAAATACTTCAAAGGGAAACTTCAATAATGGCCTTTAAGTGGTAGTAGACAAGCAGGGAAAACCATAAATCATGTTGAAACCAACTATTCAAACTATTAAGGAAATAAACAAGCATGAATACTAAAGAGAGAGATTAAAGACTCTAAAATACTTCAAAGAGAAGAAAAACATGAACAAGAACGATGAACAAACTAAGGTGCTTCCAGAGTCATTTTCTAGCCTCTGGGTAACTTCAACCTACCGTAGTAAGAAATTATGGGAATGTAATGAAAACAAGAGAAAACATTAAACAAGCCAGAACATTTACCAAACAAGCTCATGGATCCAATGATAGAACCTTCTCAAGAACAAGCATGCAACAACATCATCTAGGCTTCCAAGACTTCAATTTGTTCTTCAACTTCAGCAGACTATGTATTATTTCAAAGAGTTTCAATATTACAACTAGTGATCAACCAACCAACACTTTCTCATCTTCTCTAGTAGTATTTATTAAAAAATGAGGAGGTGGAATGGGTTAAAATATCTTCTAAGTTCAATTAATACAAATAAGTAATCGTCTCTACTTTTACGCTTAAGGATAAGATTTTTTGGTATCGTATTAATTGGTTTACATTAACTATTAGGCTTGTTGGAAAGAATTTGTTGACTTCAAGGCTCCTCGTTATCCTTGCAATAACTTCTGCTGACAGTTTACAATCAGTTCCTTTGGTTGAATTAACTTTTCAACTGTATTGATGCAAAATATCTTCTGGTATGGTAATAAATTTGGCCTTCTTTTGATTGATTTGAGGCTATAGGTGGCTCTGTGGTAGCTAGGGGATTCAATTAGCCCCTGATGTGGCAACATAGGCTTTCTATCTGATAAAACACTCTGATTTCCTTTTAACTGTGTTTTAATTAGGAGGTTTTAGCTTTCGATAATCAAACTTAGCCATAATCCTCATAAAACTGTCTTCAATCTTCCATGCTGGTGTGTGTTGTGTTCGACACTGATATCCTTTGATTTTTTATTGAATTGTTGTGTTTTGTCGATGTACAGTGCTGTGCAGGGGTGATATGGCATGAATGCCTCATGAAACACCGATGAAACATGAATTTTAAACCCTCTGAATGATTTTCTTTGATGAATCGAAGGCGGGAGGATCGTCACCCTCTGCCTTTAAATTTTGTTTAGACACAGCTTAAAAAACCATTGGAACCCTGCAAAATACAAATAATGTTTTAAAATCCTGCATGTATAAGTTTATTGCTTCATAAGGTGCATTGAGAGAGCATGGCCGTCAGATGGCCTCATCCAACGGTCGAGATTGATTAGAAGAAGTCAAAGGGAAGGCGGAAGAAAATTTAAATCAGAGCCATCGATCGCGCAGAGATCGATGGTCAGGAGCGAAGGTGAATAAATAACATGAAGGGGTCAAAATATTCGGAAAAATAAAAATAAAAGCAGAGACAAAGGTTTAAAACCTTTGTTTTGGAAAAAAATGATCGAAAATCAAGTTCAAGTTTCGGGACAAACGTGGGCCATCGGATGAGATTGGTCCACGCGATCAATGGCGAAGAACAGAAGCCAATAAACCTTAGAAACATTCTCGGACATCAAATTTTCAATAAAATCTAGATGAATAAAACCCCCGGGTCTGGAAATGCTGACTAGACGATGAATCAGCGCAATGAATTGTGGGTCGTCGATCTGTAGATCAGATCGATGGCGGAGATGCTTTTAACATTGTGTCGTACCCCGAGTTATGGCACGGGCATCTTCAGAGAGCGATCATCGTCTGATGAGCGGCCCCAGATCGGACGGTGGACATCAATATCATGTTGGGTCTATGTCAGAACTTTAACGTGCGATGAACAATGGTTTTTGAACAGTGCTCAAGGCCATGCATCAGGTGGTGAATGGAATCGCTGCCGGTCGGGAAAAAATTGCCCTCCGCTTGAAATCAGTGTGATGGATTCTGCCCGGTTTTGAAATAGTGAGTGGCTGGCAGGGACCACCAGGGTGATGGATTGCGTGTCGTCGATCTGCTGATCAAATCGACGGTGGAGAGTGACTAGAATTTCGCGCCGGCGGAAAACTTTAGGATACAATAAAAATCGACAAATTTATACAAACAAAGGTTTATACTTTGGGTGTGAAATATTAATTTGAAGCGGATAGGCGCCTGATTGTGGGGCCGTGGGTTATATGGAAAACCATATGACCGGGGTTTATGGAGGAAGGGCTAATCGTGATCGGGTGATGCAATAAGCGCTTGGAAGGCTAGCGCTCGGTTCTAGCACCAAGACATGTGGAGAGGGAGGGTTAAAGACTTAGCCCAAGGGGGTTTAAGTCTATAATCTATAAAAAATGTGATTTTTATAGATTTTCAATGATTTTCAAAGGAATTTGAGGGTTTCGATAAGGCAAGAAGGAGTCTTAAACCTTATCAAAGGGGTTTTGATGAAGGGAAAGGGGAAAAGCATGAAAAATGAGGGATTTTCATGGGAAATGGAAGGATAAAAATGAGGTTAGTTTCGGAGGTGGAAGGAAGGGGGAAAATGGTGCTTGCAGTAGTATCCTCTTTTGGAAATCAGCAAAATTTCTGGGGTATAATAGGCATAGTAAGGAAGATTTAGGACAGAGGCATGAGGCCTTCAAAAGTCTTCAAGAGCCAACACTTTTTGTAATAAAATTTGTTCCTCGAAGGCTCAAAAAATGATTTAGCCACCTTTTGGTATAACAAATTTTTATAGGTGGCTAACAGTGGCTCCACTTGGGGATGGTGCCTTCTTGAAGGCATCAAGAATTTCAGGCTTTCCTTCTCTAGGAGGTTGATCAGTTGCCTCATCCATTGGGCCACCTTTCCTTCCTTGTATGATATTCTTTTGCTCTGAAAACATATTAGCTGCCACAAAAACAATGGATCTTTCATCAACAAGTTGTCTACCTACCCAATCCTACTGATCTAACGGTGTTTCTTCCTTTAGAGTGCACTTGGATTGGCAAACTCTTTTACAACATTTTATTCTTTTGAAAGCAGGAAAACTAATCTATTTCTACTCCTTATTTCTCCATGGACCCAGATTAAACAGTTGAGCCCATATGATTCTCTACCTAATCTATTTTCTGTTGGGATTAAACTGTCCAACAGACTTTATTCTCTAAATTCTACAACATAAATTTAAAAAGCATTCAAGTCAGGATTGAACAGTCTAACTTGATGTTGGTCTATGGCATAAAAACAAGCTGCACGTAGACATTATTTTGCACAAAATTTAAAAACAAAAATGGAAGGCTTGAGATCTGAAATTTGAAAGCATTTCCTTCCTCCTCTTTATGTTGAAAATGCAACAAGATGATGGAGCTTAGTGAAATGAAGTCGCCTTCACTAAGTGGGCCTGCAGGCAAATTCTGGCGCAAAGTCTATTTTTAGACTATGTCTATTTTTAGACATATGGAGTATGGTCCAGGGGTTGCAGTATGTTATTCTTGGAGTATTGGTCATGTTGGTAAAAATAGATGGACCTCTATTTTTTGACCTATAGGTCGATAGGTCGAAGTCTATTTTTAGACTGCCTATCCTAAAAATAGGGAAGTCAAATATTATTTACCCTTAATAATATTTAGACTATAAACTTCAGTTTACTCTCTTGGAGCACTTCAGTTCAAGCCTTGGAAGTGGCTCATGCATCTGACAGAGGAATTACGCTATTCCTAAGGGTTTGGTGAGCTCATGCATGGTTGACTTCAGTTAGGACTTCAGTGGCAGAAGTTTGGTGGAGTTAATGAGACAGCTAGTGGAGTTGTGTTCGGTTTAATTTAGTTGAACCGGTTGAGATTAGTTTAACTAGCTAATCAACTAGTTATGAGTGGAGTGAATTAAATATTATTTAATTCATTAATTAGTAACTCATTATTCAACTCAAGAACACATCATTTCACTACAGTGCATGATCAGTTCAGTGGAGACCAGTGAAAGAGGTAGATGAAAGGGTGGAGTTAGCTATCAGTGGCGACATCAGTTGTGCATGAGATTTGCACCACACTTGGAGGAATTTCCGATGATGATTGTGCTGTCAAGCCAAGGAGATTCGAACCTTGGATCTCTATATAGATAGGCATGGATTGCGCAATAGAGGCAAGGCAATTGGCGGTGAGTTTTGAACCAGTAACCTGTTCAAAACCAAGCTAGTTTGTGTGTAACTTCATGAGAAAGTACTGAGTACTTGTGAGGAGTATTGTATTGAGTTTGTTACATGTTTTCTCCATTATAATATACACAATAGCTACGGGGTTTTCAGCTATAAGCTTCCCCCATACATACTGTATTAATGTGTATGATGATTTGATGTGTTATCGCTTGTTTTATTTCCGCATGTGTGATGATCTGAGTGGAAGAGATTATGTGTTGCATATAAATTCGAATTGTATGTGATCAGGATAGTCTCGGTGAATAATTAATCATTATTCAGCAAATTTCTACACTTTACAGCTCTGTTTTTTAATTTTTTTGAGTTGTTTTTCTTCTGTCCACTAACTTAGATTTTGAGCTGATTCGAACCAATTTTACATCTTTTGTGACTCAAGACTTAAAACAGATTTGAGTCATTCTCTTTGCTTGGAAATTTAGGTTCGGATTTTGAGAATATTTGAACCTTTAATTTCTATCCTAATCTATCTACTGATAAGCCAAGATTAAATAGTTTGGAAAATCGAATTCACTATCCTATCAGCAGAAAATTTAAAGCTAAGTAGCCAAGATTAAGTTGTTTGACTAACTAGAAGTGTGTTCTTCAGGAGTGGAATTTGAGCTTGCACACTTTCAGATTTGTTTCTCTTTTTTGGTATGGGGCTATACCTTTCTTGTTTTTGACAAACTGCCCTCTTTTCTTTCTTTCTCTGTTTGTGTATTTTTTTATTTTCATAACTTTGAATGCAATGTTTAGACTATGATATTTACAATGAAAAATAAAATGATTTTAAAACTCATGACTCTTGGCAGAAGTAATGCTTGAGCATCCTACCATTGACAGGACCTCCATACAGATCTTCTCCATTCAATTCTTTCAATAAAAATGCATTGTGGCCCCTCTCAGCATGAATAATATAGGGCCCTTTCCACAATTTTTCAAACTTGCCATGTTTTCCCTTCTCTTCTCTCCTTGAATCCCACTTAAGAATAACATTTCCAACTTGGAAATTGTCTGCCTTAGTTCTCTTATCAAATAGCTTCTTCATATTTTCTTGGACCAACTGTGTTCTTTCATAGACTTCTTCTCTAGTCTGCTATAAATGGATGGTTTGATTTATTCTCCTCTGCATACCATTCTCTTCAACTTATGCTTCTTTAAGGAGCTTCATGACTGGCACTCCTAATGAGGTGGGAAAGACTGCATCCATGCCATAAACTAGCTGATAGGGGGACATATTTATTGATTTCTTTGTAGTTAACCTATCATCCCATAAGGCATGAACCAGTTTACTGTGCCATGATTTCTGATTTTGTTCCAACAGTTTTTTAATGATATTGATGAGGCTCTTGTTGGAAGATTCAGCTAATCCATTTCCTTGGGGATAGTAAGCAGTGGAATGGCCCAAGGTTATGTGGTATTTGTAACAGAAATCAACCATCTTTTTAGATTTAAAAGCAGCAGCATTGTCTGTTATGATTTTTCTGGGACAACCAAATCTGGATAGGATATTTGTTTCAAGGAACTTGATAATGACAGAGTCATTAGCATTTTTGGAAGGTATAGCTTCTATCCACTTGGTAAAGAAGTCAGTGGCTGTGAGGATCCACTTATGTTGAGCTGAGGAGGATGGGTGAATTTCCCCAATGAAGTCTAAACCCCATTGTTGAAAAGGTGCCTCAACTCTGATAGGATGTAAGGGTGAGGGAAGGAGTTTCCTCTTGCCATAAAAAATTTGACACTTATGGCAAGACATGACCAACTTCTGAGTGTTTGGGAAAATATTAGGCCAATAGTAACCAGATCTGAGAATTTTGTTCGCTATGGCCTTCCAGTAGAGGTGTCCTCCACATTCTCCATCATGCAACTCATGCATGATTTTTCCTGCATCATTTTCAAGTAAACATTTAAGTAAAATTCCAACAGCATTTTTCCAATATAATGTCCCATCTATAATGCAAAAACTCAAAGCTTTTTGTTTCAAAAATATAGCTTTAGTTTTAGACAAAGAAGGAGGGGCATTTAAATATAAAATCACATAAATAATGTCAGCATACCAAGGAGAATTCAGAAATGTTTCTTCAATAAAAGGAGCAGTAGATTCTTCTATTTCTTCCAACATATCTACCATATTCATGTCTAGTTCTTGGAAGTTAGACTCAGCCATAATTTTTGCTAATCCTTGCCCTTTAACTAGTTTGGTGGGCCTAATTTCTAAGTCATACTCAAGAATAGTTGCAATCCATTTTCCCCTTTTACCATCAGGGTCTTGACTTAGAATGTCCTTGACAATAGTATGTGGAACAAAAGAAATTATGTGAGAGTGTAAAATATAGACCCTAAAGTCTTTTAATGCTTTCACTAATGCTAAGGCTTGCTTCTCCATGATGTTATATTTGAGAGGAGCATCTCTTAAGGCCCTACTAAAAAATGATATTGGTTGTTCTTGCCCTGAATCATTCTTTTGAAGTAAAACTGCAGCTATTGTATGTTCAGATGCAAAAGAAAAGATATAAAAGTCTTTGGTGAAATCTGGACTAATCAGGACTGGTGTTTGAGTAAGAGCTTGTTTGACCAGTTCGAATGATTGTTTAGCTGGTAAAGTCCATTTTACACCGACATATTTCTTAAGCATGTTTGTAATGTTTTTTAATAGCTCGGCAAGATTAGGGATAAACCTCCTCAGAAAATTGATCTTTCCGATGAAAGATTGCAACTCTTTGAGGCTTCTTGGATGACTGATTTGTAATATGCCATCTATCCTTGTAGGGTCTATTTTGATTCCCTCTTCTGAAATTATATGGCCAATAATTTTACCTTCTTGGAGACCAAAGAGTGTCTTCTTGGGATTCAATGACAAGCCAAATTTCCTACACTTCTCAAAAACTTTTCTTAGGTGAATCAAATGTTCTTCATCAGTTTTTGAGAAAATAGTTATGTCATCAAGGTAAATGATTATGAAATAGCCAATATCTTCAGAAAAGGCTATGTCCATGGCCCTTTGGAAGGTGGCCCCTGCATTCATTAATCTGAAAGGCATTTTGACATACATAAAGGTGCCCCAAGGTGTAGTGAAAGCAGTTTTGATTTGATCACTTAGGAGCACTAACACCTGGTTGTAACCTGAGAACCCATCTAAGAGGGATATTATTTTCGACCCAACTACCCTTTGAAGTATATGGTCTATCTTGGGTAAGGGGTATTTGTCTTTTAAAGAGGCTCTGTTTAAATTTCTGAAGTCAATACAGAGCCTGATTCCCCCTGTTTTCTTTCTAACAAAAACTAAGTTTGATACCCACTTTGAATATCTAATTGGTACAATGATGCCAGCATCATGCATCTTTTCAATTTTTGCCTTAACTAAAGGTAATAAAATAGGGTTTATTCTCCTTATTTTTTGTTTAAAAGGCATTTGATTTTCCTTCAATGGGATTTTATGCTGGATGATGCTGGTATCATACAATTTTAGGTCCTTGTATCCCCAAGCAAAAACATCTTTAAACTCTTTGAAAAGCTCTATGTAATGCATTTTTATGTGAGCTGGGAGGGTGCTGGATAGTTTGATCATCTTGGGTTCTACTAGGCTGCCTAGGTTATGCTCTTCTACACTCGTTTCCATAGGCTCCATTCTCGGTTCTTTGGCTACATCATTAAAATCAAAAAGGTGTTCTAAAGGTGCTAGACATCTTGGAATTTTATCATTTTTGCATTATAAAACTTCCAAGTCTTCTTGGTCTGCATTTTCAGTTATCTCTGCTTCAAAAGGATTCTCATTATGATTTATATCAATAGTATATGTCATTTCAACTTCTGGGATTTGCTCAATATACAAAGAATTTTCTTTATAGTTGGTTTCTGATATTGGTATGCTGAAATCATTTTCTGATTTCAAGAAATCATCTATGTGTTTTTCAGAATCAAACACTTTCCAGTGATCTTCATTATCAGGCACAACAAGCCTGTGTTTTATCTTCACACTAAGTTGTTCATTTATTTCAGGTATTTGGCAATTGTTTGCATTGAAAGCGAGTTCATTTGCTAGATGATTTAGTGCTATTGGAATGAAAATAAGTTCATACTTTTCAAAGGTTTTCAACAGATCAAGGGCAGCATTCTGATATTCCCTAAGCCTTTGATTTCTAGCTAAGTATTCTCCTTTGATTTGTCTTATGATAAGTTCAAAATCTCCTAAGATTGATATCCTCTGGGCTTCTAATTGTTTAAGCAATTGTAAGCCCAGGAGAAGTGCTTCATACTCAAAAATATTATTAGTGCATGGGAAATCTAATTTATATGAAAAAATCTTATTCTTATTTTGAATCCAAACACCTGCCCCTCACTTGCTTTATTACAGGATCCATCAAAGTTTATTGTCCAAAGTATGTCATCCTTATTTTTATTCTCTCGTTGTTGTTGATTGCCAATGTTTTGAATTTGATTCAAGGGAAGATTTGATTGTTCTGGTGAACTGATTGGGTCGATGTTTTCCTTATCTTGTTGAGTGATTTCATCTTCATTAATCTAAACTCGATTGAATAGAATAGATTGGAGAGTTTTTTGGTTTGTCTATGTTGCTGACCATGTACTTCATGTGAGATTCCCTGCATAATCTTCTGTTTTGGTTAAAAACAGGGATGGTGGCATAAGACATGTCCATTTGAAGGTTTCCCTAAAGTTTGGCTCCCCAAGATCTTGATAAGAGCATGCCATACTTAGGGGGAATGTCAGCTACAACTATGTCCATGACTAAACTCTTGGCAGGGATTTGGGATAAGTTAACACACAAATCTGTGATTAAACCCAAACATTTGACTCTGCTTGAGTCAAAGGAATACAAGTCTTTGTATGGTTTAGTAACTTCTAAGCCTAAGCTTTACATCACTACCTTGGGCATTAGATTGTGTGAAGCTCCTGAGTCTAACATGGCATTGTGTAAAATTTTCTCATGTATGTTCAAGCTAACATAGAAGGGAGGGACAGCCCCTTCTTCGTATTTTCCTTCAACTTCTGGACCAAACAACAACTCAGGTTTGTCATCTGTCAAGTTTAAGGTGTTAGTATCCCTTCCTAAGTTCAAAGCTTTCAAAACTTGGTTTTTGTACACTTCTTGGTTTACTAGTTCGGCTAGGGGGATGGTAATTTTTATCTTAGCAATCTCTCCCTCAAGGCTGAAAGGAACAATTGACTTGTTCATATTTACATCTATCTTTTAAATTGAATTATTTTCAACAATTTTGATTTGCTAAACCTTGTTTGGACTGGTAATTGGGACAGTTTTATTTGGACCACTAGCTGAAGTACTAGGGGTACTCTATTCAACATCTAACTGGACTCTTTTGTCTTTGTTTATGTCTAGTTTCTTGGTCAAAATGTTGGTTTTTTCTGCTGTCTTTTTGGGCTGAGTTTCTGTGTTTTTCTTGATAGCAGTGTTAGTGTTCTTGTCCTTTGAATTATCTATGTTCCCCTTGCTCCTAAGATCATACTGTTTGTGTACTTCCATGATTGCATTTTCAAACCCCAATCTATAGTCATCAGAATTTTCATAGTTGTTTGTACTTTGATTAGAAAAGAAACCTTGTTCTTCCTCAGTGAGGAAAACATCATCCCCACTGTCTGATCCAATCAAGTTTATATGAGATTCTCCCAACCTTTCCATCTCTCTATCTTCCTCATATTGATCTACATAATTCTGTTGGAAGGGGGGTCTAATCTGTTGGTCACTTTCTTTTGGCTTATCTTGATTGTTTTATCTTCTATAATTTTGATTTCTATTTATGTTTTGGTTATTTTTAGGTTCTCTTGGTGGCACTCTATCATTTAAGTTGATATTTTCAAGAATCCTCTCCATCACCTTCACTAGGTTGTCAATTTTTGTGTCAGAAGTTGAGGTTGAGGGTAGTAGGTCATCTTTATAAGTTACCCTCTTATCTGATCTCAACCTATTTCTTTTCTCAATTATGTTTGCTTCTACACTCACAGCTCCTTTCTACATGTCTTCTAAGGTTGATTAATCCCTCTCCCTTAACTGATACATCATGTCAGCATCAAGGCCTTTGGGATACCTTACTAGGGCCATGCCTTGAGGAGGCTTCATGTGAGGTGGAAGAGCATTGTAAACGCTATTGAACCTAGTGGAGTAGTCATGAACACTCTCTCCTTGATTTCTCTTGAGGCTGCTATATTCTGCTAGTATTTGGAGAGGGTTCCTTTTGAGTTCCCATTTATTGATGAATGTTTGATGCAAGGCAGGAAGATCATTTATGCTGTTAGGAGGTAAGTTTTTAAACCATTTCTTTACAAATCCTCCTAAACTTTGAGAGAAGATCCTCATCTTCACAGTTTCCTCTTTTATCTCCATGTAATCAAATGCATCTTCCATCCTATCTACATGATGTTGAGCTGTTGTAGACTCTTTTCCAGTGAAATGAGGAATTTTAGATTGGTAATCATTAGGTAAGGGAAGTAGAGGTTGTGGTAACACTAATGGGGCATACCATGTTGCCATGGCTGGAAATAAGGGTGGATTTAAATGAGGTGGATTTACAGTAGTGAAAGTGGGCTGAACAGGAGTGTTTTGAACAGTGGTAGTATGAATTTGAGTGGAAGAAATACTTCGACCAACAAACTAATTTTGAGCGGACTTGATATGGAAAAGACTAAAGTGATGAAGAAGTTGGGAGTCAGGAGGAGTGGAAGGTGAGGCTTCTCTACTGAAGCTTTGTTGCAATTATGCAATGTCAAGATCAGTTTGGTTGAAATCACCTTGATATCTGGTTCTAAAGATGTTCTTTGTATGATGTAAATCAAAGTGTAAATCCTCCAAAACAACAAGGTTTTCAGGGGAAGATTTTGTTCTTAAGAGGCTCTTATTAGCAGCTGATTTTCCAGAGCTAGAAGTCTGCCACAGAATTCTTTCTGGATTGTCAATGATTAAAGGAGGATTTGGGTCTGGATGGGATCTAGTATTGATCCTATGTGAAGCCATAATTTTTTCAAAAATGAGAGAGGTTGAGATTTTTAGGGACTGTTTTTGGAAGCTTCACCTCTCAGGATGTTTTGTCTAGTATGGGACTAGGCTTCTAAACTTCTTCAAGGCTATTTAACACAGTCCTAAAGAGGTCTGGGAACCTAGATGAGTAATAGGCCTAATGGGGCTAATGGAGTCGCCAGGTGGAAGCTTTTTAGCTTTTATGAAGGTAAAATATTGGACGGTCCCACCACCATGTTTATTATGAAGCCAAACTGAAATGTTTTGGGTTTTTCTGAGTTATTTCGGTCTTACAGGTTAAGAGAGTGTCCTAAATCTGATTTAGAACTTAGCTAAGGTGTTTAATCATACAAAGTTCACTCTTATGGCTTGGTAACTGATTCCTTCAAGGTTTGATAAGGTTTAATGAGAATCCTAAGGGTTTCTTTGTTTGACACTGATTCAAAAAGTCCTATCATGATTACCGTTATGCTGGGTAGTGCTTGAAGAAAGTTACTTATGTTAAACTAGACAGTGAGTGTTTTAATTTTGAAGATTTTACTCAGGGTCCCACCTTGATCGCCATTATGTTGGTGTGAGCAGTGGGATAAGTCTAAAATGTGTTCTTTATCAAGTTAAGCGCCTAAAGAGCTTTAAGAAGTGTTTCAAACCACCGTATTCTTAGTAGGTCCCACCGTGATCGCCATTATGTTGGTGTCCCGTGTTTTGATAGTTTGGAAAATCAAAAGACAAGGCAACATCAGAACCAATCTTTAGAGTTCTAGGATCTAATCCTCCTGTTCTCAGAGAGGGATCTCTCAAATGTTTGTTTGCAAAGGTTTATCTTGTGTGCTTTGAGTATTGATTTTAGACTAGTTATTAAGTGCAGGTGTTTGTTTGTTTGGTTTGCTGATTGAATTGATACAAAAGAACATGAAAGGTTCAGGAAAGATACATAGAATGGAGAAACATCTGATTCATTGAGCAATGGAGTCAAGAAAAGGTCATAGAAAACTCATCAAAGGATATGGGATATCAAAGTAGCTCCACTGGCCAAGGTGGATCCTTTTGTTTTTGGAATGGGATGACCATTAATGTTGTGGAAAGAGAAATTAAATTTCAAGAAGGGAACTCGAAAACATAATTTAAACAATAAACAGATATTTCTGATAGACAGGCTAACCATAAATTCTAAGCAACATTTTTTAGGAAAATAATTATTTCAAGACAAATTTCAAAAATGAAATTTAAGATTTGGGAACACCCTATTTCTCACAAAAGATTTTATTCTAAAGGACTTATAAAACATAAAATATTACATTGATAACATAAATACAGAAACAGGTACACCTAAAAACATCTACATCAGAACAGAAAGACTTTTTAAGCCATAATTTCTTAAGCAGAGGACAAAGTGAAAGATCAAAATAGACCCTCTCGATTCACCGTAAGCAAATAACTTCAAAGGGAGACTTCAATAACAAGCTTTAAGTGGCAACAGACAAGCAGTAGGTGAAACCATAAATCATGCTTAAACCCAATGTTTAAACTATCATGAACAAACAAGCATGAAGACTAAAGAGAAAACAAAGCTCCTAAAATATCAGCAAAAGGAAAACAAAACAAATAAGGTAACAAAGTTCATGGCCCAAGAGCCATTTGCAGTCAATACTTTCATCTCATCGTAGTAAGAAATTAAGAACATAATGAAAATAGGGGAAAAACATAAAACAATTGTATTTCACCAATGTACCAAGCTCATGGATTCAATGATAGAGCCTTTCTCAGAACAAGCATGCAACAACATCATCAAGATCTCCAAGACTTCAATTTGTTCTTCAACTTCAACAGACTATGTATTTATCAGTGAGCTCAGTATTATAACTTGTGATCAAACAATAACTAACAATTTCTTATCTTAAGCATTTATAGAAGAAAAGAGGAGAATGAGAGCAAAATATCTTCTAAGTTCAATTAATACACCATCGTCTTTCGCCTTTAAGGCCTTAAGGGAGAGCACTTGATATTCTCCTCAATAATTGGTTACATTAAATTTTTAAGCTCAATTGGGAAAGAAATGTTGAATTTGAACAAGTGTTCGTCTAGAGTAACTCTCATGGATATTTTATATTAAACTTTGGCAGAATTAACTTTTTGGCAGTTTTTTGGAGTGCGATATTTGCTTAATCAATAACTCGGTGCCTCGCTGAAAGTTTATGCCCGTGATTCTGTAGTTGAGGAATCAATTCACCAAATGTCGGTGGAGGTCCTTTCTTCTCGTGAAACACTTATAATTTCTCCAGATCGTGTTTAATGCAAGAAATGTTTTGATAATTATTTTTAAGCTCTAATTCCCTAAATATGTCTTCAATATTCATTTTTGCCGTTCATTTCTTCAACACCGATACTCTTTTTAAATGCGATTTTAATCCATGCTGCCTTGTCAATGTGTAGAGCCACTACTGGTTTTTGAAGGTATCAATGCTCATAGAGCACTGATAAATGAAGAACAGACTTTGGCGGATGGGTTTTAATGTAAGACAGCACGGAAATACCCCTGCCTTCGTTCCTTTCATTGTTTTAATGGATAACCATTAAAACACCTACAAAACACAAAGACAAATTAAGAAATCCCGCATTTTGGGTTAAACTCGTTCGTATGGCGGGAAGGAGCATAGTTTGCGGATGAAAGCATCCAACGGTGGAGACCGCAATAATAGGAAAAAGAAGAGCGGGAGAAGAGATAAAGTGAGAGATCCTAGACCGTCCGATCTCGACATGGGATGGTCTGGGGATGACCGAGAAATTCCAGAATTTGCGGAGGAGGAAAGGACGCGGATGAAGAACTCCGGCGATTGCGCTATCAAGCGTCCGAGGTGACGAAGCGGCGAACAAGGATCTAAGCACGATCACATGGTGAAACAACGAAGAGCTTTCAATCGGAGGCTTATAGAACAAGAGGGGGACAAGATGGAAATAAACAAATGCACGAAAGAAACTCGATGCGTATGGAGAGCAAAGCGACAGACCGCCGCGGCGGATCAACGATATCCGGGGAGCAAACTTTATAATACATGAAAACAAAGGTTTGAAAAAATAAAATAAAAACAAAAAGGTTTTTCGCTAGGGGGCGGAAAATGTGCATAAAATGAACAGGCACCCGCACTGCGCGGGGCCTTAATTAGGTGGAGGATAACATGCTCGGGGTTTGGTCGAAATGGAAACAATCGCAACTTAAATCCAGACCGGTCTTTTCGATTGACTCGTAAAAGCCTGCGATGCGATAAGCGCCTTGGGACCCTTAACTCTCGGTCCTCGTGGTGTCATATGAAACAGAGAGAAATGAACACACGAGACCCACAATCGCATCGGGAACTTGAAGTGGTCTTTCAATCGTTAACCATTGTGTTTTCTCCGGTATCACATTGCGTGATCCACTTTTTCGAATCGACCCATTTAATTTATTTTCAATATGCAGATTTCAAGTTTTTAAGTTAAAACTTTGGATACGTGCTCAGTTTTTACAAAGAAAAAATATCGATCGGGGAGTGAAATATATAGGCTGTGTAGCGCCCGAGGCGGGCTTTATGGTTATATGGAAAATAATGTAATCGTGGGTTTTAGGGATAAGGGCACAATCGCAACTGAGTTTTCAACATGGTTTAAGACTTGCGCACTTGTTTTTTTCCGGCGGTGATTAGGCGCTGGGGTCTTTAACACTGTTTGCAGCGATGAGACTGTGAGTTATTAAAAGGGAGTTGATCGCACGAGTTTTTTGTGTAACGAAATATATGCACTCATTGATTTTACTTCCGATGCCGACACCACTGGGATGAATGTTCCGGAAAGGGCATGTGGGGGTGGAGTTTAGGACTCTGTTCAAAGGGGCGAAGTCCATAGTAAAGACTTGTATTTTTTATGAATTTATATTAAACGGAATTTGATGGGTTTTAAAAGCATTAAAAATGAGTTTTTAACATATGGAAGGGGTTTTCATGAAAGGAAAACATGAAAAATAGAGGAAACTTATGGGGAAAAGGGATATAAATGAAGGTTAGTTGAGAGAGAGAAGGAAAATGATGAAAGTTTTTTTGCAGCAAGCTTTTATTTTAGTAGAATTCTGGGAGGTAAAATGAAAACAAGAAATGAAAATTTTGGACAAGAGGGCATGAGGGCCTTTCAAGAGTCTTCAAGAGCCAACACTTTAATAAAATTGTTCCTTGAAGGCTCCAAAATCATTTAGCCACTCATTAGGTATGACAAATTTTATAGTGGTTGTTAAGTCCCCTATATTAATAGTGTAGTCCCTTATTATGTTTGTGTAGCCCCTCACAGTGTTATTTTTGTACCCCCATAACCCCCATATTGTTATTATTGTGCCTATACACTATTATTGTTAGGGTTACTAGGATTACATTGTGTCTTACTAGGATTATATTGTGGCCCCATGGACTCCTTATATAGAAGGAGGTTTTGTTCATTTGTATCATCCAAGTTGAATCTTTTCATTTATGTAATGTATTGGAGGTTTCCCCCTCAAAGTGCTCCTTATTTCTGGCGTTGACATTCCTTTTCTTCTTTTGAGCCGTTACACAAATATTTGTACTGTGAGTTTGGATTCCCAGGGTTTCTGCTGCTCCAAACAGTCATCGTGAATTTTCGCTATAACTTTTTTTTCAGTGAAGTTTCAGAAGCTGAAATTTCTATGGTGCGAAGTCGAAATCGTGAGGAACCTTAAAATAAAATTCTAGAGTTTGTTTCACAATATTTTCGGAGATACAGATCCGTGTTGGTCTTCAGCTCCCAGCAGTCATTGTGAATTTTCGTTATAATGTTTTTTCGTAATGTTCAATCAAATTGTATGGTGCGAAGCTGAAATCCTGAGGAACTGTCAAACAAATTTCAGAGTTTGGTTCGCAATATTTTTGGAGATATGGATCTGTGGAAGGTGGTGCTTTTTCGTGCCTCGCGAATTTCATCTCAAAGAGGTGATCATGGGAAAGTTCAATAATCCTCTCTCTCGGGGCACTGATTGAGTGCCGTAAAATTGGTCACAAGTACACAGACTTTAGTTTCTTTTCTATCAATTTCAGACAGCATGACCTGGGAAACAAGATACTGCAAAGTCAGATAAGTTCGCTCTAATGAACCAGTCCATAATTAGTTATTGTGGGAGATTGGACACAATTCTTATCTGGAGAATCAAATCAGTTTAATTTTATGGAATTCGAAAACATAATTCAAAGGAACATGCCGCCGGTACTAAAATTTAGATATTGAAGTGCTGTAATTACGGGATAATCCAATTTTTATCGAGCTCCTAAAAGCAAGTAAAAGGTGTTTATTTGTTTTTTCGAATTGCATAAATCTTTCTTGGAAAAAAATCAGTTTGAAGTGATTCGGAAGGGCCTGCTGAGAATATATTTCAGTATTGGGTTCGTATCGTCTCCTAAAAAGAATTAAACACCCATTATGCCCTCGTAAATCTATATTTATGATGCATGAAGATAAAGAATTGTAGTATGAGATATCAAACAGGTACCGTAAGTGCAACAAATTTTAATTCCGCCAAGAGCAAAATCAAGCCTTTACATGGTATTTAAAGCAGAAAATGAGTGTCAGTTGGATGGCTTGCATGATAAAACACACACAGGATGATAAATTAGTGGAAGAAGGACATCGAGCATCAACAGCCAAGTTCTCCGTTCCTCAAAGGATAACCTAAATTTCAGCAAATAATCTAATGAAACAACAAGAATATCAACATCACATCGAAAGAAGTTGTGAAGCACTGGCGAAACAAGAACTCGACAAGTACAATAACTGTGCTATCTCAGCAAGGAAGAACTTTCCGTAGAAGATTCCACATGGGAGGATGAGAATTTGACATGTAAGCATCAAGAACAATCAAGCGTTGAGGACAACACTATCAATATAGCATGTTAGTCCTCATTAATAGTAGTCCCTTATTATCTTTGTGTCTCTCCTTGTTGTTATTGTAAAATTTCCGTAACCCCATATTGTTATTATTGTGCCCAAGCACACTATTATTGTTAGGTTAATAGATTGTATCACAGGGCCTACCAGGATTATGGTATTGTGTGCTCCCATGGACCCTATATATAGAAGGAGGTTTTGTTCATTTGTATCATTCGCAATTGTTCATTTATGTAATTTATTGGAGGTTTCCCCCCCACAGTGGCTCGTCTTTCAAGGCGTTTATATTCTTTCTTTCTTTTTTGGAGCCGGTTACGAACAAGCACAGCCAACAGCAAAAAGAACCCCTGACTTTATTTAAGTTTCTTTCGTACTCCAACAATGGAAAATATTTCTCGAGCACTTGTCTTTTCGAGCTTCATAAAAGTAAATGAATTTATATCTACTCGGTATAAGTTTAACCCTTTTCTGGACTGAGACATTTATTTACAAAAAGGAATACCCAAGCAACAGATGACCAAAGAGGTTCTCTCGTATATTATTCTACCTTCCTTTCGGATCTGAGTGAAGGGGCCCACGTACCATTGTATTCTCGCTCCTCTTTTCGTACTCTCAACATAGAAAGGACTGGGCATTTTCACCTATTATAAGCTCGTTAAAATGATAAAATAGCGACAAGCTTGTCGATCATGGCAAGAATCGCAGTTTCGCTTATTCACCCGAAGGGTTGAAATTATAGATCAAGCAAATGTTATCCTCCCCAATCTTGTTAAAAAATAAAGAGGCACCGAATAAAACATCGGGGAAAAATTTTTATGCAAGCAAAGTTTCTTTTTGCAGCAAGTCACTCTTGAACATGACACTTCTTTTCACTCCATGTGTCCGTGACCGTTTGGGTTGGGTAACTATCTTTAATTGCTCATTACACCAGTAGTCTACCGCGTTCTCTACCAGTTTTGGGTCAATGCTACCATCAAGTCACCGACATGTTCCGCAGAATTCACCAAGTGATTAAAAATCATCTCTTCGCAATAATCATAAACCTTAGTTTTCATGACCGTCATCCCCAAAAATTTCTATATCATTGTACCTCGGTTCCGTGTGCCTAGTAACTTTTGTTTGGGTAACAAGGTGACTTCCGTCGACAACAACAACATCCCGTAAGTTCCCTAGAAACATTAGATTCCAAAACATCATGAGGCTTGTTGCGCATTGACAAGATCCTCACTTCCGTACTTTTGAACGAAATATTTTGTTTGGCGTTCGACATCAAAATCAAGCCCTATTCACGCCTTACGAAACAAACATAGCACTCTGAGGGCCACAGCTAATGGCTTCATCACATTTGTTAACAACTCGCGAAGAATTATCAGTTGTGGGGACCGAAACGACATATCTTTCCGTGCTCGACTACAAATCATATATCCGCATGGCCGTACTTGTACTCAAATGATCGAGTGAACGACAATAAGACCCCGAATATAGTTTTAGTGCCATCCTGCTTGCGATTTCAATATTAAAGTGCACATCATCTTGAAGGGCACTCCCGAACACAGTCATCATCCAAACATGGGCTATATCTATAGGCATGTCCTACTTGGGAAACATTCCAACAAAAAGCACTTTCTCGAATTATGTACATGTTATTAGATTGTTTTATGTGTTGAATATGGGGAATGCCTATCCTCACATCATGATCAAAAGAGGATATATCATGTGATGTAATGTATCGTAAGATTGATGGTGACCACTCCACTTAGTTTCCACTCATCACGTTGTAAATCATCCTATCCAAATGTTCTTATTATTTATCCATGCTTTAGGGGGCAATTGTTATAGGTCAATTTGGGCACCATTCCAACACTCGGTTAATCGGGTATCTCCAGACCAGAACATCAAGGTCTATCATTCCCTATCATTTCACCACAGCATGCTCCCAATAGCCAAGAAACAACACAAATCAAGCAAGACTTTCATCACAAAGGTTTCCATGGTTTGAAGCTTATTATATAGCATATGAGAGATAAGCTCACCAACACGGTTTAAGGGGCAGCATTGCATATGCAGTAGCCCCATGCAGTGCTTCTGCTGTGCCACTTCCCGACATTCATAGGTGTTGGTCACATTAAGTGAAATTATCATTGTTTTGACCCACTTGCCACAAGCCATCTAGAAGAGTTCACATGTGTCAAGCTTCTGTATCCAAGTGTCCATTTTACATCTATATGACTAGAAACATGTCTTGCTTCAATATTGGAAAGTATTTGATTGCAAAACAACCTACAGTTCATATATAAATTACGCGTATCTATGCTTGAGAAGGAAGAATTTTGCAGAGAAATGATGGAGAATTTTCAATTTGAGAGCTGATTTTTGAAGTCATTGGAGAGATTTATATCATGACGAGGTTTGGGGAACATTGTCGAAGGTCACTTCAAATTAGACACTAGGTTGTAACCTCTCCTTCTATTATTAACAAAAGAGTACCGTCATTTTTCCCTATATGCATCCGTATTGGCTTCATTTTCCATATTGAAAGATCTTTGTTGATGTATACAGTTTATGCTTTACCTGATGAATAACTAGCTTGAATATATATCTATATTATCGCATCTTCATCGTTTCAGTGTTCTCGCAGTAGCCATTCACCCCACAAACCGTTTGAATTTGAAGTCACATGAAGTGTAGCATAAGGAACCATTTTGGAAGCGATTGAACAAGTAAGCCTCCAATCCTCTCTGCATCATTCTGTTGTGGGAAAATAGTCAGATAAATTTTCACCGTTGCGAGACTAAACACTGTCGAGAAGCTGATTATCTCTGGCCTACAATTTGTTCAACAACTATCCCGAGTAGCACGCAAAGTCCAACGAGGATGAGGGTGGGATCTCCGCTCGAAACACCCTAAGCAACAGAGCGACCCTGCTAAAAAAACAAAAAAATCATGCATAGATATGTCACATGAAAAATCCATATCTAAAAATATCAAAATCAACAATACAAATCCATGTATTCTAATGCTACCATCCTATTCCTTTGATGTCATAAGAGCTTCCCCACCTCGGGTCCCACTCATTAAAGGAGTTACTCTCATCCATACACTCCTCCTAAATGATTGCACCGTCCTCCAATAAACCTCCACTATTCTACAACAACGTTGTTGATTTGGTCAGCATTGGACTCATTCCACATGATTTAGCCTCGTTCACACCTTAGGGTACGCACAAGATGAATGATGATCCACATTCACATGTAATATTCTACTGGGAAAACTCTCACTACATATGCATAAAAAATGCATTTAGAAATGTATGCTAGGAATATACAATAAAAACCATGGATCCACTAGATCCGACATCATAACACCCACATCCAAGAGAGACTGTGAAAATCATGATAGGAGGAGTTAAACAAGTCTCCCAAACCCAAATATCTTAAAAACACCGAAACCTCAAAACCATTTGAATAAATTTAATCATCGCATAAAGTGACAAAGACAAATACCAATGAGGGTTTATACCTTTAAAATTATAGAGACAAATAGATCTAGTGTTATATTAATCAATAATGCCAAAAACCGAGATTCAGTCTCCTTTACATTATTTTAGAACTCAGTGAAGGGTTTCTGGAATATACCCAATACAAATGGTGATCTACAAACTCAAGACTGAAGAGTCACTGTGCTGAAGCACATGATGATAGGAGGCTGAAATAGTATAGATCTAATGCAAGAGCTACCCAAAGGTCTCTCCAATGAAAGTTTGGAACCCTTCAATCACAAGAAAAAACTCTCAAGGATTCACAAGATCCCTCACATCAAGATACCCTCCAAAATAATGCAATTTTAGACCTAAATTAAGGCCAGAGGTGATGGGAAACAGGCTTGATGCCAAAGATCTGAAATATTCTCAAGAGCCCCTAAAATGATCTCCAGAGAAGGAATCCTTCCTCCAATGAAAAACTAGCTTCGTAAAGTGGGTTTCTCAACCCTCCAACGCAATACCCCACAACACAACACAATATTCTCGTAAAATATGATGTAGTAGAAGAATGAGGCTTAGGCCAGCACCTCGATGTGGAATGAAATCCTGTGTGACTTCCAAGAGGCTTCTCAAGGAAAGAGGTGGAATTCCCAACAAAGAATACCTCAGGCTAAACAAAGACCAACAATCTTAGCTAAACCGCCGAAGAGAGCAAAAAAAAGTCTAAACATACATATCAAAATATAATTCATAAGCTAACCCCATATGGCTGCCAACTTTCTATTATAAAAAATGTGTGCCTTCTTTTCCTTGGGTCCCACCTATTAGGGCTTCCACCATCACACAATCAATCTCCCTCCAAAATCGCATTGTACCCTTCTATGAATGCCACTCCTCCATAATAACGTTGTTTGATTTCATCAAGGTTGGAACTATTCAACCTGATCCAGCCTTTAACAACTAAGGGTCTTCAATTCAGCTTTTATGTAGCTATCTAAACTAATCCACATTCACAATTGTCGTCTCTATTGATGATTCACTCTCCATTCTATTCTCGTTGACTTGGTCAAACTTCGACCTTGTCTTCATGTAATCAGCCCTTTTCACATGAGGTGTTTTTTCAACTATGAATATGATCTCTTTTCACATTAAGAGGGATTTTATTGTTTCTGTTAAAATGTTTATGGGCTTCTCTAACCATTTATTCATCTAACTATGTTAAGAGAAAATCAATATTCCAATTGGGGAGCGTTTGCTAATTTAGGAATATTACAATCCTCTCTCCCAAATGTCGCTTGTCCTCAAGCAATCGAAGTAAGGATAGCATCGAAGATCCTCATCCCGTAGCATCCTCATATGATAAACTCCTCCGAGGAACAAAGATGTTGTCTCATCAATACATCTCCAAGTTTCCCCTCCCAAATATGCAAGTTAATTTTTGGTGACCATCACAAATAGCTATCATCATGTAAAAGTTAAAACACCTAGGGAAAAAAAATGTTGTTTAGAGGCCTTTCTTAAGGCATGAGATCTGATACATATTGTGATCTATCATCCCCATGTGAATCTCCCATCCCAAGCTATCATCCATACAAAACGAGCCACCTCCAAATGGTAACTCATGAAAATCTCCTCCACCTTTGGGCTCCTACAATGTAGGTGGGCTGAATAACCGAACATGGTAGATGGTATTAGCCTACCTCATGCCATTCTCTCTCCACTTATGATACCTGTAGAGCAGCTCGATCTTGGGCTGCAACAATGTTTCCTCATGGCAAGAAGAAGATCGTATCTTCAAAGATCCTTCATAGAATCATGAATCATGCTGGCCCGATCCATCCGACACAAAGAGAATGGTACATCATCACCATATGGTATCCAAATCAGAAAATGATGAAGGTTAGGGTGCGAGTTTGGATAGTCCCAATGGTATTTCCAATGGATGCAGTGGAGTCTTTCCAACCGCTATTTTAGAACATCATCCTGCAAGTTGTCTTTCAATACATTAGCAGTATATTTTCATCTACTATGAGGTAGTAAATATATTATATACTAGCCGAAAGCAGGAATAATAAAACATTTGATGGAATTTATGTAGAGAAAGATTATCTCCATCATGTTGGTCCTAGAATGACCATGAAACCCAAGAATAATCTTTCCTCTTGTGGAGCAATGCACTCGTACATAGATGGTGAGATAAATGTAAAGAGTCAATGAAACACTGTATAGGTACGTAAATACATTTTTTACCATGCATAATGAGGAGTCTGTATGAGGCTCCATGGATGAGTCCTCCCATGAGAATATTCTCATAAAAGTTTGCAAAATGAAGGGATGTATACCTCCTTGGAACACTCCATCATAGAAACATACTTCCAAGTGTCAAGATTGCTGGCCTTAGTGATAAGGTTTCGTCACTCCATGAATTCCTTCGACATGCCAGGTGCCAAACGCAATCCACCATCATGCTTACATGTGGAAAAAAAATCCTCCCATGTGGAAGTACCTCCTTATACCTTCAATGTTGAAGGGCATTTTTTCACTTTGATTGTGTGCCATCCCTTTCTCCGGAAATACTGCGCTACATGGGAAAATTAAGCCATACTTCCCAAGAGCAGCCAAAGCAAAATAACTCTTGTTTCTCCCCTCACAATTCCATCATAAAAATCATGAGGTGAAGATATGGTGATTGACATAGAGAATTCCATATCAACACAATGCAACCAAACTCCTTGCTGCCATATGATGCAAGTGTCCTACCAAGTTTCTTCCACTAACATACCCCTTGAAGAAGGATATGTCACATGATGGCCAAATTCTTTCAAGAGTAGCCAACGCAGCCATGCTTCCTTCTGCCTTATGTCATAGATATGCAATTGGCTCACCAACCTCTTGCTCACCATCCAAACCCATTCATCCACATGTGGGTGTCTCCCACCATGCTCCATCTTGGTACTCCTCCAATGA
>CM076579.1:1211592607-1211629361 GCA_034641835.2 Pinus albicaulis
TAGAAATAAAGAAAGGGTCTTCTTCTAAATGAGATTTGGTAGATGGTGTAGGAGAATCCTCTAATTCAGCTGCTCCTTGAATTTCAGGAATTTTAAAGCTAGGGGTAGATGGTGGTGAATCTTGTCTATGCCTTGAAGAAGATGGAGTTGTGAAAATCGAACTCTTGGCTCTAGCTATAAACCTTCCCCTAGAATCTCTTGCTCTATGCATGTCATTTTTTTTAATATTTAAGTTGGGCTAATAATTCTCTTTCTGATCTTCCAGGTCGCACTAGGTGCAAGAAGAGATCATACTTAAGAAATTATTGAACCAATAACTCTCTTTTATGATCCTCCACATCACACTAGTTCCAAGAGGAGAGCATACTTCAAGAAGTTATCAATTTTTCCCTTCTTTTTATTGGTTTTTTTTTTAAGAAATTGGCTACCTAGTTACACTTCCCCGGAAACGGTGCCAAAATGTTTGGTCAATTTAGTGTGTCCTAAATTGCTACATTAATTTGTCAATCCGGGATTCGTAAGCTGACCAAGTGTGGCGCACTATATGTGCAAGATAACCTATCTCTTACTTTTTGTCGTTTTTGGATTTTTATTGATCTTGGTTGGTTTCCTAATGTGAGATGGAAATTCTAAAAGACAAGTATGATTATGAATATTCAAGGCAATGATGTCCTTTATAATGATTTACCAACTTGAAACTGAAAAAGGAATTTGAAACATACAATGACAAAACTTGAAAAGAAATGAAAATGTGCCACTATACTACCAAACAAATGCTGAACTATTGATCATGAAACCCATTACCCTTGCCGTCTAAATACAAAAGAAACTGCGGCTCAAAGAAATCCAAGAATTGCAAGCAAAGTAAAGCTAAAATCAAATTACATCAATTCATATTCTGACCCCTCACCATTAGTCTCACTATGGCTTTCGGAGGTAATCATAAACAACTTGAGCAATCTGATATCTAATTTGCAGAAAAATAAACTAATATCAAATTACACATTCATACTTCAATCTCTCACCATTAGTCTCGCTATGGCTTTCGGAGGTAATTGATAATGACATGAGAAATTTAATATCTAATCTAACTAATAAAGCAAATATACAAAACTGAAATAAATAAAACAGTGCTGGAATTAAAAGCTAAGAAAAATAAATCAGTAGAAGGACAAGACTGATTTCATGTCATTAGTCATTGTAAAACTATGTGCAAGTGCCTGGGCTGCCTACTGTAATTCAGTAGGAACAAAGACACCGATCAATTAACAAAGCTAGCATGAAAAATTATGGACTTAAATAAAACGTTCATACCATAAAAGATGTAATATATACACGTGAATAACTATGGCATAATGAACGAAGGAAATAAAGCATGAATAAAACTATACAATAAACAAACCTCAAGGCAGTAGGCCCTCTCGTAAAAACTTTCGGCAATGCCTATCAACCACGAATTATGCTTATGAACAGAGTCTTCTCATGTATTCAAAACGCAGTCATAACAAGGAAATAATGTCACAGCACAGTGGGCTTTCTTTTCAGCAAAATTACATTACAGAAGCTAGCTACTATGTGTATGAGAACGAATTATTTATAACAGAGGATGACATAACTAATTTCCTACAATCTACGCTGATAAAAGACACGTGAACAAGCACGTCCAGAAATATAGCATTATGGCTGCCGTGAAGATTAAATCTATGGAGGGTGGCCGTTGAATTCGACTTATGGAGCAGTTCACAGGTGTTGATATGTCCCCTGAGATTTAGGAATGGCCACGCAAGTCTTCACGTGGTGAAAAATGGAGTTCTGTCACCGTAGGACTCTTAGGTTGACCACCGCTTGACTACCTTTGACCACGACCTTCTTTGGTGAATTCGACTGAGCCAGTAGGACTCGGTCCATGTCCATGTCATTTCCAACTTGCCCATGTGGCTTGATTTGCCTGAAGACACCTGGAATATAGAATTTAACAAAATGGCTGTGGAAAGTTGAAGTAGCTGCGGAAAGTGACAAGATTTCGCAGCTCAATGAGCAAAAATCTAATTCAAACAGCAAACACAAAACATAGTTAAAAACCCCTTTAAATGCTCTTTTATGATTAATATGCAATGATGTTGATGACTTAGGAGGTCCAGGTAAATGGAAAATGTCTAGAAAGGTGTATAGGAAAGATGCAAGTTTGGGACTCAACAATAGTGTTCAACGATACGATTCCAACGCATAGAGAATCATCCGAATTTGAGTTTTCATTAGAGAGAAATGAATTTTTGAAGTTGTTGAAGTAACTATTGGTTACTAAGTCATGTAGGCTTGGTGTAAAAGGGTGCCAATATATGTGTCTCTTCAGGTAAATTCATGGAGGCTTCATGTCTATAAATAGAATATTATTTGGAGTCATTTTAGCATCAATTTGTGAGCAATACACACAAGGAAAACCTGTGAAGTTTTCATGGAGAAGGAGCCACAACAAGGGAGCTTAAAGGAAAGTGAGGGAGCCTAGGAACGTGGGAATCTCTGTGATAAAACCATAGTGTTGTAGGTGACAATGTGTGGATTGTAGGGCTATTTAAGGGAAAGCCTAAGGGTTTTTTTAATGTGGTTTTGCTGGGCAGACGAGACCGTAGTGTTAGAGGGTGAAATTTTGTTGTTTTAAGGGTTGTAAGAGGAGGTTTTGTGGAGGAAAGTTACCACTTTGCATTGTTGGGCTAGGTCGTATACCATAGCCAACAGTTGGAGGCCTAAAGAGCTGTGTTTGGGAAGGATTACAGCCATACAAGGCAGCGTAGGTGTGGAGGACTCCATCTAAGGTGGACCGCAGTATTTTAAATAGTTATTTGTTTAATTGTGAAAAGGTTAAGGGTAGCGTGGTGTGCCCTAACCAGTGGTGCAACAGTTCAGCAGTGCAACATGGTGACATTAGTGATGTTGTGATGTGTATTGGGTCAAGGTGTGACTAGTGTTGGATCAATATTTGTTGCAGCCTGCTGAAGCCAATTGGACTGTTGGAGGGTAGCATGTTGGATACCCAAAGTAGCCCTAGATGAGATATCTTGAAGGATGAAGAGCAACTGAAGGTTGGGTCAAGAAAGGTGCCGAAGTGAAACACTTTAATGGAAAAAAGTTTTTGCTAGCCTGACAGATTGGAGCTCAGGAATTAGGATTATCCAGAGAACATATTCTATCAACCTGTATACAATATACAAAAGGACGTGCAACAATGTTAGGTGGCAGCCTCCTGGAGTCTCGATATGTAGTGGCCTTGATGGACTAAGGCACTACTAGTGCGCAGTACGGGTGCGACAGACCGATAGGACAAGATACGACAAAGAAGCTACAACGAATTTGTCATTGTTTCTTGTACACCATATGCCGTTGTATTATTCAGATTTGGTTTAATATAATGAAGATTGTTGGTTGTATATTATTGTGCAATTTTGTTTAAAACTGTGTATATTGTGCATATGTGATTTATTGCTTTATATTATCCGTTGTGAAAAGTAGTTTATGGTTGATATTATTGGTTTGGTAGTGTCAGTGATTTAAGAATCTAACCTAGACCCAAGGTTGTGGAAATTCGACATGGTATTAGAGCGTGTCAGAGCTACTTTGGAAGCTAGTAAATCAGAGTTTGCATAATGAAGTACAATGTGAGAGGGTAGTTGGTAACAATGTGAGTGAAGGAGTCACTACAATGTCGAAGTTTTAGGCAGGTCTCCAATATGAGGACATGTTGGAAGGGTTGTCCAACTAGACTCCTTGGAAGGAAAGGATCAATTTGGTCTTGTAGGTCAACAAGATATCGTATTTTGCCGAGAAAGAGATCAAGCAACCAACCGACCCTAAGGAGCTGGAAATATGGGAATATTTGGATACAAAAGCGAGGTTGATCATCATTTATGGTGTGAAGGATTCCTTGATACCTCATGTTTCTTGGAAGAACCATGTACATGAGATGTGGATGACTCTTCAGAATTTGTTCCAGAATAAGATCGAGAACCAGGTACATTTATTGGAGGATAAATTTAAATCCACCAAGATGATAAAGGATGAAGGAATGACTTCGTATCTGATGAGGTTGTCTCAGGCTCGAGATGAGCTTGTTGTCGTCAGGGTCAAAGTTTCAGATGTAGAGATGGTAAGGATTGCCTTGAAAGGGTTGAGCGAGGAATGGAAGCCCTTCATCAAAGGAATCGTTGCTAGGGAAAAGCTGCTAGACTGGAATAGACTATGGGATGAATTAATTTAGGAAGAGTTATGAGACAAGGATATTCATCCATCTAGGAATGAAAATGAGGACATGGCACTTACAACAAGAATAAAGGGTAAGCCAAAGAAGGACGTAAGTAAAATTAAGTGTTTCAACTGTGGTGAGATGGGTCATTTTTCATCGAGAGGTCCAAATAAATGAGATGATGAGAAAGGGAAGGGACAATGCATATGATTTCTCATTTCTTGCAGGTATTATTCGAGAGGATGCATGGTACATGGACAATGGTTCAATGAAGCACATGACAAGGTCACAGGAGGGTTTTTGAGACTCTAGTTGAATAGGACTCAAAGTTTCACATGGTTTTGGGCAACAAGAGTCAGTTGGAGATCTGAGGATCGGGTGTAGTGCCATTTGATAAGCTCCATCATCAGGTACATTTGGAGGGGTTAATGGTCACCTTTTTTTCTTATTAAGTCTCTTTTTCTTGAATTTAATTATATTATGGTCTTATGATGCTAGTGTAGATGGTGATTGAGGATTATTATAGTTTGAGTACCTAACATGAGTTAAATGAAGGAAAGTCATGAAGATATTACATTTTTGGTGAATATTTTGTCATTAAAAATTGGAGTAGACAACAAGGAGAGATTCTAGGGGATTTTCCACCCTCCTTAACTCCCAAAGACAGCTAATGGATCCTCGAGATTCCATCCAACAACTCGAAATCAAAGGCAACCAAGAAAACTCAAAATCAAGTGCACCAACGCTACACTTCACTTGGAGTCAAGTGGACTCATTGTTGAAAAGTGTAACTAGGATAAGTCTTCATATTGATTGTTGTAGTGTGTTTGGTGCACGTATGTACAAAATCACACCAAATTAAGGGGTGTGGTATATCTACTTAAGTTATTGGTAACATGCAGAAAAAGAAATGGAGTCAAGCAAGTTAGTGGAACACACAAGAATCAATAAGCATACTAGATAGAGAAATAGAATGCATATATAAGCTAAAAACTAAACAAATAAACACAAGCTCTGAAAAGAGTCAAACAACAACAATAATATGAACGCTAGCTCTAGGCCCCTTCTTATTGAGCGTTGGTAGTAATAAGAGTGAAACTATACCCTCTTGCCAAAGGGCCTCTAGACAATGGTTCTAGGTCCTGATGTAAGGATGTTTTTATCCCAAGCTTGCCTCGGTGAAGTCTCCCTCCCTCTCTACTGTGTTGGACTGAGCTTGTTGGGTGGCCAACAATTGAGTCCCCTCTATCTTCAGCTGTGGCTCACACACTGTTGGTATTGCTTGGGAAATTACGACTAGCATAAAAATGTGTTCACAACTTCTTCATCTAATGGTGGTATTATATAGGAGATTTCAAATCCTCACTTCCCTCTCTTGGTACATGAAGGATGGTGACCCAAGAGAGGGGTATGATTCCTTTGTGTGCTCTAAATATTCCATTTTGTACTCACATAGTGTCTAAGGAGGCATTGGTGGTTGTCCTTAGGCAGCTAAAAGTAAGGCATCACTTGTCCTTTGCTTTGTGTGGTCCCTGATAGTGACATTTCGCCACTCCCATGATTTCACGCATATCAGGAAAAAAAGCATGAGGAAGGCGCTCTTCACGAAGGATTATGCGTGCAAATAGCATTTAGGATTAGTTCAAATTTGATTTTCCTCAGACCTTAGAGCTTTTTAAATACTTTCCATATTCTGTAATGTCTTCCAGCCCTGTAAATCCTTTTTCCTGACATTAATTAATGTCGTCTTCTGCTATACGATTTCCCAGTGTTAACATTGACTATGTAATTATGTATTTATGTAAATAAGAAGACAAATATAATAAAATGTATTTTGTTGGACTTGCCTCATTGGTTTCATGAGAAAGATTTTATTATAGGTTAAATATAATTATTCTTGATGTCTATTAGGGTTTGTGTCTTTAAGGAATACATATAATTAAGTGTCATACATATGAAGGATCTAGTCTACAGAGTACTCCAAGACCTTGCCAAATACCTTGTGGAAGAATGGCTTGTAATAGCCGTCACCTACGCTGGAATATATAGTCTTCAAGTCGGCCTTTATGACAACTAAACGATTGGCCTATATAACATCTGAATGGTCGGCCTAATAACCTAGAATGAGCCTCTATATATGCTCCTTGTTGTGGACCATTCAACACATAAATTCAATGGACTGTTCAGAGCAGAAAATGCAGATTACTCAATCATTAATTGTTGATTCTCTAAAGTGAAACAGTGTGGATTTACTCAGTTTGTTACAAAGTATACAATGCAGATTCTTCTCAAGAAAATTGTGGATAAATATGAAGCATATTGCGGATTGTCTTGTGAAAGGAAAGTGCGGATTTCTGAAGTGTATTACAGTGCGAAGTTCAGAAGGTATTAGAGTGAGGATTGAAGTATGGTTTGAAGTGAAAATTAAAGTGTGAAGTTTAGTAAGAATTAAAGGGCAGATAATGAACAGAAGGTTGCATGACAGAGAACACTTCGGACCAGTCAAGGTCAAAGTCAATTCTGGTATTCAGATCAGGGTTCATGAAGTGCATATGTATACAACGTTCTAATATACATATACAGTGAAGTACAATTCTGTATTGGGAATTGTACGATGGTATTATAAGCAAAAGAATATTAAGGAAGGTAAATCTATGATTTATCTTCATAATGTACAAATCATAAAGGAAAGAAAGTATATCCCAAGTGAAGTAACTTCAAGGTAATAAGAAGAAAATAAGTCCCGAGTGACTTGGCGAGTTCCCTTGTATTGCTGCAAGACAATACATATTGGTGCAAGAAAGGAAGGTCAACGTTGGAGATCGACAAAGAAGAAATAACAAGGTCTTGGAAGAATCCATAGGTTAAGGGTCTAAGTCTTGGTCATGGTACTTTTCATTTGAAGATCTATAAGAAGAATTTCTCATGGGTTTTCTTCTCCAAGAGGGAGAGGTTTTGCCCTAGCTCTAGGAGCCTAATTCTTGTGTCTCGTGTCTTTTGATAATTGACTTTATGAAAGATTTAATAAGCTAATGAAGGGAATACATAAGTAATTCAAGTATCCTCACAAGTAATTATCAAGTAGAGAATTTTGAATTAATCAATAGCCCTCCAAATTCTCAACATGGTATCAGAGCTAAGGTGCTAAAGACAAAGGGCTATTTGACAAGAAGACACTCAAGGATTAAAAATTCAATTTTCTAGAAAGCATCAAAGTAAAAGTCAAAGACTACATTGAAAATTCAAGTCATTTTGTAACGAAATCCTCAAGCCATCTCAAGAAGAATTTCAACCTTATTCAAAGAATCCACACATCGAGGAGGTTATCTTTGACATCAAAGATTCTTGATATTAAAGACATTGTTGGTAGACACTTCATTAAGCACCACTCAACACTATTGAAGACATTTTCATTCTGAAGTAATCCTTGATCATCAAGGATCCAAGATCACCTACTTTGAAACCAATGTAAGAGGGATTTCTTGCCATCATATTCATCCTTATCAAAAAGGAAGTTGATAGAAGAAGAAAAGCATATACTCAAGTAAGTATCTTTACGACTTCATCAAAATGTCTTCTTTGCAAGGAAATCAACAAACTAGTTAGGGTTTCAAACTTTCCTACATGGAAGAAAAAGGACAATGAAGTCATACATGAAGGGATATATAAGAGTCCAAAGGATTCTTACAGAATCCATAAAAGAATCTCTCATCTTCGATGTATAAAATATAGAATCATAAAAAGGAATATATAATAAAATTGGTGGATATATTCTCTGTAAGTACTGCAGGAGAAGCAATTTCTCTGAGATCAACTGTAGGAACTGGGAGAATTAATGTTTGACACTGAGATGACTACAGTGGTGCTGAATGCTCTGCTAGAAGAATGGGGAAACTTCACTTCAAGTTTATACGGGAAGAAATAAGCCACACCATTCCATGATTTATGGTCTCTATGTAATATAGAGGAAACAAGATTGAAAACCAAAGCTATTACATAATCAAGTGAAGGGAATCTAGCCTTTGTAGCAATATCTAGAAAGAAAGGAAGATTCGAAAAATTTGGTCCTCAGAATAAAAGAAGAAATATGAAAAAAGTATGATGCTTTGGATGTAATTAACTTGAGCATTATAAAAGATATTGTCGTAAATATGAAAGGGACAAGAGAAATAGGGAAGAAGCCCATGTATCAGAAATAAGAGAAGAACCTGATGCAAAGAAATCTAAGAAAGAAGAAGCAAGGGATCTCCACTATTATTGAGATCATCTTCTCCTTTAAGTGATTTATGTTGGTTGTATGATAGGAAGCCGTATAGCATCATGATCGAAGCATGTTAGGATATCTTGTTAAAACACTCCTGGAAAACCTCTCTGATAACAATACTAATGGAAGGCAGTCATCAAGATCAAGAGTCATCATGATAATAGGTGCTGACATTTTCTAATGGAGTTCTCTGTGAATTCACTGAATAGAAAAAGAGCAGTATGGTTTCATCAAGAACTCCATGCTACAAAATTCTTAGATGTGATGACATATTGATAGAGCAAGCCAAGGGAATGAAGCTCTTCATTCTATTAAAACTGCTATAGGATGACTTAAATGAAAAAGGTATGAGGTATGTATATATTTATATGCTGACACTGGATGCGATGAAGTCATGTCATATTGTTGTAGGTAATAGAATTATATATTTAGAAGTATAATCTATGAAGGAGGATATATCGGTACACTGACAAATGAAATCAACATAATATATCCTTATATGGAATATGAAGTGGTTGTATATGAACGAGGAACTGGAAAATTTGTAAGTTCCTGTGAATGAAGAATTTGCAGAAAGGAAGATATCATGAAATGCAACCGTGCTGAGAGGTAGTTATCATCTGGAAGCCAAGAAGGTGTGACTAGGAGATCTCCTGGGAGGATATGTAGACTCTAACAGAAGTCTAGTAAAGTAGAAGACCCTTGACAAAACATATCATTAGGAGATGTGTCAATCTAAATAAAGGATGTCGATGCCTATAGGAAGATGTCATGGTGAAAGATCATCACTAAGGTAACTTTTATTTTAAAGGTTCATATGTATATGTTTATCTAGATGAGTTTGAGCAGGGCTACTAATCATGAGAAAGGATGTATGATCCTTGGAGATGATTTGAAGGAAAGTAGCATGACATAAATGTGGACCAGATGAGAAAGACTGATGAACCATCTTATGGTAGTTGACATGAATTGTGATTGAAAGTGTTGGATTATTTGTGCCCTATGGAGCCAAAGGTTCAATATTCCTCAATATCTAAATCCATGAAATCAAGGGGTGTCTCACCATTGTTGTTGTAGGACCTTGATTGAGAGGGAGCCTAGTGGTAAGTTTCTTACTTGGAAGAAACTTGATGTCCTTCCTAAGTTGAGAGGGAGTGATATATGTGATTCTCTAATACATATGTCATGCACTAGACCAGGACTAACAACCGTAAGTCTTAGTGAAGGCCATGTGGAGAGAATGGATAGATACATCATTCTGGTCTTCGCCTGGAAGATAGAATTGGAGGATTGGGTAATCATCTGACATTCGATACTCTTTGAGAATGAGATAGGGAATTCAAGTAAGAGTAGACAAGGACCGATATTCTTTAACAACTGGCTACCCAAGAGAAGAATAGTCCAAGAAGGACATACTCTGGGAACACCTGGGTGGAGTATGTACCTTGGAGAGACAATGAATATGGTTTCTATAAGTCATGTGTCTCACTAGCATTGTAGCCCATTGTCTCATTGAGCGATGGGGCTATTAGTCAACGCCTTGCACTAGGAAAATGTTGGTTGATATGATGTTATAAAAATGCGATTACCAATCCAATTCTTCTTATGAGATTCTTCAGTTTGAAAGTGACCATGTACATGTATGAATAACTCCCTAGTTAAGAGGGAGTGTTGAAAAGTATAACTAGGATCGGTCTTCATATTGACTATGTAATTATGTATTTATGTAAAGAAGAAGACAACAATAATAAAATTTATTTTGTTGGACTTGCCTCATGGGTTTCATGAGCAAGATTTATTATAGGTTAAATAGATGCCTTCTTGATGTCTATTAGGGTTTGTGTCTTTTAGGAATAAATATAATAGTGTCATACATATGAAGGATCTAGTCTAGAGAATACTACAAGACCTTGCAAAATACCTTGTGGAAGAATGAATTGTAATAGCCCTCACCTACGCTGGAATATATAGTCTTCAAGTTAGTTGAATGGTCAGCCTAATAACCTAGAATGAGCCTCTATATATACTCCTTGCCGTGGACCATTCAACATAGAAATTCAATGGACTGTTCTAAGTAGAAAGTGCGGATTACTCAATCATTAATTGCAAATTATTTAAAGTGAAACAGTGTAGAATTCCTAAGATTGTTACAGAGTATACAATGCAAATTATTCTGAGGAAAATTGCAGATAAATCTGAAGCATATTGCGGATTTTCTTGTGAAGGGAAAGTGTGGATTTATGAAGTGTATTACAATGCGAAGTTCATAAGGTATTAGAGTGCGGATTGGATTATGGTTTGAAGTGAAAATTAAAGTGCAATATTTATTAAGGATTCAAGTGTAGATAAGGAACAAAAGGTTGGATGAGAGAGAACACTTCGGACCAGTCAAGGTCAAAGTCAATTATGGTATTTAGATCAGAGTTCATGAAGTGCGGATGTATACAACATTCTGATATACATATACAGTGACATACAATATTGTCTTGGGAATTGTACAATGGTATTATAAGAAAAAGAATATTAAGGAAGGTAAATATATGATTTACCTTCCTAATGTACAAATCATAAAGGAAAGAAAGTATATCCCAAGTGAAGTAACTTCAAGGTAATAAGAAGAAAATAAGTCTTGAGTGACTTGGCGAGTTCTCTTGTATTGGTGCAAGACAATACAGATTGGTGCAAGAAAGGAAGGTAAGTGTTGAAGATCGAGAAGGAAGAAATAACAAGGTCTTGGAAGAATCCATAGGTTAAGGGTCTAATTCTTTATCATGGTACTTGTAATTTGAAGATCTATAAGAATAATTTCTCGTGGGTTTTCCTCTCCAAGAGGGAGAGGTTTTGCCTTGGCTCTAGGAGCCTAATTCTTGTGTCTTTTGATAATTGACTTGATGAAAGATTTAATAAGATAACAAAGGGAAGACATAAGTAATTCAAGTATCCTCACAAGTAATTATCAAGAAGAGAATTTTGAATTAATCACTAGCCATCCAAATTCTCAACACTCATCACCTAATTTTTAGGGAGTTGTTGGTAGCTACCCTTTAGGTTAAATAGGGTTGAGCAAGAGCTCATTAGGATTAAAACTTTGGAGAAATCCATTAGGCTCTTTGCTCTTGTAATAAGTTTTTGAGACTTTCATGCTGATGTAATGAGACTATATTTTGTAATAAAATGAGTATTCAGATTGTGTTTCACTGATCTAGTTTCAGATAGCTAGGCTTGTGGGTTAGGGCCCAATCTATGTGCCTTAGTCTCTCTTTTGTAATCATTATTTACTTTTATGTCATTTTAGCTAGTTTTTCTTATGAGTATTTAGCTATTTTTCTTGCATTTTCATTCACTATTTTTATTTTGATTCCATTTGTCTTTTTCTGTAGATTTAACTTGCTTACATGTTGGTAGAGTAGGTTATAAATTCAGAAAGTTGTGTGCCAAGCCTCCCCCTCTCATCTCTTTCATTGGAGCTTGAGGAGGGCAGACCTTCCCCACAGGCCAAAAATTATTTTTAGTTTATGATTTCTAGGAATGGATAAGTTAGGTTGTTGTAGTTCCATGAATATGTTTAGAATGTTGTGTTAGATCTTTGTTTGTATGTTTAAGTAGATTTGCTTTCCAAATTAAATTCATCTTTTTCATTGTTTTTAATATTTATCGTGAATTCATCCATATTTATTGCATGAAAAAGTAGTTTTATTGCAAGTTTAGGTAGCACATCCAAGGAGAACTTCACCAGCACCTTCAAATTCATCTCTCACCCTTCATCAACCCTCTATTCATCAAAATCGCCGTCAGCCCTATTTTCATATTTTTCATCCCTATACCGTGAGAAAACCCTAGGGGTGCAAGATAGGCCTCCCAAGAGGTTTTGAGCTTGGCCAAGGGGTGGGCCACCTTCCTGTCATCCAAATCCACTTTCACTCCACCTTCCCTACCCTTTTTGCACCTATTTTTGGCCTTAGATTGCCCTCGGACTATTTCCTGTAGCAATTCAGGACTTTCCTGTAGCACTACGGAAAACTATAACAACACTTGAAGCAACACTATTGGGCCCCTCCTTAAGCCTATAAACCACCATGAACGTCTTCTAGACCTGATAAAACCACCCATACACCTTCAGCCTTGTACCCATGTGTTAATGCCTTCCATAATCCACCTTAGCGCTTTCTTCTGCTAGCTGCAAAACAACACATTTACAAGCATAGTTAGGTCATGATTAGTTTCATGATTAAAAGAATGATAGATAGAGAATAGAGTGAGTAGAGTTTGTTTAGCCATTTGGCCTAGCAAAGTGTGATTAGGTTAGTTTTCTTTATGCAATTTCAATTCAGCAATTTACTTCATGCAAGATGCCTAGTTTTATTTCATTTCTTATCATAGCTTAATGTGTAGATTTATTTCATTACAGAGCAGTTAGATGTAATTTATTGTTGTAGTGTAGTTCTATACTTGTTGATAGCACCATGGATTTGAATCATTTTTAGCCCTAGGCCTAAATTTAGAAGTGTGATAGACTTCATCCAGAAACCCTAGAAGTAGCACCCTTTTGTAAAGCTCAGAAGAGGATGACATCTGTAGAATGCATATGATGTGTATATAGAACTATCACCTCCAATTTTGTATGAACCCCAGGTTGATAAAGAAAAGTAGGGCATCCTATGGGAGTTGCAGCATTCTTGGTGCAATACCAGGCTCACCACCATTCAGGATGGAGACATGACGTAAGATGCGGGTCCAAGATGTATTATTTGTACCAGGACTCAGATATAGTGTGACCTCTGTCTCGATGATGGAGACGAAGGGGTTTGAGGTCTTGTTACAGGATGGGAAGGCAAGACTCAGGCCTAGAGGATATAAGTCCCATGGTATTGTGCTTGGAGTCAGGGAGAATGGTCTCTACAGGTTGACGAGCAAGCCTGAGGATCATGGGAAGAAGTAGGGGCAGGTACATGTCCTTGAGAATTAGGAGTAGGTGCAGGTGTAGGCTTCAGAGGAGAAGGTACAAGTTCTCGAGAAGAAGGTACACTTTTTCCAAGTTGCAGAGGCTAAGAGGGAGTCAAGTTCTAAAGGGAGTTTGCAGATTTAGAGGGAGACTCTACAACCCAATAAGAGAGCTTTTCAATGGGGAGCAAGGGTGCTTCCACATCTGGAAAGAAGGAATCATAGCAATATTAGAAAGTGATACACGAGAAGAAAAAGAAGTAGCAGGCTTCCAATGAAAATGACACTTCTGAGCGGGGCATAGTTCACTGTACAGGGATTGTTGTGATTGTGAGCGCCAAGAGTTGGGCAAGTGTTGCAAGCAGTGATGACGAAGACGAAGTACTTCTTAGTCATGGAAGTACCTCCATCACTAAGAGGGAGTGTTGATTTGTGTAGCTTTGGAGGTACTCCAAGCTTGAGGGTTCAGGGTTTGGAGAGAAAAGCACCACAAGGGCAGCTTGTGGGCTTGGAACCCAAGTAAGGGGGTTTGCATCCATCGTGATTTGGTCCAAACCATGATGAATATATGACATGTGATGGATGAGGATGATAGTGCTCAGTGATACGATTCCAATGCATTGAGAGTCATTTGAATCCAAGTTTCCGTTAGAGAGAAATGAATTTTTGAAGTTGACAAAGTAATTATTGGTTACCAAGTCATGTAGGCTTCATGTAAAAGGGTGCCAATATATGTGTTTATACAAGTAAATTCTTAGAGGCTTCATGTCTATATATAGAAGATGATTTGGAGTCATATTAGCATTGATTTGTGAGCAATACACACAAGGAACACCTCTGAAGTTTTTGTGGAGAAGGAGTCACATGAATGGAGCTTAAAGGACAATGAGGGAGCCTAAGAAAAACGTGGGAATATCTGTGATAAAACCGTAGTGCTATAGGTGATAGCGTGTGGATTGGAGGGTTGTTCAAGGGTAAGTCTAAGGGTTGTTTTAATGCAGTTTTATTGGGTAGATGAGGTTGCAGTGTTAGAGGGTGAAATGTTGTTGTTTTAAGGGCTGTTAGTGGAGGGTTTGTGGAGAACAGTTACCATAGTCCACTGCTAGTCTAGGCCGCAGGCCATAGCCAGTCATTGGAGCCCTAAAGAGCTACATTCAAGAAGGATTGCATCTATACAAGGAAACGTAGGTGTGGAGGACTCCATCTAAGGTGGACCAAAGTCTTTTGAAGAGCTAGTTGTTGAGTTGTGAGGAGGTTAAGGGTAGCGGGGTGTGCCCTAACTAGTGGTGCAACAGTTAAACAGTGCAACATGGTGAAAACAATGATGTTGTGATGTGTATTGGGTCAAGGTGTGACTAGTGTTGGATCAGGATTTTTTGTAGCCTGTTGAAGCCAAGTGTATGATCTTCCAATGTGGCGAAGTATCTTACTAGGATCGGATTCAACAATGATGAGATTGGGTGCCATAGGACTGTTGGAGGGCAACCTGTTGGATACCCAAAGTAGCCCTAGATGAGCTATCTTGAAGGACGAAGAGCAGCTGAAGGTTGGGTGATGGAAGGTGCCAAAGTGCAACACTTTGATGGATAAAAGTTGTTGCTAGCCTTGCAGATTGGAGCTTGGGAATTAGGCCTACCCAAAGAGTAGATTGGATCAGTTTGTGTACACTCTACAAAAGGATGTGCAACAATGTTAGGTGGCATCCCTCCTAGAGTCTCAATGTGTAGTAGCCTTGATGGACTAAGGCACTACTAGTGAGCAGTACAGGTACGACGAACTGAAAGGACAAGACACAAAAAAGAAGTTATAACAAAGTTTCCATTATATCTTATATACCATAGACTATTGTATTATTTATATTTGTTTTAATATAACGAATATTGGTGGTTGTACATTATTTTTACAATTTTGTTTAAAACTGTGTATATTGTGCATATGTGATTTACTACTTTATATTTTCTGCTATGCAAAGTATTTTATGGTTGATATTCCTGGTTTGGTAGTGTTAGTGATTTAAGTCTCCAACCTAGACTCAAGGTCATGGAAATTCAATTGTCTCGATCTTCTTTCTTTTCATAGAAGGTGTAGAAACCCTTCCTGCAAAAGGAAGAAGAAATCAGGCCCTTGATTAAGGGTTTCCAATTTTTCTCTACCCACAGCCTCACTGAGCGCAAATATGACCAGATCCTCATGAAATGGGCTACCATGCCATGCTCAACCAACTGCAAAGATCGAGTATGCAATTGAGAGGCGCAAATCTCAACCTTGGGGTTCTTGTCCATATTCTTTACAAAATGAGATTGTTTTTCCTTCTAATATTTTAAAAAATTTTCTACTAGATTATTGAATGCTTCGATATCCGACACAGGCGGAGGGGGTGAAGATGTAGGGATACCCAAGCTTGTGGCCATCAAGAAAGAAAATAAGCTCGCAAGGCATGACTAGGCTTGTAGAGTGTCAGAGCGTAGTGCTAGTGACTATATATAGAACAAAAATTACGAGACTAAAAAATCTTTACTTAGAAAATTTCAAAAGATCAAATTCATCTAATACAAACACATAAACACATAGTGATGATGATCAACTAGAGTTTTGATGCAATCACAAGCCATTAAAACCAACTTAATTCCATCTTAAATTTGCATCTATGAAAGTGTTAATAAGGATGACACTTAATAGATATGGAGTCAAGATGGATGTAATATGATATATCATAACTCATTTTAAAGATGTGTGGAATTGCTCTATTAAGCTAATATATAATAATTCTATTGTTACATATAAATTCTTATTGCATACTTATAAATAAAATTTTTATACAATATTTATTAATCTATATTACTCATATTTATTAATCTTCATTATTCACATTAGATAGGTCAAGTTGTGAAAGGCAACTTCCGCATAAAGACTCAGATTAAGGTGATGTTTGTGTCATTGAAGAGCTCTTGAAGTATAGAAAAAGCATTAAGATGTTACACATTATGCTTGCAAAGTTTTGATCCCAAAACAATCATTGAATATATCAAATGGTTTTGAAAAAGTCATGGACCCAAAATCTCCAAAGTGGGACTCCCCATTAAATCGACCCTACAAGCTAGTAGCTCCAATTTTTGTACTTGGAAAACACCAAAATAGATGATATTATACAATGGTCTATTTAAAATCAAAATTCCCCATTTAGAGATGCATTTGGTCTCCAAAACATTTCAATGAAGGAGGTGAAGAAATTTTTCCTCCACCTTCTCTCTAGGGAACCATTTGGCCTTACTTGCATGTTGTCCTTTTAGACCATCTTGTTGTTCTAAAGTTGGTATATAAAGTTGTATATCTACATACCTTGCTTGGATTCCTAGTGCTAAATCCTCTATGATATGTAAGACTTTTTTTGTCAGTTTCTTGGCCCAACATGGAAGGCTCACAGAGTTTTAGATTCTCCACAATCACTACTAAGAATTGTACAAGTATGTGGGGAAGACTAAGTCTATATGTATTATCATCCACCTTCTTCAATACTTCAAAAGGACTTGTTGGACTCACTTTTGTCAAAGTTCAAGGAAGCAAATGTACCGATTTTTTTTTCAAAGGATCGAATCATCAACCATCAACATTATGTGTCATTTTCAACCCATTCTGCAATTTTTTAATGTAAATGATGTTAGTAAGACCATGAATGTATGTAACAACCTAGGTAGGCCTATTATTTTTTCGTTTCACTGATTCATTTGTGTTTCTAAACACGGATGGTCGACAAAGTTTTTCCCTCCAACCTCACCCCAAATATAGGGTGGAATTCTTCATCAAAGTCTTAGGTGAGTCCTAGTGTTCTAGTTGAGTCTTATGTAAACGTGATTTATGAATAATTTAAGCTAGTTGGCTAAATTATTTTATTACAAATCACTTGGTATACTAGATCATATTGTGTCGCAGAATGGAGTGTGTAATTTGAGGGTCTAAGCCGAACGGGTATTCCCCCTTTAAAGGTTGAATTATAAAAATCTTATGTAAAAATTATTTTAGTGTTATGTAACCATCAAACAAAATATAAGAAAAGATAGATCAATGACTTAAAAATTATCTTCATCGAGGGGGAAACCTCCTTTACACTACATAAATGAACAATTCTTGGATGATTCAAATGACAAAACCTCCTTTTTATACATAGGAGTCTAAAGGTCACAATATAATTAGAGCCTACATAAAAATAATAATTTAAGGGCACAACAATAAGAATAGTGGGCTTCTATGGGGCGCCATAATAACTATATGGGGACTACATGGGCACAATAATACCAATAAGGGGGTTACACTAGTATTATAGGGACCTAACATGCCCCTATCCTTCAAAAAAGTGTTGTCCTCAACACTTGGGTAGTTCTGGATGATTTTGTATAAAATTATCATCCTCCCATGTGGAATCCTTAGCGAGTAAGTTATTCCATTTGATGAGATACTCTGAAATTGAACGATTTTGTAGCTGTCAACTTCTTGTTTCTATGATTGCTTCAGGTTCCAATATGATTGTTACTTCCTCGTCAAGTTCTAGCAATATTGTTTGAACTGGGAGCTTGTCACCTATAACCTTTTTTAAGCATGAAACATGGAAAACTGGGTGCAAGCGGGAAAATGCAAGAAGCTCCAATTTGTATGCCACAGTACCAATCTTTTGTAACACCTTGTAAGGACCATAATAATTTGGTGATAATTTATTATCCTTCTTAGCTTGCTTGAGGGATATTTTTTTGTATGGTTTTAGCCGTAAAAATACCTAGTCGCCTACATCAAAACTTCTTTCACTGTGATGCTGATCTGCCTGTTGTTTCATTCGATTTTGCGACAAAGTGTGGTTATCCTTTAAGATTTGGAGAACTTGTTATTGATGCTTGAAGTGATATTCCACTGCTTGAACCTTAGAATTTTCTCTTAAAGATGATGTGATGGACGATAGAGGATATCCATAAAGTGCCATCAATGGGGTCATTTTTGCTGCAGTATGGAAGGAAGTGTTGTACCACCATTCAGCTAGAGGTAACCACTTGACCTATTGTGCTTATTAATTAGTTACAAAGCAACGAAGATATCCTTTCAAACATTTATTCACTATCTTAGTTTTCCCATCAGATTGAGGATGATAAGATGAGATAGGAGCTATTTGAGTACCTACTACACAGACAAGAAAATAATTCTGTCCAAAAATTTCTAGTGAAAATGGGATCTTTGTCACTTACAATAATTTTTATTACAAATGTAGTTTTTGAATTGTTTCCATAAATGCAGTAGTAGCTATACTCGCTTTAAACGAATGAGATAATGCATAAAAGTGTGCATACTTGGTAAGTCTATCAAGTACCACCACGATGACACTCTTTCCTTCGGACTTGGGAAAACCTATGATTAAATCCATTGAAACCTCCTCCCAACGTTGACTTGGAATGGATAAAGGTTGTAATAGACCCGGGGTCTTAATTCTCTCAACTTTATTTTTTTGGCAAACCAAGTATTCTGCCACAAAATTTTGAATATCAAATTTAAATCCATCCCAAAAAATTCCCCTTCTTGACCCTGTGGTAAATTTTAAAAAATCTCGAGTGCCCTCCTAAGGGAGAGGTGTGCAATTCCAAAAGAATCTTTTGTTTAGGTTGATAATTCTTAAAGAGATATAAGCAATCTTTGTACCATAATGAATAATTTTTCTAGCTAAATGTATCAAATGTACTGGGATCTTGTTTCAACTTTTGAATGAGTGTCCACACTTCTTTGTCATTCTTCCATTCATCCCTTTATTTGGTTATCCAATCTAGTTGGATAATAGAAATGGCACAACACAATGCTTCCACATTCTCATTCTTTCTTGAGAGTGCTTCTGCAACAACATTTTTCTTCCCTTTTTTGTAGACGATTTCAAAGTCATAACCCAATATCTTTGTCACCCATTTTTTTTGCTCTTCTGAAGATAATATTTGTTCCAAAAAGTATTTAATACTATCATGATTTGTTGTTACCTTGAAGTGACTTCCCATTAGGTAAGGTCGCCATTGCTTTAGTGCATGTAGTATTGCTAACATTTCCTTCTCATAAATAGGTCTCTGTAAGTACGTTCCTTTGATTGGAAAAATTTCTAAAGCAATGGGTCTTCCTTCTTGCATTAAAACAACACCAATTCCATTTCTTGAGGCATCACATTCCACAATAAAGGTTTTGTGAAGTCCGACATAGCTAAGACTGGTGTTTGGCACATTGCCTCTTTAAGATGTTCAAAGGCCTTAGTTGCTTCTGGAGTCCAAGAAAATGAATCTTTCTTCAGTAATGTTGTTAGAGGAGTTGCTATTCTCCCACAATTATTAACAAACTTGCGATAATATCTTGTTAACTTGAGAAATCCTCTTATATGCTTTATGGTCGTGGGGGTTTTCCATTCCTTAATGTCTTTACTTTTGTTAGGGTCTACCTTAACACCCCAATGAGATAGAATATGACCCATATATTCCACCTCATGTACTCCAAAGAAACATTTGGAGGGTTTTGCATATAATTGTTTCTCCTCCAATAGTTTGAGCACCCTGTCAACATGCTGAACATGATCCTTCCAAGAGTTTTTGTACATTAGTATATCATAAAAAAAAACTAACACAAATTTTCTATTTGAATATGGAATTCATCGAACCTTGAAATGTAGAAGGTGCATTGGTAAGGCCAAAAGGCATGACCAAAAATTCATAATGACCTTCATGAGTTCTAAATGTTGTTTTCAGAATGCCTTCAGTCTTCATTCTAATTTCATGATATCCTGAATGAAGATCCAACTTGGTGAAGTAAATTTCTCCATGTAATTCATCCAATAATTTATCAATGACAGGAATGGGGAATTTATCTTTAACAATGAGCTTGTTGAGCTCCCTATAATCTAGACACATGCGCCATGTTCCATCATTCTTGTGCACCAATAATACTGGATCAGAGAAAGAACTTTGACTAGGTTGAATTATATCGACCTTTAGCATTTCTGCAATCATACTTTCAATTTCACTCTTTTGGGCATATCTATGTCTGTAAGGCCTGATGTTTGGAGGAAAACTTCTTGGAATCAAATGAATAGCATGATCATGATAACGAATAGGTGGGAGACCTTTGGAAGGCTCAAATACCTTGGAGTGATTTTACAAGACTTTTTTGGAGATCTGGAGAAATATATGATTTCGATGTTCAAAATTCTAATGAGCATCATTGTGCAATTACACGCCTTTGTTCTTTTTTAGAAGATTTTTCATGCCATTGGAGCTGATTATCTTTCTTGGTTTCCCTGCAATACCCTTTAATTCAATTTCCTTTCCTTCCCAACAAAAATGAAGAAAGTTCTTGAAAATTAAAAATGATCGTACCCAAAGTTTGTAACCATTGGACTTCTAGTATAACACCATCACCACCCATTGGAATGGAAAACATTGGACTATTCAATACATATTCCCCCATGGTTAGCTTGATATTATGGCACTTTCTAGAGCAATTTATAGTTCCTCCATTTGCAACCAGCACTTGACACTCTAGTGCTAGATATAGGTAGCAATTCAATTCCTTGGCTATCTTACAATGAATAAAATTATGGGTATTACCCGAATCAATCAAAATTATTACATTTTTTTTCTTAATATGTCCTATCTTGAGAGTTTGAGGAGTGGTAATTCTTGCCAATGCATTACAAGATATGGTCAGACTCATTTGTTCTTTCTCTAAGGTTGATTCATGGTGTATATCCTCTTCTTTTGAAGTTACTTGTTCCTTTTCTTTCTCCTCTTCACAATCTATGTAAAATAATTTTTTCTGAGCACACTTGTGACCTTTAGTGTATTTTCTATCACAACTATAACAAAGACCTTTTGCTCTTTTTTCTTCCAATTGTTGAGGTGTCAACCTTGTAGGTTGTGAAAGGGTATGAGCAACAACACTTCCATCTTTATGGTTGTGAGTGTAGGCTTCCTTGTTGTCATAATTTTTCTTGCCAACCTGAATGCCTTCTCCAATGAATCAAGTTCCCAAAGGCGAACCTCATGTTGGATGTTATGCTTTAAAGTCCCTATGACGAAATCAATCGTATGCTCCTTTGGAATATCATTTACTCTTATATTAAATTTTTGGAAGTCCTTAATTTGCTTTGCCATTGAACCCTTTTGTTTGAGATTTATCAATTAGCTAAAGAAGGTGTTGCTTTTTGTATCCTCATAATGTGCTATCATTTCCTCCATAAAAATTGACCAAATGACAAGTGATTTACGAGAACAAAGCCATAGATACCATAGAAACTAATTGGATTCAAAATATAAAATTGAAATGCTTACCTTTTGTGTATTTTGCACATTATGGAGATCAAAATATTGCTCCATATGTAGTATCCATGTTACCGGATCCTTGCCATCAAATTTCCTCATATCGATCTTTAGAATATTGTGGGTCTTTAATCCAATGTTAGAGTCCATGAAATCTTGATTAACATTTCTTTTGTTCTCATCCTGAGCTTCATCTAATACCTTTTCGCCATTAGGAAGCATTTCTTGTAGCAAATTGTCAAATCTTCCTTCAAACCTTCCATGTCCGCTTTTAAACGATTCTTCAAATTTTCCATGTTGCCTTTCATTTTTGCTTCTATACCATCCATCTTAGGTTCCATGCCATCCTTCAAACCTTCCATGTCTGATTTTGAACCATTATTCAAACCATCCATGTCTGATTTTAAACCATTCTTCAAAGCATCCATGTTAGCTTCCATTTCATTTTCGGTTACTCTTTGCGAGAGCAAAATTTGTTGCACTTAGTCTCGTAATTTTGATATATCTTGTTTCCCTTAGTCCTTTTCATACGCCATAGTAGAGATTTTCGAGGGCTTAATAAGTGTAGATTTATCTTGTTTGGAGGAATTTTAGAACTAAATACTGATATCTATGCTTCAATATGCCCTTTGAATCACTTCAAACTGATTTTTCAAACAAAAGTTATGCAAAATTTAAAAATACACACCTTTTACTTTCTTTTTAGGAGCTTGATATTGAAACTGTTGTATCTATGTGATTGTGGATTTCCAATATCTGAAATTCAGTCTTGTGGTATCCCTCTAAGTCTTCTTTCCAATGCCATGAGTCATACCAAATTTTAATTTTTCAAGATAGAGTTATGCCCAATCTCCCACGATGACCTGATTATGGACTGGTTTAGTAGACTAAACTTATATGGAGTGCCACCTGTCACTACTTTGAACTTTGGCCCTAAAAATGATACAAAATATATTACAGCCTATCCACTTTCAGCGACTTCTTACTAAATTCAAATCTGATGTTCGCAGAGGAAGTTATGACGATTTTCCCAAGGTCACCTATTTGAGACGGAATTCTAGAGCATGAAAAAACCCTAAATTCTTCGGACCTAACATTACTATAGGGATCTAACATTTAGTGCATGGTCCCACATACTTAGACACCATGGCTAAAATATTAGAGGGTGGAAAAAATATTAAATCCCTCAAGTGTCAATTAATTAAATTTCTGGTAAAAATTAAGTTAATCCTAAACCAAAAAATTAATTAATTAGAGTCTAAGTTAGAGTATTAGAGAAATTAAATTCTCCAAGTGGAAAAATTCTTGGGTATCAAAGAAATTAATTTTTGGAGGTTCCCCACCAAGGGAATATTGGAAATTTCAAGAAAAATTGGACCCTTGGACTTTGGTGGTTAAGTCAAAGTCCTTTTTTTGAGGAAATTAGCTCAAAATAATTAATTTTGAGCTAATAAAAAAGGGATTTAATGAGCAATTCCAAAATTCCTTAAAATAAATATTTTCAATAGCTAAGATTAAAATATTATTAAATATTTATCTACGACCAAGATTATTTTGACAAGGATCAAGCTAACTAGCTGTTATTTTTCCACTTGGAGGATTTAGCGATAAATAGGGAGTCATTTTAGTTTCAAGCCATCTGATTTTTGGCTAAAATATTTTCTGCAAAAAAGCTGATGTAATGCTACTGTCTTGCTGGGAACATTTTTTGAATCATAATAAAAGCTTTGGGTTGCAGTTCATGGTTTTTAGTGTTCATTGATTTATGGTATGTGCTCAATATGGACTTTCCTATATTGTGCTTAATATTTTTAAAAGTTTGTTTTTCATTCGATGGGGATAAGATCATTCTATTGGTAGATTTTGGGTTTATCTTAGGTGATCTAATTCGCCATATTTCTAACAAGTTTGTTTGAGAAAATATATAGTGTTTGCGGGTTCCCCAGTCCTTGGGCTCCAAGTTCACAAACTGTGTGCATTAACTCACTTTGTTTGGAATTTAAATATTTTTATGGTTTATCTAAATTCGCTAAGGCTGTAGTGTGCATTTATTTTCCAAATTATTATTAGCCATTTAATCAAAGAAAATTCATAAAATTTTTATTTCTCAAAATTTATTTTAAAAGCATTGTATATTTGTAAATTCTGTACATAAATTTGTGAATATATTTTGTAAATTATTTTTTCTAATTAGGGTTTGAAGATTTTTGTTTATATTGGGGTTTTGGTTATTTGTAGATTTATTTTTGCAGGTAAGATTAATTCGAGAAAGCTGGAATAGAGCTAGATCTAGGCCCTTGAGGGTAAGATCTGGTCTCCAAAATATTGCGGGGCCAACCATAGAATAAATTAAGCAAAATTGCAACTCTGAAGCAAATAATTTTTTTGAAGCTGGGGTTTCAAGTTTCAGCGCTCCCGGGCCTAGACCCAGCCTCTCCAAGGCCAAATTATCCCTCTTTAGCCCCTGGGTGAGCTTAAAAACCATGACCATCATCTTTCAGGCCCTTTTAGGGTTGGCCGTAGCCTTCTGAGGTCTTGACCTTCCCTATTTGGCCTAGCGTCAAACCTTAGAGGCCTTTTCAAGTATCCGTGGGCCTAGGATGCATAGGCCTTCCTTCAAAGCCCTACAAGACAACCCTAGAGGGATTGTTGTGGGTTCTTAAGGCCTTTAGGGTCTAGCTGCAACCCTTTTAGGGCTCTCTCTCCTTCCCTCCTACTTCAGCCTGCCCTTTTGAGCCTTCTTCTCCCCTTTTTAGCCTCTACATTCACCCATGTGGCCCCTTTTCCCTAGCCGTTGTCTTTCATGAGCCTTTTTTAGTGCCCTTAGCCTTATTCCTAGCCCTAGATTAACTTATGTCCAATTCTGAAATTCTTTGGGACTAAATATTGTTGAGAATTTGGAGGGCTAGTGATTAATTCAAAATGATCTCCTTGATAATTACTTGTGAGGTTACTTGAGTTACTTATGTCTTTCTTTCGTTAGCTTATTAAATCTTTCATCAAGTCAATTATCAAAAGACATGAGACACAAGAATTAGGCTCCTAGAGCCAGGGAAAAACCACTCCCTCTTGGAGAGGAAAACCCATGATAAATTCTTCTTATAGATTTCAGATGACAAGTACCATGACCCAGAATTAGACCCTTGACCTATTTATGCATCCAAGACCTTGTCCTTACTTATTTAATGTCCTTCAATGCTGATCCTTCTTCTCTTCACCAAGTTGCATTGTTCGGCGCCAGTACTTCCTTCAGTTTAATCTTCAGTTGCTTGAGATATATATAGTCTGTAGTTAGGAAAGTAAATCTCAGGTTTACCTTCCGTCTGCCCAACAACTTTACTTTAGATTATCTTGCAAACTATGCTTCACTTTAGATCCACACTTCAGGAGATATCATGCTCATGCTTATGTACTTGATAGATCCGCACTTCTACTTAAGTATGCTTCAGCACCTTGTGACACTTAGATGAGACACTGATATATATATAGATCAATTCTAAAAACTTTTAAACATCCTCACTAATATGTATGCCGCAACACCTTATGATATACATATATATATATATATATATATATATATATATATATATATATATATATATATATATATACTAGATCTTGAAACCCTTCAAAACATCCACATTGCACTTCAGGAATATGATCTGCACTACACTTTAGTGATATGGTCCACACTAAACTTCAGTGATATGATCCGAATTGAAGCTCTTCACAATAATCCAAAAACTATTTAAGAGATGACCGGATTTCCTTACTCAAAATGAACCGCAGAGGTGTTGTATATATAGTGCACTTGTCCAGACTTTTAGGCCGACCATATGGTCAGCTAGTAGGCCGAATTCTCAGATGATAATTAGGCCGACGTGTAGCTACATATAGGTTGACTTTCATCATCCATATCCAACATTGATTTAAGGCAGTTTCAAGCCATTCTTTCACAGAGTTTATGACAAGGTCTTGGAGCATTTAATGACGACTAGGTTCTTCATATACATGACACTAAATACACTTATAAACAGAAGACAAACCCTAAATAGACATCAAGAAGAAGTCTATTAACCAAGATAAAATCTTGCTCATGATACCTATTAGGCCCAAATTAAGGTATGCTCTCAACCTGTAATTACTTCAAATTATGTTACAATTTTGGGGGAATTCCTCTTCATATTAACAATAAAGAGAGAAAATATTATGAAAATTAGAGCAACTAGGCTAATGATGAAAATTATGTTTTTATAACGGAAAATTGACTTCTCTTATCTTCGCATGTAGGAAGGTAGAGTGGTTGGACCAATAGGAAACAAAAGCTAACCAATGGGCACAAACATATGAGATCTCGATAACTCCCAGCTGTCGGTAGAAGGAAGACAGGCGAATTCAAGCCCATGAACTCAAACGACAACCACGCACAGTGGGCTGTCATTTGGGAAATACTTTCTCATTTTTGAAATTGCCTTTAAAAGGACGAAGGACGAACGAGAAAAGGGAGTCAGAGAAAGAATAGGAAATTCATTCTGCAATCGACGCATCAGAACCAGCTTGTCTAATCGTATTTTTATAACATCACTGAATGTAATATAGAGCCATGAACAATAATATTTTGAATTTATTACTGTGTTAGAGCTTCTGGTGGTCTGGGCCCAACCCCTGGAAGTTCCTCGCAAATTCTCACACTTTGTGTAGTTGCAGAACCAATGCTTAAGTATCTGATGCAGTTGTAAAGTATATTTGCATTCAATAAAGTTACAGTTTCTCTTTATTTAGGATTGTTAGCAATCGTATTTTCCGGCTGATGACAATGCTTCATCACCAGCAGATGGTTCCAATTCTTCCAATACCATTGCACTTGAGTTATATATTGTAGAATAAGTTGATTTCGATGTTATCTGTGGGTTGCATTACTCTTTTAGCACAGCGAAGCGTTCAACCGCCGATCAATGTCGATTAATTAGTTCATAAAGAGAATTCCATTGCAAAATTACATAAATAATTGTTGTACAATTCATTTAAATTTCTTCAATTATATTGTTGTTCCATTGTTGTTCAGTTTAGTTAGACTATTGTTCAAATCAATTCCATTGCTGTTCAGTTTATTAGAATGCTGTTCAATTTGATTCCATTGTTGTTCAGTTTAGTTAGACTGCTGTTCAAATCAATTCCATTGCTGTTCAGTTTAGTTAGACTGCTAGTCAATTCAATTCCATTACTGTTCGGTTTATTTAGGCTGTTGTTCAATTCGATTCCATTGCTGTTCAGTTTAGTTAGACTGCTGTTCAAATCAATTCCATTGCTGTTCAGTTTAGTTAGACTGTTGTTCAAATCAATTCCATTATTGTTCGGTTTATTTAGACTGCTATTTAATTCAATTCAATTATTGTTTGATTCATCTAGATTGTTGTTCAGTTCATTTAGACTGCTGTTTAATTCAATTAGATAGCTGTTTAATCCTGCTGTTCAATCTTCGGTTAAGAATCAATCCAAGCTACCCCTCATTAGGATAAGTGAACTTAGGAAATTAGAAAATTCTTCCTCATAAGCAACAAGGAGTAACTATTAGACAACCTCACTCGCATATATTGTGCCAACACTCTTGAAATAAAAAGACTTACCCCAGGTTGATAATTAAATGAGAAAGCACTAGAGTTGTCGATAATAAGCCATCTCTGTGAGCTCCAAAATTTTGGTACCGTTTTCGGGGAGAGTGTTAAGAGTCATCTCCTTCATTCATGTTTCTCCATTTCTGTGAAGAATTGGGTATTGAAAACGAGAGGTAAGAACCTACGTACCGGCAAGCAACATGCTTTCCCTCTAGCCCGCTTACCAGTAAGTTGTGCAAAGAACCATAAGATAGGTACTCTTGTTTTATATCTAGGAAGAAAAAGATAGAAACAATATGAAATCATTCGTAAACATCATCACAATCCAAAGGACCGGTGATCCTTGGAAGAACAACATATATAGACGAATCATTAATAAAGTTGAATCTCAGGCATCTATAGGACCCAGAACTGTTTCCATTCAAAGTCTTAATACACTCCCTCAGGCGGCAGCCTCACCATCTATAGCCTACTCACTGCAAGACAGAGGGGTCTGAGAAAATCCTGCAGACTTTCGATCATATAGGCACTGTCCCTTCAAAAGAGGGAGGCTCTTGCAACCTACAAGAAAGGGGGGAGAAACTAGCGGAGGAATTCACATAGAAATATCAGATTCTAAGTCCCCTGAAGGAGTGATCAAAACAGAAGTACTCAGGATCCCAGATCGAGGAAGTGTTGTAAAACCCCCACTGCATTTGCCTCCCAAGCCCATTAGAATCACTCCTCCAGATCAAGAAATTCCCGAAGATTTCTGGCACCTCTTTGATCAGATGGAAAATAATCAAAATCAGAATTAGAGGCAGACATCAACATTAGAATACCCTATTATTGATCATGCTGCCAATGCCCCTATGAAATCCATCCCCTTGCACAAAATTTCCACCTTTCATGGATTAACCACGGAAGATCCTGATGCATTCCTATTTGAATTTGATGTCTTATGCAGAGGATATGACTACACCGTCGATCCCCAGAAACTAAAACTATTTCCCTCTACCTTAAGAGGAACTGTGCTACACTGGTTCATGGGATTAGGTGGGGGAACTATAAATAACTGGGAGAAAATGAAGAACATTTTTCTTACCAAATACCAAGACTATTGCCGAACCCAAGATTTAAAAGATTAAATATTCAATATGTCTACAAAAGACAATGAAACATTAGAAGAATACATAGAAATATTTCAATACAATTTACAAAGATCCCCATATACCACGCTATCCAAGGACATTTTAAAAGCCACGATGCTTAAAGGGATGAAGGAAGAATGGGTTGATATGCTTAACATAACGGGGAAGGGAGATATTTTCCAAGAAGAAAACGACGAGATTCTTTCCCTATGTATTATATGCTCTCAGGGTAGTTCATGCAATAGGCCAGTTGGGCGTGATTTTATGAAGAAAGACCTTAAGAAGACCAATTGCAATGTAACCAGAGAAGAATTTGGAAATCTGTTGGAAAATTTCAAAACTGACATCCTGGGTACCTTGACAACACAACTTGACGTTTTACAAGTCAAACAGAAACAAGCTATAGCAGAACAAAACCTGGCCATCTTTTGCGCAATATTTCGAAAGAAGCACAACTAGAGGGAATGTCCTTTAGACATGGTTCAGACTTGTGCTATCTGCACTAAGGATCATACCACGGACTAGTGTCCTTCACTTCCCGAGCTGAAAGTCATCTACAAGGAAGCAGAGGAAGAGATAGAGCTAGTCTACTTAATAAATCAGCATCGGAAATGGAAAGCATGACTTGGGATACCATAAGACCTGCCTCAATTCTTTCCTTCACCACAGATTAGCCAACAAAACCCTGCAACAACTTGGAAAACTCAAAACCCCTTCCCTACCTAGCCAAACCAGGCGTTTCCCATGCCACCCTGGCCTACACAACCTTCATCAGGGAATAATTGGCCGAAATTTCCTTGCTCTCCCCCTTATTGGCAAAATGTCCCGTATCAAAGCCAGTGGCCAAACCCCCCTACTCAAAACACCAATTGGAATTGGAAACAACCCATGGGAATGCCCAATCTACCGATATGAGCAGGGACCTAAAATCAATCTACTTTGCTAGCTCCCTACCCAGCTCAACATAACCAGTAGCCTGCCATACGCCCTCAATTTCCAGCTCAATCCAATCCTAATCCCAATAACAAACAGGTTCAACTAATTTAGATCATACAAAATCCAAAACCCAATGCCAAATAGAAACATTGCAACGAACTGAGGGTAAGGTTAGGACGTACCATCTTACCTATAGAAGCCACGACTCCACCTCAGTCCCGAATTGAAACCTCAACATAACCTAGCCTAACGGACATAACCAAAACAGGTAAAGATAAGGAAACAGTTGATCAACAAAGACCTAAAGAACTTAGGGTGACTCTGCCTCCATTTCCTAAAAGATTAACTTTGCCCAGGCCTATGATCGCTCCAAATTTTGACATCCTGGGGGAATTTAGAAACCTTTGTGTCAAAATTCCTCTTCTCCAGGCCATCCAAGACATTCCCATCTATGCAAATACAATCAAAGAATTATGTGGAAAAAAACAAGTCAAGAAAATAAGGGCTGCACCCACCGTCCATGTGGTAGGAACGCTATCTGACTTGTAGCTAGGTAGGGAATCACCTATGAAATATGAAGCCTTGGGAAACCCCATTGTAACTATGAAAATCTCTGGCCACCATTTCCAAACACATTGGTCAACCTGGGGGCAGTCATTAACATCCTAACTGCTGGAGCTTGCGAAAAACTGGGCATATCAGTTTTAGAATCTACGGCCGCACTTCTGGAACTGGATGATAGGTCTGTTATTAGACCAAAAGGAATAGTACAAGACATCATGGTCTCTGTGGACTCATGGGAATACCCAGCTGATTTTTTCATAATTAATCCAAAAAACAGGATGGAAGGGAACCCATTGATTCTTAGGCGACCTTGGCTGGCCACAGAAGATGCTTATAGAGGCTGCTGAGCAGGTAGCATGACTATCTCTAGAGGAGATTCTATAAAAAATATCATTATCTATCTGCCTACCAAACCAATCTTACCCATGGTAAAAATTCACAAACATCTAGATACATATTGGGAGCAAAACATTCGTCCACCTCTGACACTAGTAGAAGCTCTCGAATTCAAGGATCAAACTGAAGATGATGTAATCAATAATTTTATGAATCAGTCACCCACACCTGGAAATATAAAATTCCAGATGTTGAAAACAGTCCTCGAACATGAAGATCAAGAGGATCCTGTGACATACTTCGAGACTCAACATATCTCCATAACCACTGTTCGTAACAACATACCTATTGAGATCGAGCAAGGAAAGGTTATGAATATTAATGGAAATTTGGATGATGACCAAAAACAAAAACTCATAAAATTCCTCTGGAAGCACCAAGGGGAATTTGTGTGGGACTACCAAGACATGAAGGGTTTAGACCCACAACTATGCACACACCACATCTATACTGATAGGGAAACATTCCCCATTAGACAACCTCAACGAAGATTAAAGCCACACTTAAAAGATATTGTAAAAGAGGAGTTGCAAAAACTGTTAGATGTAAATTTCATTTATCCTATTTCAGACAGTAAATGGGTCTCCCCTCTGGTAGTCGTCCCTAAAAAGAATGGGAAGTGGAGAATCTGCGTAGATTACAGAGAATTAAATAAGGCAATGCAGAAATACCATTTCCCCCTCCCCTTCATTGACCAAGTCCTTGATACATTGGCTATGAAACGGTTCTTCTCCTTTCTTAAAGGATTCAACAGCTACAATCAATTCCAAATAGCTCCCAAAGACCAAGATAAGACAACCTTTACCTGCCCATGGGGCACTTTTTCTTACAGAGTTTTACCGTTTAGATTATGTAATGCCCCAGCAACATCTCAGAGAGCCATAATTAGCATTTTTTCCGACTTAATAAATGAAGGGCTAGAAATCTATATGGATGATTTTACACCCTATGGAGAAGACTTTGATCAAGCTCTAGAAACGTTAGAAAAAGTGTTAAAACGATGTATTGCTACTAGATTATGTCTAAGCAACGAAAAATTCCACATGATGATGACTGAGGGGGTAATCCTAGGTCACTACATTTCTGCAGCTAGAATACAGGTAGATCTAGCTAAGATAGAGGTAATCCTTCTGTTAGCCACACCTTATACACAGACAGAGGTGCACAGTTTTCTGGGATGTGCAGGATATTATCGCAGATTTATAAAAAAATTCTCACAAATAACTGCACCTCTGTATGCATTGACTGGAAATGTTGAATTCCATTGGACTAACAAATGTGACACCACTTTTACAGACTTGAAGATACTGGTCTCAAAAACACCAATCCTGTGAGGTCCTAACTGGAAACTGCCCTTTCACATCTCTTCAGATGCATCTGATACAGTAATAGGAGCAGTCCTTGGCCGAGAAGAGGACCGAAAATCTTATGCTATTTATTATATGAGAAAAAACCTTACTCCTGCCGAATTAAATTATACCGTGACCAAAAAGGAGTTCTTTGCTGTCATTTATGCTATCAATAAATTCAAGCACTATATAACTGGTTATCATGTGTTTCTGTATACTAACCACTCTGATATTATATACTTAGCTAATAAACCGATCACGAATGGGAGAATAACTCGTTGGTTACTGTTGTTGTAGGAATTCGATATAACAATCAAAAACCATCCAGGGAAGGAAAATGTGGTCACAGACTTCTTGTCCAGGGTCCCCAAGATAGATGACACGCTAACAATTGATGATCAATTCCTTGACGAACATCTATTTTCTTTAGTAGTAAAAACACCATGGTACGCAGATGTGGAAAATTATCTAGCAGTAGGGAAGCTACCGAGACATTTAACATCAAGAGAATGGAAACTGATTGTACAGTGCAACACAAGATTCTCTTGGATTGGGGAATACTTCTTCCATATAGGGGCCGACATGCACATACGCAGATGTATAAGGGAAGACGAAATCTATGACATCTTACGAGCCTGTCACGTGAACCCTGTGGTGGCCATTTCGCAGAATGTAGGACAGGGCATAAAGTGTTGCAATTAGGCTATTATTGGCCTACGATTTTCAAATATGCAAAGAAATATGTCTAGGCCCGCGATAGCTGCCAAAGAATGGGCCGCCCAGGCCAAGCTGATGAAATGTCGCTACAACCACAATTGGTGGTAGAACCATTTGAACGATAGGCGTTAGACTTTGTTGGGCCATTCAACCCACCATCAAACCAGAAAGCCCACATATTAGTTGCCACAGATTATGTAACCAAATGGGTAGAAGCAGTGGCCTTGTTAAGAGCCATGGAAGAATCAGTAATTAAGTTTCTCTTTGAACTATTCGTACAATACGACTTTCCAAGGGAAGTGATAACCAATGGAGGGGCACAATTCATAGGCAAGAAAATCACATCCACCTTAATAAATCACCATATCATCCACAGAGTTACGTCTCCTTATCACTCGTAGGCCAATGGGAAAATCGAAAGCACCAACAAATTCCTGGAGGCAATCCTTAACAAAATAGTAGCAACACATTGCCAGGATTGGACCACTAGACTATCAAAAGCCTTATGGGCTTATCGTACAACTTAGCGAAATACCACTAGATATTCACCATATCAGCTAGTATTTGGGAGAGAACCTATCTTCCCTATTGAATTTGAAATCAAAACTCTGAGAACAACCTAGGAAGTGGGATTGGACTTAACAGAAGCTCAAGCTAGAAGACTCCAAAAAATAAACGAACTAGACGAAATTTGACTACTAGCCCTGCAACGCACAACAATCATCCAACAACAGCGGGCCAAATGGCACGACAACCTAATAAAGAAGAAGGTATTTCAAAAAGGAGATTGGGCACTCCTCTATGACTCTAGATTCCAGGAATTTCCAGGCAAACTACGAACAAGGTGGCTTGCTCCATATGAGATTCAGGAAATACATAGCAATGGTACCCTCACCTTGACCACCATAGATGGGTCTGGTTCAACATTTTGAGTTAACGGACACAGAGTACGCCTCTATCGCAAACCTCTCACAAAAGAATCTTTTTGTTAACACGTACGAAACGATCCCACCATCCAAGTTGTGGTGTAAGGGGGTGATAATCCCACAAACTCAAGTACATGAGAGGTTTGCCAGCATCACTTGTAAATAATGTATATAAATGTCTTGTCTTGTTGTACATTCTTCATATTTGCAATTTATTTTCCTTGTAAGTTGTGTTTTTTATTGTCATTCAATTCGTGAACGGTTGCTGTTCAATATTTGAACGGCTGCTGTTCAGTTGAATTGAACATCCGTTCATTGGTGTTTTTATTTTTGTTGTTCAATTCATCGACAGATGTTGTTCAATGTTTGAATGGCTGTTGTTCAATTAAATTGAATAGTCGTTTGCTGTGTTTTTATTTTTGTTGTTTAATTCATCGACAACTGTTGTTCAATCTTTGAACGACTGCTGTTCAACTAAATTGAACAGTCGTTTGCTGTGTTTTTATTTCTGCTGTTCAAGTCATCGACATCTGTTGTTCAATATTTGAATGGCTGTTGTTCAATTAAATTGAACAGTCGTTTGCTGTGTTTTTATTTTTGCTGTTCAATTCATTGACAGTTGCTGTTCAATCTTTGAATGGCTGCTGTTCAATTTAATTGAACAACTGTTTGCTGTGTTTTTATTTTTTGTTGTTCAATTCGTGGACAACTGTTGTTCAATCTCTGAACGACTGCTATTCAGTCGAATTGAACAACCATTTGCTGTGTTTTTATTTTTTTTGTTCAATTCGTGGACAATTGCTATTCAATCTTTGAACGACTACTATTCAACCAAAATTGAACAACCATTTTCGTGTTTTTATTATTGATGTTCAATTCGTGGACAACTGTTGTTCAATCCTTGAACAGCTGCTGTTCAGTCAAACTAAACAGTTGTTCATTGACGTTTTTTGTTGTTGTTGTTCAATTCATGAACCGTCATTGTTCAATCTTTGAACGAATGTTGTTCAGTCGAATGGAATAGTCGTTCCATGTGTTTTATTTTTGATGTTCAATTCGTGAATAGCTGCTGTTCAATCTTTGAACAGCTACAGTTCAATCAAATTGAACAGTCATTGCTGTGTTTTTATTTTTGCTGTTCAGTTCTGGGACAACTGCTGTTTGATCTTTGAACGGTTGCTGTTCATTCGAATTGAATAGTCGTTTTTGGGCATTTTTAATTGTGTTGAGAAATCTGTGAATAGCTGCTGCTCAATCTCTGAACATCTGCTATCTGACCAAATTAAATAGCCATTATTTTTGTGTTTTTCTCAAATTGAATAACCTTGAGTAGGGAATGGCAGTTGAAAGAGAGGGAAAACAGTAAAATTACAAATATGATGGCCCTTTGGCATTATAATCCTTAAATAGGAAGCTGACATTATGCACACATGAAATGAAAGGCTAAGTCACCCTCAGTTCAAATATGTTATCATACAATACATGACCTTATGATGATATATCTTTTTGCACTATTTGAGTAATATTTCCCTCCAACATAAAGGAATGGAACAAGGGGTATTAATGGTATTGGCATTTTTTCCGCTTCTTTCACCATCCCTAACTCTTAAGGAGTTAATGAGCCTCCCTCTATGTATAAAAAGCAATTATTATGTGTTCATGCAAATATTTAAGAGGATAGGGGGTCTCATTATGAGCCAGAATACCATGATCATAGGGATTTAACAAGTGACATGCCCACAATGGCTACCACACCAGGGTAATGACCTTCTCATCTACTAGAAAGACAAGAGGTCTCATCATGAGCTGGCCTGATCACTCTGTTACAATTCTAGTGAATGGAATTGTGACTATCTTGCTACCACACCAGCACAATGACCTCCTTATAGATTAAGATGTTACAATTCAAAAGGAAGTACTACACTTACATGCATATTTTAAGAAAGGATAGGGGGTCTCATCACGAGCCAGTCTACCACGTTCATAAGGGTGTAGCAAGTGACATGCCCACAATGGCCACCACACCAGGGTAATGACCTTATTAACTACTTGAAGGACAGGAGGTCTCATCAAGAGCTAGCCTGATCACTTTGATACAACTCTAGTGAGTGGCACCATGGTTATCTGGCCACCGTACCAACATGGTTATCTCTCCATAAAATTGGCAGAATAACTATTTTTACATAAGGATCCTGGCTCATTTTTTCGAGTTAAAATAGCAACCCTATCGAGGCTATGAATGCCTGCTGGCAGTAGTGGCTCTGCTTATGGTATGAAATTATGCTCCTTCAATAGCCAATTGCTTTTATATACACCTTATATTCCATTCTTCGTCCACAAGCTATTACTCGAATTAATGATAATTATGACTTGCCACAAGAATAACTAACAGAGATATGCTTACATATTTGAACCTCAGGATGATGGCACCAATCATTACTTCACTCAGTCTTGCTTCCGTCATAACTTTTCCTTTGAAGAAGGATATCATATCGCAATAATGGTTATACTATTTCCTCTCACTTTCTGGTCACTTCCGCACAAGATGAAATTATGAAAAATTCTAAATCCAAACTTTATACTGCATATGTTAGTAATTACTCAACCACCTGCTCCTTCACACATAGATTGTCATTACCAAATTTTGACATTCCCTTGTCTGCATTCATGAGTGACCAAATCTCTCCCGTACTTGAGGGCGTGGGCGCCCTTTCTTCGGGGGAGGGGGTGTAATTGGTCTTAATTTGGCAAGCATGTGAAACCCCTGCACAAATCTCGTTAGACGCATTGATAAGACTAGAGTAACACTACAATTAAGGCATGAAGATTATCTATGCAGAGCCATAATATATTTTTCGATTACATACAACATCCAGTCGAAACAACAAAGCCAAGAAGAAATAAAATAAGAGGAAAAGAGCATATCAGCTATGGGAGGAAATACCCTTCGAAGCAAGCCTGAAAACTTTCCAATTTCAGAGGCAGTGAGTGCCATCCTCCAGCAAGTCAGATGGCTGACATATGTACATCGACTATAGGGATTCGACATGGAAATTGAAATTGAGTTTCTGCAAAATCTGCAGGAAGGGAAAACCAGAGTCAAAGGTCGAATTATACCATTCATAGAGGGAATTATTGTGGAAGTTTCTGGAATACTAGCACAAGGAGAAAGATGGACAGAGAAGCATCTCCTCCTGAGAGAAGCAGTGGCAGCATACCAGGACCCAGAGGAGCCGTTTGAATGAAAAAACTGAGGGATTAACCCTACCTCTCTACACCAGCCATGGCAGGAGCTGGCAGCATTCATCCAAAAGTTTATTACATGCGAAGGACGTTGGGATGTGGTAAAACCTCGACA
>CM076579.1:1211629461-1211798900 GCA_034641835.2 Pinus albicaulis
TTGTGGATTATTATGATTGATTACATGACTCACTTACTGGATGGCTGCGACCATACCTGAGTCTATTTATCGATCCTCACTGGATGGCTGCGTCCATACCTTGGATCTGGATTATTGTATACTCTGTTATGGATGGTTGTGCCCATACCGCATATATATCATGTATCTGAGATATCAGTTGTATTTCTTCACGCAGGTTTTCCGACGGCGGAGTTTCCAGTTGGACACGTTCTCGTAAAGCATTTCACCCCTCTTTCTCTCTCGGGCCTCATGCTTTAGGGGGCATCTATTACACAGTAATTTGACATCGTCCCTGCAATCCCCGTCCCGCACATTGGAGGGCTCATTTTGTGACCTGTGAGCAGTGACATGCCTTGAAACCACTTTCATGACATCCCTCTGAACAAGAGCTTTCATTGCCCTGAAGACATCTCCTTGTGAAAAACCCTGAAAATGGCCCTTTTAGCATTGGCGCGAGTAGGCAGTTCAGTACCCGCGCCAATGGGGAAAATACTTCAAAGAGGCCGCGCCAGTTGGCGCTCTGTCCCAGAGTCGCACTCGCGCCAGCCAATTTGAGAGGTGTTTTTTAAAAATAAATGGCGAAATTTTCGTCCTAACTGATCCAGGAACTGATATCTATCTTGAGTTGGGAGGTTTGGCTACGGATTTCCATAGAGAAAAAGTGGTTTGCCACCTCTCATGGAAGCTTCCTTGATGATAGGGCCAATCGCATAATTATAGGGATCCCAACTCTCCTTCCTCCATCTATAAAAGCTTGCCCATCTCCATTGCAAGCTAGTCTTCAAGTTCCCAAATTCCCAAGAGCCTTATGCTGCAAGAGCTTCCATAATTCCCTTAAGGCCAATTTCAAGCAAGGAGACTATCGTCAAGAGCTGAAGAGAGAGGTTTGTCCCATCCTTGACAGACTTTTCGAGACGTGTTCTGCTGGCGACCCTCCGAAGGAGAATTCAGCGTCAGAACTATGGTTGTAATTTTCCTTTGATTGATTATTAATGAACGACTATTGGTTATGGTTCCACTCTTGTTGTTTATGATGATGAGTTATGTCCTTTCTGACTGACATATAGTTGCATCTACTGGATTTTACGCTTGCGTTTGTTTTGTTTCTCACATGTGCAGGTGTCCATCACGAAGATCGTGGGGATCAGTGGATCTGCCGTAGCCGAGAACTAGGAGCGATCACCTCTTCTACAATTCATCAAGGCGATCTCCGGTGTAAGCCATCGCTAGTCAGGGGTTTATTTGCAATTAGAACCCTCGCACTATAGTGACGATTGTTGCTAAAACCGGTCTGGGTTAGTAGGGATCGCCTCGTCCCAAGATAGGGATTTACCTCCTTACCTCCACAACAGAGACATATGCAATTAGAAGCAATTAATTTTACCACCTTGCACCTAGATGGAGACACACAACAATGGTAGTATCATGTATTTATCACCCTAGGTCATGCTACCATTACTTCCTACATGGAGTTCACTCAGAGGATTATAAATTGATTTGATAGGAAGGACACAAATTTTCACTTCAGGGAGTTGGCATAGTTGAAGAAAATAGGAAACACAGAGGCATATACTGCAAAGTTCCAGAGGTTGGCAGTGATGGTATCAAATATACCAAAGGCAAAGATTGGTTATGTGTTTTGTTAAGGGGTTGTCAGACCCATTGCATGGGTGGGTGAGGGCTTATAAACCCATGAATTTTCATGATCTTATTACCCAAAATAGGTACATGCTAGATGCAATCCCTATGAATAGAGTACCTCCCAGACCTACCTTTCCTCATAAGGGTAAGGACATCGGACCTCTTCAAAAGGAGTGGACAAGACGTGGGTAGATGGATGATGAAACTAGGAGGAACCTCTAGATTAGGAAAATTTGATTCACATGTCAACAATCGTGGGCTGCAAGACACATACGCACTAAGGGAAAGTACCATTACATCGAGGTTTTTTTCAGAAAACGAGAAAGATGAGGAGGCTAAGCATGAGACCATCAAAGAGGAGGAGGAGACCCAAGACACAGGAGGGTAGCATAGTTACACAGGTGCCAAGGGAGGCATCATCCCTTCACTTACAAGGATTTAGATGTACCTAACATTAAATATCAAAGGCACTATTCCTGGGTAGCGGGTGACTATTTTAGTGGACATTGGGGCCACCCACAACTTCATAGATGCACAACTAGTAGAATGAAGGGGGTTACGCACACAACCTTTTCAGGGTTTCTTAGTACTAGTACCAAGGGATCGAACCATCTAGCGCATCGGGCTACCCAAGATGATGTTTACAATAGGGAACTACTTAGTCACCGATGACTTCTTTGTGGTGAATGTACCAGACACCAATGTGGCGTTGGACGTTCACTGGTTGTTCTCTCTTGGGTGTGTAACTACGTATTAGAAGGCCTTGGATGTGGAGTTTATGGGGCCTAATGGAAAGAAGAATTAGAGGAAATTTCATCCTAAAATTGGCCTCCTAAGTAAAAATAATAAAATAATAGTTAAAATAATAAAATAAGATTTATGAATTTTGAAGGGAAAAGAAGAAAACTACTTTTTTTAGTTGTATTTTTGGCTGATCTCCTTATAGGTTTACTCAAATTTCAAGTGTAGACACTTGTTGGATGCAGATTTAAATTACATGTCCAACGAGTAACCATTATGCATACTTTTGAGAAGACCCACATCGATAAAAATTGAAGATGCATTGAAAAGGCAACTTGAAACACAATTTTTAATGCATCTTCAATTTTTGTCGATGCGTGTCTTCTCAAAAGTATGCATAATAGGTACTTGTTGGATGTAGAATTTAAATCCGCATCCAACGAGTGTCTACACTTGAAATTTGAGTAAACCTACAAGGGTATAAGCCAAAAATACAATAAAAAAAAAAATAGTTTTTCTTTTTTTCCCTTCAAAATATTTGCATGTACCAGTTTTCAAATTTAAATAGTTTTGATTGGTTTACATATTATGACATGGAAATTACATGAAAATTTCATGGGCACTTTAGGCTGAAATTTCCTCTAATGGTAGCGTTGAGCGGTATGTATTCCTACCCATCTTAGGTAGTGACAACCAACATGATGGAGGTCGATTTGCGACATGGGGATATAGCATGAGAAGTGGAGCTCAATATTTAGGGGACAAGGACTCATGCACAACAACCTTATGCAAACATTTTAGTAGTCCTTTAGAGGCATCAAGTAATCTTTGGAGAGATTCCTCTAGGTTGTCCACTAGATAAAGGGTTTGAGTACACCATTGAGTTGGAGGAGGGGATCTAAGCGGTCATCACCACGCCCTATAGACATTCCAAGGCCTACTGGGATGAACCAAAGAGGTCCATTAAGGATTTTTTTGCCTTAGGCCGAGTTCTAGTCCATTGCCTTCTTTCATGGTGTTGGTGTAGAAGAAGGATGGGACTCTACGTATGTACATCAATTACAAGGCCCTAAGTAAGAAGACCTTAAAGAACAGGTACCCCATCCCACACATATATGAGCTGAGAGAAGCTGAGTACTTCTCCAAGATCGATTTTTTCTTAGGGTACCACCAAATTCGGGTGAGGGAGTAGGACATCCTGAAGACTGCATTTCGATGTCACTATGGGAATTTTGAGTTCATGGTTGTGCCTTTTGGGCTAACCAATGCACTAGATACTTTATAGTCTTGCATGAGCCATGTGTTCTATAAGAAGTTGTGCATATATGTTTTGGTGTTCTTCAATGATATATTTATATACAACCAGACATGGGAGGAGCATTTGCAACACTTGGAGGAGGTGTTGCGCATTTTGGAGAAGTAATAGTTCTACACCAAGATGGCCAAGTGTGAGATTGGCCTGCCATAAATGTTGTACTTGGGCCACGTGATTGATCAGGATGGAGTTCGGGTTCACGAGGAGAAGTTCCAGGTCGTTTTGGACTGGCCTACTCTCAAGTGCATGATATATTTGAGAGGATTCTTTGGTATATGCACATATTACCAGCGATTTGTGAAGGGGTTTTCACAATTGGTAGCAACCTCACAAATATCATGAAAAATGGGGCATTTGAGTGGAAAAATACAATGTAGAAGGATTTTGAGCGCCTTAAGGTATTAATGAGTTCCTGCCCCATCTTACCACTACCACATTTCTCACAGCCCTTCATACTAGAGTGTGATGCATCAAGCAAGGGCATTGGAGTAGTCTTGATGTAGGGTGGTCACCCTATTTCTTATGAGAGTTGGAAACTCTAGGACTATGAGAGATTTTATTCCATATATGATAAAGAGATGTTGGTCATAATGTAGGTATTGGATGAGTTCAGAAAATCCCTGGTGGGGAACTAGTTCAAGGTGAAGATTAATCACAAAAATTTTCAGTTCTTCTTGGATCAGAAGGAGCTCAATAATAAACAACAAAAGTGGGTCAAAAAGATCCAAAACTATGAATTTGAGATAGATTATTTCAAGGGGAAGCACAATGTGGTAGTTGATGCGCTTTCCAGGAGAACCTTGACACTCTCTCTTATTGATATCACGTAGGATTGGAGGGAACAAATTCTAGTATAGTACTCCATGAATTAGTAGGTGTGATATTTTGGATGGTAACTTTGGGGATGAAATGTACAGGGTTATGGATGAGGTGATATAATACAAGAACCAAATTTATTTGGTTCCAAGGTCTTAGCTTGGGGAGAATATCCTGATGGTAGCACATGATTCACCTCTTGCAAGTAATCCCAGTTTCCTGAATAGAGGGTTGTTAGGGAGTGTATCACATGGAGGGACCTCAAAGGGGTTGTCTTGAGGCATGTGTAAGAGTGCAACACTTGTCAGAGAAATAAGGTGGAGCATATGCATCCAATTGGGTTGCTTCAACCTATCCCCTATTTTAGAGCAGAAGTGGGAGAGTATATCCATGGACTTCATCACAGGGCTTCCAACAATGCAAGGGAAATATTGTATTTATGTGGTGGTGGATCAGTTGACCAAATTTTCCCATTTCTTTTCCATTCCTACATGGTATTTAGATTTATAGGTGGCTAAACTATTCTTCTGGGAAGTGTTCAGGCTCCATGGTCTCCCTAAGACCATTTTCAATGACAGAGACAACATATTCATAAGGGCATTTTGACAGGATCTCTTTAGATTGGTGAGAAAATAACTCATTCCTAACACGAGTTGTCATCCACATATATATAGACATACAAAGGTAGTGAATAAGTGGTTGGAAGGATACTTGAGAAACTACGTGACATGTCAACAAACAACATGGGTGAAGTGGATACACCTTGGAGAATATTTCTAATACACCTCATATCATATGTCCATCAGGCCCTAGGAGTTAGAGATTTGATCCAAGAGAGAAAAGAGATACTCAAGGGTCTCAAGAAAACCTTACAGATTGCACAGAATCAATAGGTATATGCAGATCACCACTGTTGAAGGGGAGGCAATACACTTGAAGAGGGAAAACTCGAACTCCTAGTGGAATGTGGTGGCCATAAAGGAGGTAATTTGAACCTCAAGGAAGGCGGATGAGTTAGTGGATTGTGGGGGCCACCAAGGTGAGACAAAAGGGCCTTGACCATACAAGGAAACAAGGAAATATTTTTCATCATATTTTTCCTATCATACTTCAAAATTTTTCCTATGTTGGAGTTGTTCAGCGCAAGGGTTGGAGTGTTGCTGAGCACAAGGGGTTTCCAACACAATCCACACTAGTTTCGAAGAAATTCAAGTGTCTGCTTAGCTGGGACTTTGGGGAGTTTGTTCTACGACTTCCACAGGGAATCATTTCTAGTATATCGAACCAGTAGTGTGCACTTCCTAGGCGAAGAGGACGTTCGAACAATCAGTTACCGAGGAAACTTCAATCATTTTGGTGAGCAGAAAATTGTAGGAGCATTTCCCATCTTGGTGTTAGTATTTTGGAGGAACTTTGCAAGGTTCATATTGGGCCATTCTTGAGGGCCGAGTTCATATTTTCTGGCAGTGCATGGCACTCTCTAGACAAGCTTGCACAAACATAAGGGTGGGAAAATTCAAAGGGAAAAAGGGCTGAAGGATTTTGCATTCTAGAAGAGATATTGGATTGGATGGGTGGATTCTTTAGTAGAGGGCAGGGAAACTTTTAAGGATGGAAAATTATTTTGAAGTTTAAAAAAATTGGCGACTTCATTAGTCCCTAATATGAAAAATATAAATTTTTTATTGATGTATTTGAAATTATTCAAATCCTATAATGATATTATAAATATTTTCTATATAATTTGGCGATTTTTAAGGTAAATATTTTATATTGTAAAATTTGGGCGAATCACTTCTATAAAAAAATGGAAATTGGCTTAATCTTTTTTTGGAAAACCATGGAAAATTAGCCCACCTACGAATATTAGCCCCAAAATTTTCCATGGTAGAGGGGTTGAGGATTTCTTTAGAAGAGAGTTTCTCCAGCAGTACGCACAAGTGGTTAGCTAGGAAATTCACACCATTTTGTGGGCTCCCTCCCTACTTTCCATTGAGAGAAACCCTTTCTGAGTTTTTGTGGGGTTTTGGAGAGGAGTTTAGGGGTGGAGTTTCAACTTGATTTGAGAAGTATTTGAGTAGAAATCCAAATTTCGATTAGAAACTAGTAGCAGAATATGTTCTGGGTAGTGCACATTTCTATTCCAGGGTTATTCTTCACTTAGGTTGGAGACATCTTTCTGGATTTTGCTCAAATTTCTTGGCAAGCCCAGGTTTTATCATTCCAACTCATTTTATGTACCCAATTCTCATTATTAATAAAATGACTCAATTTATTCTGTTGGTTATATTTGTGTACGGAATTAGTGGTTACTCTTATTTATTTATTGTTGTTCCAAGTACTTGTTTTTGGTATCTACTGTCGATTTTCCATTAGGAATATATTACAATAAACCATAAATGTTCCTATCATAAATAAGAAACATTGAGGCCATAATCACATAAAGAAAAATAGGCATATGTGAAGATCCTTAGCTAATAGGAAACTGCTCTGAATCTACTAAACATTGAGCTCGACATTCTTCCACAAAGATTGCGCTCATTTGAGTCATAAAGTATTTTTTTGAAAGGGCATCAACACACCCATTCAATTCCCTGTAGATGTGTGAAATGTTGATGGACATGAAGGATTTATAGAGTTGTCTAACCCTCTATTTCCAATGACCAATTATGGTTATGTCCAAAGAAAAACTCTCATTTATCCATTCCACCACTACTTTGGAATCCCCCAAGACCTGTAAAGAGTGCAAACCTAAGAATTTAGCATATGATAAGACTCCCCACAGGGCTGATAACTCAAATTTCACTTTAAATCCTGCAGCAAGAAGCCTGGATATATTCTTGATCCTATACGTAGTGTAAGTCTTCATGGTTTTTTTCTTGCTCCTTTCATGTAGCCTTTAATAATGCACCTTTAGGGATTTGATCCCTCTCAATGCTTGATAGATCTAGAGTTAAGATGGATATACGTTGGTTCTTATGTAATTTGATCGAGTCAAAATGTTTACATAACATAACATAACATGACAATAACATGACATTACAACATATCTTCCATATTGGGATAGAGAACACCTCTTGACACATTTAAACAATATTATTAATCATAGAGATTCACTCCCACTTTACCATCATAATTCTTAACTTGTAAATGTATTTTGTTACAATACCATGGCTTATCAATACCACATACTAATATTATATGTGTTGATATGACATTTTCTTTAATTAATTAATTTCAAATAAATATTGAATTAAAAGAAAATAACTAATTTGGAAATAACTCTTAGCCATTGATCTATATATACTACTATGAATATTTTAGCATATTCCATGGAGGTTAAATCTATACTATCTACCTAATAATAATCTCTCTCTATATATATCTATCATATAAATTAAACGTATATTAGTAACTAATATATTTCATAAAGTCATATTTAAATTTAATTAATATGCTTACAATATTTTTTTAAAGTTATTTATCTATCTATATTACACTGAAGAATTAAATTTAAAAATTATAAAACATATCAAAGAAAAATATCACATATATGTAACTATATATATATTATCAGAGTTTTAAGAAAACTAAAAATAAGAATATTTTTATAAATATAAAACTGGATAGGGATAAATGCCACCTAACCTCCTTAAATTCTTCATGTGATAGAAAGATACGTAGAACAATTGGAGAAAACTCTCATCCATCAATCAATGAACTGGATTTAGGGTATAATTGCCCGACTTGCTTGTTGGCCCGTCACCTTGCATCCAATTCACCATGATTCGTGGAGGTTTTCATTGAAGGAGCTGCATATTTCAAGGCTAGCTCTCACAATTATAGTGCTCAGACAAGAATGTTTCCACTCTTTGTGGATTCTAGCATGGTCTTTTATAAATGTAGTTGAAGTTTTGGAAACTTAGAATTTTTAGGCTTGCTATGGGTCTCTCTTATGAAAGCAAGGCCATTTACTCTATTTTTGTTCATCAATATTTATGATTTTGCATGTGCTCAAGGAGCAAAAGACTTCTTGCTCCTTGTAAGTAGTGGAAGTCTTAGTGGTTTTTTTCTTGCTTTTCTCATGTAGCATTTAATAAGGCAAGGTGGTTTTTCTCTCTTAGATCAATATTAAAGAATTTTTAAGATAAAAAATAGACCTCCTAAAAAAATGATAAAACATTATGAGTTAGAGATTTTATAGGGATGTTATATTTGACATGTCACCTTCCACACAACTTCCACACTACTTTTTATTACACTTTAAATAATTTTGGTTGAGTTACTTTTGAGACTTGAAAATTTTTGAGTTAGAGATTTCATGTTGAAGGTATATTTGAAAAGTCACATTTTACAATACTATGTACACTCAAAATAATTAGATTTACTTTTGAGAATTAAAAAATTATGAGTTACAAATTTTATGGAAAATATTTACACTAATTCTTTGTATACTTTAAATAACTATGGTCTAGTTATTTCTTAGAATTGACTATAAAAAATAAAATAAAAAACTACACTTGATGAGCGGGAAAATATATTTTAAATTCCCAAGAGATATTGTTCTTAAGTATTTATGTCTTGAAAATTAAATAATAAAATATATATTTTTCATCAAAAGTAATTTATATTAGTTGTTTATTTCGTACTTATTTCATTTAATTTGAAAAGACATTCCATTTATTAATATTGTACTTGTTATTTGCATTAAAGTTGTATTCTTGATATTATTTAAATATTTTTTGTTATTATTATTATTTTTATTTGTTATTGTAAATAATATTTTATTATTTTTAAAGGTAATGTGACGTGACAACATCTCCCTCATATTGAATTGTAGAACATTTATAAGCTCAACACTTTAAAATAAAACCAACACAACCATATAAATTAAATGATTGGTAAATGCATATGATAGGCACCAAAACACTTGCTACACGATACATTTCACATTTCCCAAATTTAAAAAAAATCATAAAATTTAACTAAATTATAATTTTATTATTAATTATAAAATGAATTAATGTATGAATTTAACAATAGGTTTGCACCTTGAGGGATTTGATCTCTCTAAGCACTTGATAGATCCAGAGTTAAAATGGATCTACGTACGTTCTTATGTAATTTGATGAGTCAAAATGTCTAGATAACATAACGTAACAATATCATAATGAGATATTTTGATCAAGTCAAAATGTTTAGATAAAATAAGGTAACATACTAATATGACATATGTTGATATGACATTTTGTATGATTAAATAATTTCAAATAAATATTGAAAAAGAACATAACTAACTTGGAAATAACCCTTAGCTCTTGATTTATGAATACTACTATGAATATTCCACCATATTTCATGGAGATTAAATCTCTACCATCCTTCTAATAATTACTATAATTAAATTAAAATTCTAAAAAACTTATTATGAAATAGATATACCCTATTGACATAATTATTTCTAAATATATAAACATAATATATATATTTATATTTGTTGATCATATAAATTAAAATAATTATTTATATTAATAACTATTATATTTTATAAAATCATATTTAAATTTAAACAATAAATATATAAAAATTCAATATTGACAATATTTTTTCTATCTATATTATTAAAAATTTAAATATCAAAATTATAATACATATAAAAAATAATATATAATTATATGTATTATCAAAATTAAAAAAAAAAAAAACTAAAATATAAATATTTTTATATAGAGATGTAATTTCCAATGAAGTGTCCCAGGCATGCTCACACTAAAGACTACTTGAGAAACGACGAAAATGGGTAGTGATGGAGGCCACCTGGTAGAAGGATAAGTAGAATAGTTGGAGAAAACCCTCATTTGTAAATATCTCTGTTTTTACATGTATTTGAGCAAAAAGAAGTTTGGATAGATTTTTGGTGTTATAAATACCGGAAGTTTTCGTGGTTTTTTCTTGTTTTTTTAATGTAAGTTTTAATAAGGCAAGGTAGTTTTTCTCTCTTGCATCAGCATTGGAGAGATTTTAACGTAAAAAGTGAGTTTTTTTTAAAGAATATAATAAAAAATATTCAATTACTTAAAAAAAACTCATTTTTAAGATTAAAAAATTTCGAGAAAGTATATTTGACATGTTACCTTTTACACTATTTTCTATGTACACTCTAAATAATGAAATTACTTAAATTAAAACTAAAAATTAATGAGTTAGAGATATAATGAGAAGGTATATTTAACCAGTCACCATTTACACTACTTTTAAAATACACTCCAAATAAATTTGATTGAGTTACTTTTGAGAATTAACTAGAAAAAAGAATATAAAAAACTACATTGATGAGCGGAAGCCTGTATTAAATTCTATATTAAATTCCCACGAGATAGTGTCCTTAAGCATTTCTCCTCATGATATTAAACTAGAAAATAAAATATATATTTTTATTAAAAAACTACATTGATGAGCGGAAACCTATATTAAATTCCCAAGAGATACTGTCCTTGAGCATTTCTCCTCTTGATATGAAATTAGAAAATAAAATATGATTTTTATTAGAAAGTAATTTATATTATTTTTTTTTTAGCATTTTGATATGAAATTAGATAATAAAATTGCAATTTTATTAGAAAGTAATTTATATGAATTTTTTTATTTAGTATTTATTACATTCAATTTGATAAGATATTCTATTTACTAATATAGTACATGTTATCTACTTTAAAGCTATATTCTTTATATTATTTAATAAAAGATAACTATTTTTTTTTAATTTGTTATTATAAGTATTATTTTATTATTTTTAAAGATAATGTTACATGACATCATCTCTCTCATATTGGATGGAGGGGTCTTTAGGCTTATTAATTAAAAATAAAACCAGTGCAACCATATAAATTAAATCGTTGGTAAATGACTACAAGCATCAATCTATGATAAGAACCAAAACACCAAAACACTTACTGCAGGAGACATCTCATTGCCCAAATTAAAAAGGTTCATAAAATTAACTAAATTATAAATTTATTTTAATTTATTATTATTATGAATAATAAAATGAATTAAGATTTTATCCCTTTCAACACTTGATAAATCTAGAGTTAAGATGGATCTACCCTGGTTCTTATGTAATTTCATCAAGTCAAAATGTTTAGATAAAATAACATAACAAAATATTACATCTCTTCCATATTGGGATGGAGAGCACTTCTTAGTGCAATTAAACAATATTCTTAATCATAGAGATTCACCCCCACTTTACCATGGTAACTCTCAACTTGTAAATAAGTGTTGATACAATACCATGGCTTATCAATACCAAATACTAATATGACATGTGTTGATATGAAATTTTATTTAATTAATTAAATTCAAAAAATTATTGAATTAAAAGAGCATAACTAACTTAGAGATAACTCTTAACCCTTTGATCTATGAATACTACTATGGATATTCCGACTTATTCCATGGAAGTTAAATATATACCATCCACCTAATAATGACTAATAATCAAATTAAAATTCTAAAAAGACTATTATTAAATAAACATGCTCTATCGACACAATTATTCCTAAATATATAAACTTATGAAATATAATATATAGTTATAAATTAAAATGTTTTGATCATATAAATTAGAATAATGATTTATAGTAGTAACTATTATATTTCATAAAGTCATATTTAAATTTAATTAATAAGCTTATAAAAATTCAATATGCCTTGAGGGATTTTGATCCCTTTTAACACTTGATAAATCTGGAGTTAAGATGGATCTACTCTGGTTCTTATGTAATTCCATCGAGTCAAAATGTTTAGATAAAATAACATAACAATAACATAACAAAATATTACATCTCTTCCATTTTGGGTTGGAGAGCACCTCTTAGTGCAATTAAACAATATTCTTAATCATAGAGATTCACCCCCACTTTACCATGGTAACTCTCAACTTGTAAATAAGTGTTGATACAATACCATGGCTTATCAATACCAAATACTAATATGACATGTGTTGATATGACATTTTATTTAATTAATTAATTTCAAAAATATATTGAATTAAAAGAGCATAACTAACTTAGAGATAACTCTTAACCCTTTGATCTATGAATACTACTATGGATATTCCAGCTTAGTCCATGGAAGTTAAATATATACCATCCACCTAATAATGACTGATAATCAAATTAAAATTCTAAAAAGACTATTATGAAATAAACATACTCTATCGACATAATTATTCCTAAATATATAAACGTATGAAATATAGTATATAGTTATAAATTAAAATGTTTTAATCATATAAATTAGAATAATGATTTAGTAGTCACTATTATATTTCATAAAGTCATATTTAAATTTAATTAATAAGCTTATAAAAATTCAATATTAATAATATTTTATTTATTTATCTATATTACATTAAAAAATTAAATTAAAAAATTATAAAACATATTAAAGAAAAATTCCACATATATGATTATGTGTATTATCGAGTTTTAAGAAAATAAAAATAAAAATATTTATATTTATAAAAATGTCAACCTCGATAAGGTGTCCCAAAGCATGCTCCACACATGAAACACTGTTTGAGAAACAACTAAAGTGGATAGTGATGGAGGCCAACTAGCCTCCTTAAATTCTTCATTGCTTAAAAAGATAAGTATAATAGTTGATGAAAACTCTCATCAATCAATCCATGAAGTGGATTCAAGGGATTATTGCCCGATTTACTGGCCCATCACTTCATGTTCAATATGGAGGTTTTCATTGAAGGCGCTACACATTTCAAGGCTAGCTTAGATAGTTATAGTGCTTAGATATGAATGTTTCCTTTCTTTGTGGATTCTAGCATGGTCTTTTGGAAGTGTGGGTGAAGTTTGCTTGTTTTGGGTTTCTCATTTCTGCTTATACATGTGTTTGAGCAAAAAAAGCTTGGATAGATTCATGGTCTTATAAGTAGTGGAAGTCTTCGTGGTTTTTTCTTGCTTTTCTCATGCAAGTTTTAATAAATCAAGGTGGTTTTTCTCTCTTGCATCAACATTAGAGAGATTTTACTGTAAACAATCGGTCTAATAAGAAATATAATAAAAAACAGTCTCGTAAGGAATATAATAAAAAATCTTCAGTTACCTAAAAAATGGGTCTCCTAAAAGATATAATAATAAAAAAATTTTAGTTACTTTAAAAAACGGGTCTCCTAAGGAATATAATAAAAGGGTTTTATGGAAAAGGTATATTTGACATATTACTTTTGAGAATTGACTAGAAAAAAAGAATAATTAAAAAAACTACATTGATAGGCACAAAAATCTATTTTAAATTCCCAAGAGATACTGTCCTTAATCATTTATACCTCTTGATATGAAATTATATAATAAAATATGTATTTTTATTATAAAGTAATTTATATCAATATTTTTTTTAGCATTTTTACTTCTGGATATGAAATTAGATAATAAAATATGTATTTTTATTAGAAAGTAATTTATATTAATTTTTTTATTTAGTATTTATTTCATTCAATTTTATAAGACATTCTATTTACTAATATTGTACATGTTATCTATTTTAAAGCTATATTCTTTGTATTATTTAAAATTATTTTTTTATTACTATTTTTTTTAATTTGTTATTGTAAGTATTATTTTATTATTTTTAAAGGTAATGTTACATGACATCATCTCTCTCATATCAGAGGGTCTCTAGGCTCGTTAATTAAAAATAAAACCAGTGCAACCATATAAATTAAATAGTTGGTAAATGCCTACAAGTATCAATCTACTATAAGCACCAAAACACTTACTGCATGATACATATGATTGCCCAATTTAAAAAAGTTCATAAAATTAACTAAATTATAAGTTTATTTTAAATTATTGTTATTATGAATAATAAAATGAATTAATATATTAGTTAAATAAGAACTTTGCACCTTGAGGGACTTGATCCCTTTCAACCCTAGATAAATCTGGAGTTAAGATGGATCTACGCATTATTTTGTAATTTGATCGAGTCAAATTTTTTAGATAAAATAATATAACAATAACTTAAAAAAACATTACAACATCTCTAATTTTATCTAGTCAAAATGTTTAGATAAAATAACATAACAAGAACATAACAAAACATTACAACATCTCTTCCATATTAAGCTAGAGAGCACCTCTTAGTGCAATTAAACAATATTCTTAATCATGGAGATTCACCCCACTTTACCATGGTAACTCTCAACTTGTAAATAAGTGTTGGTACAATAACATGGCTTGTCAATACCAAATACTAATACAACATATTATTCTTAAATATATAAACATAAAACATATATGTGAAATATAGTATACAGTTATAAATTAAAATGTTTTGATCATATAAATTAGAGTAATGATTTATAGTAGTAACTATTATATTTCATAAAGTCATATTTATATTTAATTAATAAACTTATAAAAATTCAATATTAACTATATATATTTTTTAATCTATATTACATTAAAAAATTAAATTTAAAAATTATAAAACATATAAAAAAATATACCCCATATATATATATACAATTATGTGTATTATATAGTTTTAAGAAAATAAAAATAAAAATATTTATATATATAAATATGTCAACCTCGATAAGGTGTCTCAAATCATGCTCCACACATGAGAGACTACTTGAGAAACAACGAAAGTGGATAGTGATGGAGGCCAACTAGCCTACTTAAATTCTTCATGCCTTAAAAAGATAAGTATAATAATTGAAGAAAAATTTCATTAGTTAATCAATGAAGTGGATTCAAGGGATAGTTGCCCGATTTACTGGCCCATCACTTAGTATTCAATTCACCATTAGTCTCATGTTCAATATGGAGGTTTTCGTTGAAGGTTGTACACATTTCAAGGCTAGCTCAGATAGTTATGATGCTTAGACATGAATGTATCTTTTCTTTGTGGATTCTAGCATGGAAGTGTACGTGAAGTTTTAGAAACTTATAGGATTTTCAGACTTGTTTTTGGGTCTCTTTGGTCAATATCTTTGTTTTTGCATGTGTTTTAGCCAAAAAAAAAAAATTGGATAGATTATTGGTCCTATAAGTAGTGGAAGTCTTCGTGGTGTTTTTCTTGCTCTTTTCATATAATTTTTTTTAAAGCAAAGTGGTTTTTCTCTCTTGCATCAACATTAGAGAGATTTTAATCTAAAAAATGGATCTCATAAGGGATATAATAAAAAACGGTCTTCTAAGGGATATAATAAAAAATCTTTACCTAAAAAATGGGTTTCCTAGAGATATAATAAAAAAAAATCTTCAGTTACTTAAAAAATGGGTCTCTTAAAAGATATAATAAAAAATCTTCAATTAGGAGTTTTATGAGAAAGGTATATTTGACATATTATTTTTGAGAAATGGTTAGAAAAAAGAATAATAATAAAAAACTACATTGATAAACACAAAAATTTATTTTAGATTCTGAAGAGATATTGCCCTTAATCATTTATACCTCTGGATATGAAATTAGATAATAAAATATGTATTTTTATTAGAAAGTAATTTATATTATTTTTTTTTAGCATTTATATTTCTTGATATGAAATTAGATAATAAAATATGTATTTTTATTAGAAAGTACTTTATATTAATTTTTTTATTTAGCATTTATTTCATTCAATTTGATAAGACATACTGTTTACTAATATTGTACATGTTATCTACTTTAAATTTATTACTATTTGTATTACTTAAAATAAAAAAAAATATTATTATTTTTTTATTTGTTATTGTAAGTATTATTTTATTTATTTTAAAAGGTAATGTTACATGACATCATCTCCCTTATATCAGAGAGTCTCAAGGCTTATTAATTAAAAATAAAACCAGTGCAACCATATAAATTAAATAGTTGGTAAATGCTTACAAGCATCAATCTATGATAAGCACCAAAACACTTACTCTATGATACATATGATTGCCCAATTTAAAAAGGTTCATAAAATTAACTAAATTATTAGTTTATTTTAAATTATTATTATTATGAATAATAAAATGAATTAATATATTATTTAAATAAGAGCTTTGCACCTTGAGAGATTTGATCCCTTTCAACCCTTGATAAATCTGGAATTAAGATGGATCTACGCTGGTTATTATGTAATTTTATCGAGTCAAAATGCTTAGATAAAATAACATAACAATAACATAACAAAACATTACAACATCTCTTCCATATTGGGCTCGAGAGCACCTCTCAGTGCAATTAAACAATATTCTGAATCATAGAGATTCACCTCCACTTTACCATGGTACCTCTCAACTTGTAAATAAGTGTTGGTACAATACCATGGCTTATCAATACAAAATACTAATATGACATGTCTTGATATGAAATTTTATTTAATTAATTATTTTCAAATAAATATTGAATTAAAAGAGCATAACTAACTTAGAGATAACTCTTAACCCTTTGATTTATGAATACTACTATGCATATTCCAGTTAATTCCATGGAAGATAGATATCTACCATCCACCTAATAATGATTAATAATCAACTTAAAATTCTAAAAGGACTATTCTGAGATAAACATGCTTATCTACATAATTATTCTTAACTATATAAACATAAAATATATATGTGAAATATAATATATAGTTATAAATTAAAATGTTTTGATCATATAAATTAAAATAATGATTTATATTAGTAACTATTATATTTCATAAAGTCATATTTAAATTTAATTAATAAGCTTATAAAAATTTAATATTGATAATATTTTATTTATTTATCTATAGTACATTAAAAAATTAAATTTAAAAATTAAAAAATACATCAAAGAAAAATGCAACATATATATGTATTTATATGTATTATCGGAGTTTTAAGAAAACTAAAATAAGAATATTTTTATATATAGAGAGATGTCAACCTCAATAAGGTATCCCAAAGCATGCTCCACACATCAGAAAGTATTCGAGAAACCATGAAATTGGATAATGATAAGGGGATAGTGATAAGGTGTCTCAAACCATGCTCCACACAACACAGACTACTTGAGAAAAGATGAAAGTGGGTAGTGATGGAGGCCAACTGGTTATAGTGCTCTGATATGAATGTTTCCTCTCTTTGTGGATTCTAGCACGGTATGTAGGAAGTGTAGGTGAAGTTTTAGAAACTTCTAGGATTTTCAGGCTTGTTTTGGGTCTTTTTGGTCAAATCTTTGTTTTTGCATGTGCTTGAGCAAAAAGAAGCTTAGATAGATTCTTGGTCCTATAAGTAGTGTAAGTCTTCATGGTTTTTTTCTTGCTCTTCTCATGTAAGTTTTAATAAGGCAAGGTGATTTTTCTCTCTTGCATCAACATTAAAGAGATTTTAACATAAAAAATGGGTCTCCTAAAAGATATAATTAAAAATATTCAGTTACTTAAAAAATAGGTCTCCTAAAGGATATCCTAAAAGATATAATAAAAAATCTTCACTTAGGGGTTTCATGAGGAAGGTATATTTGACAAGTTATCTTTTACACTATTTTCTATGTACACTCCAAATAATGAAATTACTTAAATGAGAATTGAAAAATTATGAGTTAAATATATTATGATGAAGGTATATTTAAAAAGTCACCATTTACACTACTTTCAATGTATGCTCTATATAAATTTGATTGAGCTAATTTTGAGAATTGACTAGAAAAAAGAATAATAATGAAAACTACATTGATGAGGAGAAATCTATTTTAAATTCCCAAGAGATATTGTCCTTAGAATTTATACCTCTTGATATGAAATTAGATGTTAAAATATGTATTTTTATTAGAGAGTAATTTATATTAAAATTTTTTTTATAGCATTTATACCTCGTGAGATGAAATTAGATAATAAAATATGTATTTTTATTAGAAATTAATTTATATTAATTTTTTTATTTAGTATTTATTTCATTCAATTTGATAAGACATTCTATTTATTAACATTGTACATGTTATCAACTTTAAAGCTATATTCTTTATATTATTTAAAAATGTTTTTTTATTACTATTTTTTTTTTAAATTTGTTATTGTAAGTATTATTTTATTATTTTTAAAGGTAATGTTACATGACATCATCTCCCTCATGCTGGATGCAGAGGGTCTCTAGGCGCATTAATTAAAAATAAAACCAGTGCAAGGACCAAGGATCACATTCAATATTTGGGACACATGATATCTGCAGAGGGGATACCTGTTGACCCAGAGAAAATCCAGACAATTATGGAGTGGGTTGTTCCGAAAATTGTTGCAGATATACGACAGTTCATGGGATTGGCAGGTTACTATTGTCGATTTATCAAATATTTCTAAAAAATCTCTTACCCCATAACTTCCCTATAGAAGAAAGGGAGAATATTTAGATGGAAAACAAACTGCCAGCAGGGATTTAAACGATTAAAGCAACTATTGACTTCAGCCCCAGTTTTAAAAGTAGTAGACCTGGATAAGGTGTTTGTTGTGTGTAATATTGATGCTTGTCAAGAAGGTGTGGGAGGAGTGTTGATGTAGGAGGATAAGGTAGTAGCATATGAGTCCCACAAACTGAAGAAGCATGAACAAAAATATTCATCTTATGACATGGAACTCACATCAATAGTTCATGCCCTAAAGATGCGGCACCATTACATATTGGGAAATAAGTTCTTATTGTTGATAGATCAAAGTAGCCTAACCAGTTTCTTTAATTAGGCCATTTTGAATGCCTAACAGGCCAGATGGACCGCATTCTTAAATGAGTTTGACTTTGACATAAGGCATTTTAAGGGGAAGGAAAATTTTGTAGCAGACGCTTTAAGTAGAAAATTTCAATGTGTCTATGAAGTCCAATACCGCCAAACTGAATTTGATGTGTTAGAACCACTAGCTGAAGCTTCCCTTAAAGACCTAGAGTATAAATATATATGGCAGCACACAAAATAATTGCAAAATTTGGGTAAGACTTCATAGTATATCATAAATATTTAGAATTAATTAAATTTCCATGGGAGAGTTTATGTACCAAATAAAATGTCTATTAAGCAATTTTTATTGGATGAGCATCATCGTAGTCTATACGCAGCTCATCCCGGATATCAAAAGTTATTTTTTGCGCTAAATAAGGAATATTTCTGGCCAGGAATGTGGAAAGACATTTCATAATACCTATCTAAGTGTTTGGAATTCCAACAGGTAAAGGTTGAACATCAACATCCCGCAGGTTTATTGAACCCCCTTCCTATTCCAGAGTGGATAGGGGAAACAATTACATTGTATTTTATAATAGGAATACCTAGAACGAAAAGACAACACGATTATATTCTGGTAGTAGTGGATAAGTTGAGAAAAACTAATCACTTCATTCCAGTAAAATCCACCTACAAGACAGTGGATATTGCAGACATTTTCATAAAAGAGATATTCTGGTTACACGACATACCTAAGGTGGTAATTTCCAATAGAGACATGAAGTTCACGTCTGCTTTTTGGAAAGCTCTCTTTATCGGACTGAGTACCCAAATACATTTTAGTACAACTTGCCATCCACAGACAGATGGGAAAACAGAGCGAGTGAACCAAGTTTTTGAAGACATGTTGCGAATGTATGTAATGAATAAACCAATTAAATGGGAGGATTATCTCCATCTGGTTGAGTTTTCATATAACAACAGATACCACGAGTCGGTAAAAATGAGTCCCTATGAAGTGTTTTATGGCTAAAAGTGCAGGACACCTACCAATTGGAACGGTCCTGAAGACAAAATGATACTGGAACCAGATATGCTTAAGGAAATGGAGAAGGAAGTTACGAGAGTTCGACAGACTTTGCGAGCCACTCAAGATAAAAAAAAACATATGCAGATAGGAAAGTAACTCATAAGGAATTCCAGGTGGGAGATCATGTACTCTATAGTGGGGTGGGTGTGCTAAATTGGCACCTCGCTACTGTAGGCCCTTTTAGATTTTGGAAAGAGTAGGGTCGGTGGCCTACCAACTCGCCCTTCCTAGTTATGCAAAAGTTCACAATGTCTTTCATGTTTCATTATTAAAGAAATACTTGTATGATTCTCGACATGTAATTAGTTAGCAAGATGTTCAGGTAGGTAATGCCTTGATTTCAAAATATATGTATACTGATTTATGAATTATGAATAATGAACACTGTAATGAATGGAAGGTCGAACCATATGGATAATTCAAGGTAGAACCCCTGCGTATCCTTGACCGGAGAGAATCCACATTGCAGAGGTGAGTGGTCACCCAAGTTAAAGTGCAGTGGATGCACTTTAGCCCCGAAGAGATCACATGGGAAGATGAGGGGCTAATGAAATAGACGTATCCAAATTTTTTCCATGGGTTGGAATGAACACCGAGGACGGTTTTGCACTGAGAGGAGAAATATGTAACCCTCATGATGTCTGGAATTACTTACCTTACTGTAGTAATTATGATTTTATTGCAAAGTAATTTGGAAACTTATAATAAGTTAAAAGAACATTAGAATGTGGATAATTTTTTTTAAGGTGTTTTGTTTTAATTTTATAACAGCTCTTTAAAACTAAAAAGGTAGCTGGCTGGTAACAAACTGAGTTCTTGAAAAGTTAATGAAAGTTGTGCAATTACAACCACTCTCCTGGGGATTTATAAGAAATCTAGAGAGAGGTAGGGGTTGGATTTTATGATTCCTAAGGAAGGTTTGAAAGGGATCAAGAATAAAAAGCTATCCAAGTTCATGTAGGATGATGTCTGTGGTAAACTCCCGAGCTGGTTGTGGGCCAGTGGAGAACCCGAGCACCAGATAGATGTATAGGTAAATAGGAGTCCTGATGCCATCATGGTTTAAATTGTGACTATAACTGCTTAAGCTGTTCAATAACTGAGGCTCAAGGGGAGAAGAGGACATAAACTCCTCTCTCATGGCTTGGAGGACCAGCCCAACGTAAGCCTTTAAAATCTAAGGAGAACATATAAGTAAATCTGATAATGAATGTTTGGATTTACATGCTTTTATTATTCTTTGTGTATGTGAACGAGAATCAAATATGCATATGGTCGTAAATGAGAAATTGATGTGTAGGTCTTATTTCTATACTAGTTATGAATATTCCAGGTTGGTGTGTTGATTCTGTTAGTGCCTACAAGTTCTTCCAGTCACCAGTGATCAAATATGCTCTTAAAAGGTTTTTGTTAGGGTCTTAGACAAATTTTTATGATTTCTGCAGGTCTTAAAATAAAAATTTGGTCACTCGCTAGTGTGTTTAGATGTGTTACTACTCCTTTCAGTCCATGTTTTTTTCTTTCCATCATTCATTATGATGAGTCACCACTGAAATGTCTCCATCACCATCTCAGTCACATCACCATGGTCATCATTTAGATCATTTCATGTAGTGTCACCATTAGGTCTTAGGGTCAAAATCATAAAATCAGTCATTTTTCCATCAAATTCAGCATTGAAGGAGTAGTAATATTGAAAAATGTTCAATAAATGTTTCAAAAGTGAATTTTCATTCCTTTCATCATGTAATATATTTCAGAAGGTTCTAAATCTACAGTTTCAAATCAAAAGGTAAAAAAGACTTGGTGGGGGCCACTTAACCACCGAAGGAGAAAATAAAATTTCAAGCTACAAAAGACCAAAAAGAGTTTTCATTTTTCTCATTTCATATTGAAGAGACTTATCTCCACCTTGAAAGACCACTTGCACCCTCAAAACAACAATTTGTGTGCCCAAGAGTGCCATCTCTCCTCTGCGCTCAATGCGCATGCACTACGCATTCTTCATTTTGACACAAATTATCATCTTAGAGGATTTCAGCATCAAAAATCAGGTTTAAACACATCTCTTACAAGTAATTGGGCCCTTACAATACCTCTTTTGTCTTCATTTTGTGATTAGAAATATCAATCCCATTTTCTAAGATTTTGAGTGCATTAGCTTGGTTTCATGTTCTCATTGAAAAATTGTTGAGTAAAACCCTGAGATTGAAGCTCAATCACCTTCCCCCACCTGTTATACAATCTCCTAATCATTTCCCATGATTCCTATCCCTCATTTACCCTATTTTCCTACAAACCCTACCCTAGACTAGACATTTCTAGGTTAGCACTGTTTTTTCCCTTTTTGGACCCCTTCCCCTCACTCATTCCCTAAAATTTCACTTTCCCCTACTCCCTAACATCTCTCCCTACCCCCATAAATTTTCCCAAGAATTTAGGAAGCCTTAACCCCTTAATCTCCCTTCATTCCCAAAAACTACTAAAATCCCCTGTTTTTCCCTACACTAAACCCTAATTTCCCCTCCCATTGAGCTAGGGTTTACCATGGATTCTGAAACCACTGAGCGTAGGAGGCATAAGGGAGGTTAGATCAGACAGTATGACTCCACCAAAGTCTAAGAAAACATAGCTTCACCTTTCCAAGATATGGTTTGCCTAGGGTTTACATTGCACACATGGACAATTTTGCTTCAAAATATGTTTATGACCCAATAGAGATGAATTTTACAAACGTGAAAGAGGTTTTTTTCCGTTTATGCACAGGTGTTAGGATTTGAGAGGAAGGCCCAAAATACAATTACTACTGGAGGTTTTATGCACTTCTAGACAACTTGACTTCAAGTCAGTTTTTCAGGGATTTGGAGAAAGTGTTTTCAGTGCTTTATGACTCTATTGTGTAGCCGCAATCCTAAGATTTCCAATGGTACCTTCAGATATTGATTTGGAGCTCAGTAAGGTAGCCAAATGTTCCTTTCAAGATGGCTTTGTGCTTTTCCAATGTTTGAGTGATCAATTGTAAACTTGGATTCTGACCAAATGGGAAAGTATTTTTGAAAAATGGAGGAGGTTTTTATTCATAACATGCCAAAGAACAAAACCCTTTCTCAGTTTTTAAAAACATGTTATGGTGAGAGATATATGGACCTACCTTTGAGCCCTATGTTTGCATAAAATTTTAAATTTTTTTGGGCCTTTTGGCAATTTTGCACAGTTTTTGGTCCAAAAGGGTAGCGAGCCTCACGTTGTGCTTTTGCTGGGGGTACCCATTTGACAAAATTTTTGCATCCCTGGATTGATTTTGACATGTACATCAACTTCAGCTAATTGGAGGTCCATGTTGTTGGTGTCTGTGTTTCTCAGTTTGGAAAATCAAAAGACAAGGCAACACTGGACCCAATCTTTAGAGTTCAGGATCTAGTGTCCTCTTTTTCCTTGAGAGGGGTCTCTACAATTTTTGTTCTAGGAAAGGTTTATGTGTGTGCTTAGAATATGGATTTTAGACTAGTTATTAAGTGTTTGTAGGAAAGATATATAGAAAGGAGAAATATCCGGTTCATTGGGCAATGGAGTCAAGAAGAGATCATAACATACTCATTAATGGATATGGGATATCAGAGGGAAAATCTAACTTGGCCACAGGATCCTTTGGTTTTTGGAATGAGATGGACATCAATGATTTGGAAAGAGAATTTTAGTTCTCAAACAAAGGGAATTTGAAAGCACAACTTTAAACAATAAAGACCTATTTGGTAGACATGGCTAACCATAAATTCTACAAATCACACCTTTAAGAAAATAATGATTTCAAAGCAAATTTTTAAATGAAATCTAAGATTCGTGGAACACCCTATTTCCTCAAAGATTTTATTTTAAATGACTTAGAAAACATAAAAGATTCACCGATAATTGCGGTCATAGAAGAGGGAACACCTAACACATCTATGATTACAACTATAAAGACCTTTAAGAAAACCGTTTAAGTAAGGACAAAGGGAAAGATCAGAACAGACCTCCTTGGCTTACTGTAAACAAAAATACTTCAAAGGGAGACTTCAATAACAACCTTTTAAGTGGCAGCAGACAAGCAGGGAGAACCATAAATCATGCTAAAACCATCTTATTAAAACTATCATAGAAATAAATAAGCATAAGGACTAAAGAGAGAGATTAAAGACTCTAAAATACCTCAGCAGAAGAAAACATGAAACAGTGAACGATGAACAGGTCTAAGGTGCTTCCAGGAGTCATTTCTTAGCCTAAAACTTTCAACCTACTGTAGTAAGAAATTATGGAACATAAAGAAAACAGGAGAAAAAATTAAATAGTTCAGAATACTTCACCAACAGCCAAGCTCATGGATCCAATGATAGAGCCTTCTCAGGAACAAGCATGCAACACCATCATCTAGGCTTCCAAGACTTCAATTTGTTCTTCAACTTCAGCAGACTATGTATTATTTCAAAGAGTTTCAATATTACAACTAGTGTTCAACCAACCAACACTTTCTCATCTTCTCTAGTAGTATTTATACAAAAAATGAGGAGGTGGAATGGGATAAAATATCTTCTAAGTTCAATTAATACAGTGCACTGTCTCTCGGCCTTTAAGGGGCTTAATAGAGAAGATTTTTGGCATTTCCCCTGTATTAATTGGTTTACATTAACTATTAGGCGTGTTGGAAAGAATTTGTTGACTTCAAGGCTCCTCGTTATCCTTGCAATAACTTCTGCTGATAGTTTACAATAATTTCCTTTGGTTGAATTAACTATTCAGCTGTATTGATGCAAAATATCTCCTGGTATGGTAATAACTTTGGCCTTCTTTTGATTGATTTGAGGCTGTAGGTGGCTCTGTGGTAGCTAGGGGATTCAATTAGCCCCTGATGTGGTAGCATAGGCTTTATGTCTGATAAAACACTCTGATTTCCTTTTAACTGTGTTTTAATTAGGAGGTTTTGGCTTTCAATAATCAAACTTAGCCATAATCCTCATAAAACTGTCTTCAATCTTCCATGCTGGTATGTTTTGTGTTCGACACTAATATCCTTTGATTTGTGATTGACTTGCTGTGTTTTGTCGGTGTATAGTGCTGCGTAGAGGTGATATGGCATCAATGCCTCATGAAACACCGAGGAAACGTGAATTTTAAACCCTGTGAATGATTTTCTTTGATGAATCGAAGGCGGGAGGATCGTCACCCTCTGACTTTAAATTTTCTTCAGACACAACGAAAAAAACCATTGGAACCCTGCAAAATACAAATAATGTTATAAAATCCTGCATGTATAAGTTTACTTCTTCAAAAAGCGCGTGGAGAGAGCATGGTCGTCGGATGGCCTCATCCAACATTCGAGATTGATTAGGAGAAGTCAAAGGGAAGGCGGAAGAAAATTTAAATCGGAGCCGTCGATCACGCAAAGATCGATGGTCAGGAGCGAAGGTGAATAAATAACGTGAAGGGGTCAAAATATTCGGAAAAATAAAAATAAAAGCAAAGAAAAAGGTTTAAAATCTTTGTTTTGGAGAAAAATGATTGAAAATAATGTTCGGGGTTCGAGACAAATGTGGGTTGTCGGATGAGATCGGTCCACGCGATCAACGGCGAAGAACAGGAGCCAATAAACCTTAGAAACATGCCCAGACATCAAATTTTCAATAAAATCCAGATGAATAAAACCCCCGGGTCCGGAAATGCTGACTGGACGAGGAATCAGGGCGATGAATGGTGGGTCGTCGATCTGCAGATCAGATCGACGATGGAGATGCTTTTAACACTGCGTCATACCACGAGTTATGGCACAAGCATCTTCGGAGAGCGATCACCGTCCGATGAGCGGCCCCAGATCGGACGGTGGACATCAATATCGCACTGGGTCTATGTTCGAACTTTAACGTGTGATGAGTGGTGGTTTTTGAATAGTGCTCAAGGCCATGCGTCAGGCGGTGAATGGAATCGCTGCCGGTCAGGAAAAAACTGCCCTCCACTTGAAAGCAGTGCGATGGATTCCGCCCAGTTTTGAAATAGTGAGTGGCTGGCGGGGACCACTGGGGTGATGGATTGCGCGTCGTTGATCCGCTGATCAGATCAACGGTGGAGAGTGACTAGAATTTTGCACCGACGGAAAACTTTAGGATACAATAAAAACCGACAAATTTATACAAACGAATATTTATACTTTAGGGGTGAAATATTAATTTGAAGCAGATAGGCGCCTGACTGTGGGGCCGTGGGTTATATGGAAAATCATATGACCGGGTTTTATGGAGGAAGGGCTAATCATGATCGGGCGATGCGATAAGCGCTTGGAAGGCTGGCGCTTGGTTATAGCACCAAGACGTGTGGAGGGGGAGGGTTAAAGACTTAGCCCAAGGGGGTTTAAGTCTATAATCTATAAAAAAATGTGATTTTTATAGATTTTCAATGATTTTCAAAGGAATTTGAGGGTTTAGATAAGACAAGAAGGAGTCTTAAACCTTATCAAAGGGGTTTTGATGAAGAGAAAGGGGAAAAGCATGAAATGAGCGATTTTCATGGGAAATGGAAGGATAAAAATGAGGTTATTTCTGGAGGTGGAAGGAAGGGGGAAAATGGTGCTTGCAGCAGTATCCTCTTTTGGAAATCAGCAAAATTTCTGGGGTATAATAGGCATAGTAAGGAAGACTTAGGACAGAGGCATGAGGCCTTCAAAATTCTTCAAGAGCCAACACTTTTTGTAATAAAATTTGTTCCTTGAAGGCTCAAAAAATGATTTAGCCACCTTTTGGTATAACAAATTTTTATAGGAGGCTAATAGTGGCTCCACTTGGGGATGGTGCCTTCTTGAAGGCATCAAGAATTTCAGGCTTGCCTTCTCTGGGAGGCTGATCAGTTGCCTCATCCATTGGGCTGCCTTTCCTTCCTTGTATGATATTCTTTTGCTCTGAAAACATATTAGCTGCCATAAAAACAATGGATCTTTCATCAACAAGTTGTCTACCTACCCAATCCTACTGATCTAACATTTTTTCCTCCTTTAGAGTGCACTTGGATTGGCAAACTCTTTTACAACATTTTATTCTTTTGAAAGCAGGAAAACTAATCTATTTCTACTCCTTATTTCTCCATGGACCCAGATTAAACAGTTGAGCCCATATGATTCTCTACCTAATCTACTGTATGTTGGGATTAAACTGTCCAACAAACTTTATTCTCTAAATTCTACAACAAAAATTTAAAAATCATTCAAGTTAGGATTGAACAGTCTAACTTGATGCTGTTCTATGGCATAAAAACAAGCTACACATAGACATTATTTTGCACAAAATTTAAAAACAAAAATGGAAGGCTTGAGATCTGAAATTTGAAAGCATTTCCTTCCTCCTCTTTACAGCTCTATTTTTTTAATTTGTTTGAGCTGTTTTTCTTCTATCCACTGGCTCAGATTTTGAGCTAATTAGAACCATTTTTACATATTTTGTGACTCAAGACTTAAAATAGATTTGAGTCATTCTCTTTTCTTGGAAATTTAGGTTCGGATTTTGAGCATATTTGAACCTTTAATTTCTATCCTAATCTATCTACTGATAAGCCAAGATTAAACAGTTTGGAAAATCGAATTCACTATCCTATCAACAGAAAATTTAAAGCTAATTAGCCAAGATTAAGTTGTTTGACTAACTAGAAGTGTGTTCTTCAGGAGTGGCATTTGAGCTTGCACACTTTCAGATTTGTTTCTCTTTTTTGGTATGGGGCTATACCTTTCTTGTTTTTGACAATCTGCCCTCTTTTCTTTCTTTCTCTGTTTTTGTATTTTTTTTATTTTCATAACTTTGAATGCAATGTTCAGACTATGATATTTACAATGAAGAATAAAATGCTTTTAAAACTCAAGACTCTTGGCAGAAGTAATGCTTGAGTATCCTGCCATTGACAGGACCTCCATACAGATCTTCTCCATTCAATTCTTTCAAGAAAAACGCATTGTGACCCCTCTCAGCATGAATAATATAGGGCCCTTTCCACAAGTTTTCAAACTTGCCATGTTTTCCCTTCTCTTCTCTCTTTGAATCCCACTTAAGAACAACATTTCCAACTTGGAAATTTTCTGCCTTAGTTCTCTTATCAAATAGCTTCTTCATATTTTCTTGGACCAACTATGTTCTTTCATAGAATTCTTCTCTGGTCTGTTGTAAATGGATGGTTTGATTTATTCTCCTCTGCATATCATTCTCTTCAACCTGTGCTTCTTGAAGGAGCTTCATGACTGGCACTCCTAATGAGGTGGGAAAGACTGCATCCATGCCATAAAATAGCTGATAGGGGGACATATTTATTGATTTCTTTGTAGTTAACCTATCAGCCCATAAGGCATGAACCAGTTTACTGTGCCATGATTTCTGATTTTGTTCCAACAGTTTTTTAATGATATTTATGAGGCTCTTGTTGGAAGATTCAACTAATCCATTTCTTTGGGGATAGTGAGTAGTGGAATGGCCCAAGTTTATGTGGTATTTGTAATAGAAATCAACCATCTTTTTAGATTTAAAAGAAGCAGCATTGTCTGTTATGATTTTTCTGGGACAACCAAATCTAGATAGGATATTTGTTTCAAGGAACTTGATAATGACAGAGTCATTAGCATTTCTGGAAGGTATAACTTCTATCCACTTGGTAAAGAAGTCAGCGGCTGTGAGGATCCACTTATGTTGAGCTGAGGAGAATGGGTGAATTTCCCCAATGAAGTCTAAACCCCATTGTTGAAAAGGTGCCTCAACTCTGATAGGATGTAAGGGTAAGGGAAGGATTTTTCTTTTGCCATCAAATATTTGACACTTATGGCAAGACATGACCAAATTTTGAGTGTCTAGGAAAAGGGTAGGCCAATAGTAACCAGATCTAAGAATTTTTTTCGCTGTGGCCTTCCAGTAGAGGTGTCCTCCACATTCTCCGTCATGCAACTCATGCATGATTTTTCCTGCATCATCTTCAAGTAAACATTTAAGCAAAATTCCAACAGCATTTTTCCAATATAATATCCCATCTACGATGCAAAAACTCAAAGCTTTTTGTTTCAAAAATCTAGCTTTAGTTTTAGATAGAGAAGGAGGGGCATTTAAATATAAAAGCACATAAATAATGTCAGCATACCAAGGAGAATTCAGAAATGTTTCTTCAATAAAAGGATCAATAGATTCTTCTATTTCTTCCAACACATCTACCATATTCATGTCTAGTGCTTGGAAGTTAGACTCAGCCATAAATTTTTCTAATCCTTGCCCTTTAACTAGTTTGGTGGGCCTGATTTATAAGTCATATTCAAGAATAGTTGCAATCCATTTTCCCCTTTTACCATTAGGGTCTTGACTTAGAATGTCCTTGACAACAGTATGTGGAACAAAATCAATTATGTGAGAATGTAAAATATAGGCCCTAAAGTCTTTTAATGTTTTCACTAATGCTAAGGCTTGCTTCTCCATGATGTTATATTTGAGAGGAGCATCTCTTAAGGCCCTAATAAAAAAAGATATTGGTTTTTCTTGCCCTGAATCATTCTTTTGAAGTAAAACTGCAGCTATTGTATGTTCATATGAAAAAGAAAAGATATAAAATTCTTTGGTGAAATCTGGACTAATTAGGACTGGTGTTTGAGTAAGGGCTTGTTTGACCAGTTTGAATGATTGTTTAGCTGGTAAATTCCATTTTACACCGACATCTTTCTTAAGAATGTTTGGAATGTTTTTTAATAGCTCAGAAAGATTAGGGATAAACCTCCTCAGAAAATTGATCTTTCCAATGAAAGATTGCAACTCTTTGAGGCTTCTTGGATGACTGATTTGTAATATGCCATCTATCCTTGTAGGGTCTATTTTGATTCCCTCTTCTGAAATTATATGGCCAAGAAGTTTACCTTCTTGGAGACCAAAGAGTGTCTTCTTGGGATTCAATGACAAGCCAAATTTCCTACATTTCTCAAAAACTTTTCTTAGGTGAATCAAATGTTCTTCATCGGTTTTTGAGAAAACGGTTATGTCATCAAGGTAAATGATTATGAAATAGCCAATATCTTCAGAGAAGGCTATGTCCATGGCCCTTTGGAAGGTGGCCCCTGCATTCATCAATCTGAAAGGCATTTTGACATACATAAAGGTGCCCCAAGGTGTGGTAAAAGCAATTTTGATTTGATCACTTGGGAGTACTAACACCTGGTTGTAACCTGAGAACCCATCTAAGAGGGATATTCTTTTAGACCCAACTACCCTTTGGAGTATATGGTCCATCTTGGGTAAGGGGTAGTTGTCTTTTAAAGAGGCTCTATTTAAATTTCTGAAGTCAATACAGAGCCTGATTTCCCCTGTTTTCTTTCTAACAGAAACTAAGTTTGATACCCACTCTGAATATCTAATTGGTACAATGATTCCAGCAGCATGCATCTTTTCAATTTCTGCCTTAACTAAAGGTAATAAAACAAGGTTTATTCTCCTTAGTTTTTGTTTAAAAGGCTTTTGATTTTCCTTCAAAGGGATTTTATGCTGGATGATGCTGGTATCATACGATTTTAGGTCCTTGTATCCCCAAGAAAAAACATCTTTAAACTCTTTGAACAGCTCTATGTAATGAATTTTTATGTGAGCTGGGAGGTTTTTGGATAGTTTGATCATCTTGGGTTCTACTAGGCTGCCTAGGTTATGCTCTTCTACACTCGTTTCCATAGGCTCCATTCTCGGTTCTTTGGCTACATAGTTAAAATCAAAAAGGTGTTCTAAAGGTGCTAGACCTCTTGGAATTTTATCATTTTTGCATTGTAAAACTTCCAATTCTTCTTGGTCTACGTTGTTAGTTATCTCTGCTTCAAAAGGATTCTCATAATGATTTATTTCAGCAGTATATGTCATTTCAACTTCTGGGATTTGTTCAATATACAAGCAATTTTCTTTATGGCTGGTTTCTGATATTGGTATGCTGAAATCATTTTCCGATTTCAAGAAATAATCTATGTGTTTGTCAGAATCAAACAATTTCCAGTGATATTCCAGTTTTATTCCTCATTTCTGTAACTCTGTGTCTTCTTTAACTGACCCTCAAGCCTTTCTCTTATACTTTCCGTTGAACCCTTCTATGGTCGAGATTAAATAATCCATCAAAATCTGAGATTAAAATACTGCTTGATCCATGAGACTTAAGACAATTTCAACACATGTGTTAATTAATTCACTTTAATTATTTTATTTTCCTAAGTTAGACTTAGTAAATCCATTAAAAATAATTAATTATTTGAATAACCAGAACACCAACTGAAATTTCTCAAATCCCTTTCTGGGTTTTGGAGATCAAGTGTGTCCTAGCCCCTCCACAAAATTTCAGGGCTGGAACACACCCGATGCTACACCAACTTATACAAAATCTCAACACTATCAACCCTAAATCTAAGAGTAAAGGCATCCTTGAAGTTCCTTTTCCAAATGCATACCTTCCCATCAATAAATGCTACCTTGAAGCCTTTTTCTTCCATTGCCAAAATAGATACCAAATTCTTCTTCAAGTTAGGTATATATTATACATGTTGTAGATGAAGGATTTGACCTTGATTTAAATGAAGAGTAACAGTCCTTGTCCCTTTCACGGGATAGGTGGCATTGTCTCCAAGTATGATATCCAAATTTGTTTCTTTTACAATCAAATTTGAGAGGGCCTCTTTATACCCAATGAAGTGCCTTAAGGCGCCACTATCAATCAACCAATTATCCAAGGTGTCCAGAGGAGAGGCGGTAGAGAGGGAAGATATAAGATAAAATTATTTTTGCTTGTTATCTACAACATTAGATTCATCATACCTAGAATTTATCGATCTGACCATTACCATATTGTGTAGTGGGAGCATTCATTAAACCTGTTATTCTTTTGATTGTCATTTCCTTTGAAGTTGTTGTGATGGTTGTTGTCATCATCCCAAGGAGTGTCCCTCTTATGAGGACATTCTCTAGCATAGTGGCTAAACCTATTACAATTGAAGCATCTTCCCTTCCTTCCATCTTTGAATCCTTGCCTTCCTTGACATTTCCTTTTTGGACCAACATTGTTTCTCCTTTTAGCATAAGAGGAGAATTCAGCGAGCTCATCTCCATGAGAGGGTTTGTCTCTCTCCATCATCCTTGTTTCTTCTTAAGTGCATCTAGTCAAAAATTCATCGAAACCTGGAATCCTATCATTGTTAATTATAGTGGTGTTGAATACATCCCATTCATGACGGAGACCTCCAAGGGAAATGAGAGTGAGCTCCCTGTTAGCAATAACTTCTCCAATAGATAGAAGATCATTCTTAATTTAGGGATACTCATGAAGTAGGATTGAATAACTTCCCCTCTACCCTTCTTTATGTCCTTCAAATTGTTCTTGAGAAAGAGGACTTGGTCAGCATTGCTAGCTTTGAACATTCCAATCAACATGTCATACATCTCCTTAGATGTGCCTAAATCAGAGATGTAAGAAACCAAATGTTTTTGAATGGAATCCTTGATGATATTCTTAGCTTTTACCTCACCTTTATTATACTTTGTCTTAGTGGTAGCCAGTGCATTAGAAGGAGGCTAAACAATCTTTCCATGCACACAATCCATGACATCATTCTCTTTCAAAATCAAATCCAATGACATCTTCCATGCATGATAATCAGTTTTGTCATTAATCTTATCCTTAGATTTGAAGTAAGATAAAGAGGAAGCCATTGAGCTTTTTTCCTTGTCCAACAGATCTTAGTGATTTCTCTTCTTTCCCTTGCTTGGGCTTTGTCCTCACCTGGGCTTTAATACCATGTTAATTTTAGTTAACAATGGTATGTTCTATGTTTTAGCACAATTTACTTCAATGTTCCTTATAATCCCAATATCAATTTCCAAATTAGAAATCACATTATCTTATCACATTGGCAGTAAATGCAGATAGAACATAAACATAAGATCATAAGACAAGCCAAAACAAGAGACACAATATTTGGCAGATGGCAGGGAAAAACCCCAATGTGCGGAAAACCTTTTGATCAAATTATTCTTATTATTCTTCAAAAATTTAGCGGAGAGAGAGAGTACATCAAACAAATTTACTTGCCCAAACACTGTCAAAATGAGTGTTGCACGATCCTTCCCCCCCCCCCCAAGGATCCAAGGTCAGAACCACGTCCCGTACTGATCCTTGGGCGATCCTTCGACGGGACCGCGGATCTGAAAATCAGATCTGCATTTCCGATGTTTTTAGGCGATTCCTAGAAATCTGGAACCACACAAGCCCGATCTGCGGTTCTGGATTCTGGATCCGCCAATCCAGAAAAGGATCTGTTGGGGATCCACGGAGGTTTAGGCACGGATCCGCGTGGATCGCCAGTGGATCCAGAGGGATATGGGTGGTTCAACAGGGTTCTAAATTGTTTTAAAACAATTACTTTGATCAAAGTTGAGATGGGGCTTCCTGGACACTCCCAAGGTGCTCCCTTGATGCTCCTTAGATGCTTCCTAGATGCCCCGTCATGGTAATGTTAAATATTTAAAGTAAAGAGACATTCTCCTTTATCTTTCATTTTCATCCTTTTACTTAAATTTTTAACATTACCATGAAATGACTCGGGATATTTGAGAGTGGTTGCAGCCCCATCGAGCTTCATATGGAGAAAATAGAATTTCATATCCTATTCAAAATTTGACAGACTTAACAATTTTAAGGAATTCAGGATCAATGAGATTGTGGATTTTCATTATATTATATCATGTATGAGGATATGTGATTTGAATTTAATCAAGAGCACTAAGCCCTCTATGTGATCATGTACCGTAGTGTTGGTGGTGTTAATTGTTGAACTCCTTTGTCATGGCCTTAGCAAAAAATTACCTTTCAATCAAGTCAAAATCATTGATCAATCATGTTAAGATTTTTCCACCATATTTTAAGGCTTGGATTAGTTAGTTCGATTAAAATTGGGAAATGTTGACTAATATCCCTGGAAAATCGAGGTAAAGGCAAAGGCGAGACAAGAGGAGAAGAATCTAGATTCTGGATGGTTGATGCTCAAATAATTAACCATTGATGTACAATGGATGGCATATCTATCTTGATTTGCATACAAATATGCATGTTTTCATATCTTCTACAACTAGTTTGGTACTTCTGATGTTTTTTTTAATATAAATGCAAAATATATATATATATATATATATATATATATAGTAGACGGTTCTGAGACGCTTCGCTTCCTAGAATTTTGGGAAATGACACTTCTGTGTATCCGCTGCCAAAAAACATCCCCGCTTCATCCCCGCCTCGTGAAAAATTTGTCAAAATAGTCCAGCCAAACATTAGTCAACAGGATGCCCTAACCAGAAAGTCAACATTGGTCAAACCAGCAAAAAATCACATCCAATGTAGCTCAGTCAAACACAGTCAAATCTGCCTCCAAGGATGGTCATATTTAGACTAAAAACAATCAAATAAAATGCAGTAAAATATACGGTCAAACATAAGTCAACGTTGAATTCAACTTCAGTCAAACTGCTCCAAATTCCTCGGGATTTGTGCCAGCTAATGCGGCCTCAAGAAATCATATCTTCTGCCTGAAAACCACAATCAAAGGTGAGATGTTGACCCTTGGTCAATGTTGGTCAACGCTCCTACAATCAACCCTAAAAATAGTCTTGAAATTCTCCTAAAATTTTAAAACTCCTAATCCACACGTGTGAGGAAGAGTTGCTCCTTTGTTGTACAACCCAATCAAGAGAGGAGAGAGAATGTTGTGAGATGAGATGATGTCCAAATGAGGAGAGGGTCTCTCTTATTTATAAAATTCATTGAGGTTGGAAAGACACATCTATTGGGCTTCATGAGCCTACATTTGACTTCTAGCCAACCTTGACAATTTCCGCATGTGTTAGAAATAAATTCAAAATCACACTTCTGCTCATCCAAACAAGATGATATTTAGATCAATCTTGAACCTCTCGAAAAGAGGAATCCAATAAAATATTATCTCCATCATATCAGTTGTCAAAGGTGGATTTTGGCCCTAGGAATTGATTATGCCTAGAAATATTGTATCTGATTTTCTCACAAAAATCCAGGATCGAATCCCTGGAGGGGCACAAAACGAGATGGGGAAAATATGCCAAAACGTATTTGTTTTTACTTAACAAAAATATTTTTTTTAAGACTCCTTTTCCTATAAAAGGCAGTTAATTTGGGAGCAGTTTCTGAATAGCTCGAAACAAATTTTCCAAATATGAAGGAGGTTTATGTCGAAAACTGACCTAATTAAAAAAACCTCTCTCAGTTTTCTAACAGGTTTTACAGTTTGAAATAGTTGAATGGATATTTGAAAGCTTGTTTTTAGGATTCTGTAATCATGTTTTAATAATTGTTTTCAAAATCATATTTCGAATGAATGAGAATAAATTTTTCAAAACTGAAAGATATTTTTGTCCATAACAGACCCATTAACAAAAACCTCTCTCAATTTTCTAACAACTATTACGGTTTTGGAGTTTCGAAGGGATCACTGGACCCTATTTTTCAGGATTTCGTGAGGAAAAAGCTCATGGACAATTGGTGACTTGGATGCCACCTCATCAAATTCGACTTGGTGATCCTTATCTCCAGCCATGACTCCAGTAACAACATGATCTTTAGATCCAGATAGGGTTGGAAATTTTTATATGCATGTATTTGTGAGATACGCTTTATCTCTTTTATTATTAGCAATTTGTATTGAAACCTTTGCTAGAAATATGTTTTTAGTTAGTTTGTCTTTTGTATAAAGATAATTTTTGAAGAATCAAACGTGGTTGGTTTTTATTGTAAATGTTAGAATTCTGGTGTATTTGAGCATATCTTAAATATATTACAGTTTGAGGAGCATTTGCAGAAAATTCATGTGTTGTAGTTCCCTTTCCGTTATTTCTCTGTTATAAAAGCTTCTTCATGTATGGAAATTTTAGTTTTTTTAGATTGGGATCCATTCGTGCCCATTTCTCGTATTTATTAGTCATAAGTACTTGTTACTTCTGTTAACTATAATTTTATTTTTCTTCTAAATCTCTCAAATTGTCAAGGGAGTTATTACTACCTTGATTTTTTTGTCCTTCTCATTAGATTTGTAGCATCATTTTATAAAACTAGACTCCATGCCCAATGTTGTAATTTATATACAACCCAACCAAATTTCATCATGTTTCAGAAAAATCTGGCCATAGAGCTTAAAGTAAGCATACTACTACAGTGACCTAGGTTAATTAAGTTTAGGGAGAGATCCCTCTCCAGGTTGAAGGGCCATCTTTCAGCCTAAAAGAGGTTTGAGGTTACCTTAAAGTTTTTCCCTAACAACCAGGGTTTCTCTAAGAGATAATAGTTCTAACAAAATACGCTTGTCTGTCTTGAAATAGTTTGTAAGTTCTTGTATCGTCATTGGATTACATAATAATCCCATAAGTGTGGGCTATCAAAATAACACCACATTTAGAGGTAACACGTCAAACTCTTCTTCATTTATATATTTATTGAGATGAAAAAGTTCACCTTCCATTGTTTCAAGTGCACACAAGTCTCTATCCCTACTAAAACAACCCATGGGGTGTTGAATTTTGTAGTTATGGTTAGTATTCATAATTAATATTTTAGCCCTTGAATTATGTAATACATGTTCTTCATGTCATTTTATCCCTTGAAATATATTTAATGAAAAACATAAGACATATTCTCCATGTCGGCTTCAAAAGAGAGTTTTTGCATTTTGAATTTTGAATTTGAATTTTTGGCTCCAAAACAAGTTCAAGTCAGCCCTACTAGTGTCAAGTTGGTCCAATTGGAAGAGGCACCCATTTGGCCTCACAAAAGTATATATATGTCATTTTTCCCTCCTCCAAAAGCAAGAATTTGGATCACCTCTGAGGTATAATTCAGACCATCCGAGGAAGAGAACAAGACAAAGATCTGAGGCAGAGTTTTTTGGGCATACCATGAGTAGCAAGACCAATATTCCTAGGCATAGTAGGAGGCCAAACTTTAGCCGTAGCAGATCAACCCAAGTCAAGCTCATTGGGCAGCAGTTTGACTCGTCTAAAGGGTAGTTTGACAAAGTGTGACCAAGGCTATGTTACTAGTCAATTTGAATTTATATTTGACTTAGATGTATCTCTTGTTGAACTAAATAATTTCTCTAAGAAAAATGTTGTCAAGTTTTTCCCCATGTGGGTTTTTCTAGTGTAAAATGCGTGTGTCTCTTGACTGGCTATATCTTTATGATCCTACTAGCATTTTGTTTATACTATTGAGATCTTTTGTGTAATTCTTTAATGATGAATATGAATACAAGAAAAGTAAAACTTAAGAAATCATGAGAAGTAATTATCAGTTTAGAAGATCCCAAAATAATTTAACATGGTATCAGAGCCATGGGTGAAAGAGCAACCTAGACAAAAGTGAATCTATCTTCTAAGGTTTATTCTAAAAGAAGCCTAGATCTGCCCCTTTTGCTCGAATCCTTAAAAAGATCTACATTCTATGTGTCCAATGATCCATGTGCTATTTTCAAGACAAGTCGGTTTTGTATCTAAGCTAAAGAAGAAGGGCCTAAGTCTTAGTCTTCTCAGACAATCCGAATAACCTCAGAATGGCCGAAGCTTCATCTCTCTATTGAAAAAGGTACTCCTTTCTTATGAAACCAAAATTCATCTTGATGAAAGGAAAGAACGTGATCCATTTTTGAGGTTCAATTCAGATTGTGATAATTGTGAAATTTTCAAGCGGAAAATATTTTTGCAAGACTTGGTTTATTTCTCCTACTTATGAGATAATTTATTTATAGATGCTTCAGTAAATTATGAAATAAACACATTTGCAGATATTCACTATCATTAAGAGCATAAGAACAGAAAGATAATTTACACAAGTAGCACAATAGAAAAAACCACATGAACACAATTATTTTTGGACAATTATCCCTGGAAAAACCCAATGTGGGAAAACCGGTGCAGCAGATGAGGATTTTATATTTATCTTTAGAAATGGAAAGTACATTTACAAGAGTCTGATGAGTAGAGAAAAATTTTCAAACACCTAGCTGAAATTTCTAGACCTTCCAGAGAAATTTCAGACCCTCGGGGTGACCTCCTTCACCCTCTGCGTCATCCAACGTGAGAGCTCTACGCAAACTCTCCCTGGACTACGTGATTCTGTATGGAGGGGGTCTTGCTGCTGATCATCTCACCCTTCCCTTCATCCTCCTGACTTCTGCTTCCCGATAATTGACTCCTCCCTCCTCATTCTACTACTACAACCCTTCCTCTACAATCTCTCCCACTGAAATCGAATTCTCTTGCTTCACAATCGATTTCCTTTGGGTACTGAGAGTGTCCCCGGCTTGATTTCCAAATGGCCCTCAAGTGTCTTCTTATAGTCTTCTTGCTGATGAATCAACGAACAAGATATCGTTAATCAATGGCTCAATATGACTTGATCTTCGTTTTCTATAAGATTCACACTTTGCTCTATTAATACCCATTAATTATTTAATTTCCCTAAGTTTAAACTCAGGGTCTGCATTAAAATAATTAGTTATTTTAATAAAGTCATATTCGAGTGGAATTTCCACAAACGATTTCTGGGTTCTCTGGATCACTGATGTCCAAGCCTCTCTACCAAAAATGATACTTGAAACACTTTCCGATGCTATATAAATCAACACTCCTTCTTAGTAAGGAAAGTGTTTAAGCAAGATACCATTGTACTACTCTGACTTTACATCATCTGTTGCGTTGATGATGTCCTGGTTGCTACCCCTCATCTCTACGTTGTTGCTTCTTGTACTTTTTGGCTTGAGGGGTCCTAACCTAGGTTCGTATTTAAGGTTTTCCAAAAAACCCCTATACTAATGGCCCTTTCAGCAATGACCTACTTTCACAGGCCAAAGTCTCACCCGAAGTAGTATGGGTGGGTGCTGGAACCAGGTTTCCGCACCCTGGGAGAGAGTGGGTAATTAAGGCAGATCTTGTTAAGTTCTATCGGGTTTTCATAGAAACAAGCTTATTACTAAGCCCTTAACTATATAACAGCATGTAAACATAAACAACGCTACAATTATTAAGCAGATATCAGCAACACCTTCGCATCCACGTGTGCATAAGAAATTATCATCATAGAATAACACAATCGTAGCTTATTCATATATCACAGACACAATTGGAGCTTATTCAAATAACGCAGAAGTACTTTAGTAGTCAATACAACTATTTCAGATAACATAAAGACACTTCAACAGATTATGTGTTCATTAATGTCCAAAATCCCAGTTACAAACCCAAGTCACAGCCCGTGCACACAGCCAGCAGGGTCCGCACATAGCAGGACTGAGGATCTCTGCACACACAGCCGACAAGAGTCCTTACCCAAAAATACCAAAAACAGATCTCAATAGTTTGTACGTAGTCCCCACCCCACCTAATACCACCAAGAATTTGGAAGGCCGTGGCCTGGAAGGCTCCACCGGGACTTCACTTGGAATTAGCGACATTTGCAGATAGGCGCGCAGACCCTAGAGATTATTAGGCATGTGCACCGAGGGCCTTCGGGGCTGAACATAGGTTGGTAGCCAAGTGATTGGGGCAGCGAGTCGAGCTCCTTCCTGAGTAGACAGAGGTCGCTTCATCGAGTTATGGGAGTGTACCTTAGGCACCGTTCGGGGAGATTGCACATTCCGGGGGGAGGTCCGCAGCTTCCCCCCAGCCCATTTCATAGCCCTCCCTTGCCCTTGATCCTAGCCTTTCCCTTTACTCTTATTTTTCACCACCTAATTCCCCTTGGTTGGTTGGACACAAATTCTTTGACTTCAGCGGTGACCTCCAATACTTCATCGGATGCTCTCTCAATAGAGGCCATGGTCTGCGATGATTCAGTGAGATTGGTCGCATTCATTCTTGCTCAGAAGAAGAAATCGGGGTTACTACTATCATAGTGGGCAGAACGCCCAGACATGAACAGAGCACAATAGTTACGGAAATTTGCAAGGCACGAGATTTTCAAGATATGTAAAACCCAATTCAGAGCTGCCCTCCTCCATTTATAGCTTTGAATAGTGATAAATGGTCGGATGACGCTTAGCTGAAACTTACCATCAAGGAAACGGTAAAAAGTCTTTAAAAATCACCGCATTAATTTCCTACTTCCCGCTCCTTCCAACGGTAAAGTTGGATTTTACCCAGCGGTGCTTTTCCAACGGCTAATTTTCATAGCTGTGTATTACCCCTGTGCTCCCAGCACACCTCCCTAACCTTCCTGACCTGCAGTCGACCCTTGCGCTCCCAACGCACCTCCCCTGGCTTCATGACCTACGGTCGACCCCTGCACGTATAACGGGCCTGCCTGTGTTTTTCCTCTTTCCTGCGTGTATCCATACCAATACAGCTACTCCGTCCATATAGTCATTTGGTATGTTCTGAGTTGGTCCGGTATGGTTTGAGATGGTTGTCATTAACATATCCGGACAGGGGGTCCCTGTGCAGCGTAGACAATTTCACCGCACCGCCATTCGTAATTTCTATTACGATGTAAGGTCCCAACCAATGTTGGCAGAATTTCCCTGGGTGGCACACAAATTGGCTGTCATATAATAATACTAGTTCATCTTCTTTAAACGACTTCTGCCAAATATACCTATCGTGCCAGCATTCCTCCATGATATCGAGCTCCGCCATGTTCGTAAATTTTGCAATGCGCAAGCTAGGAATGATATACTCCATGGGCATAATGGAATCCTTTCCTTAAACCATACGAAACGGTGTTTTCCCATTCAATTTCTTGCACGTGGTCCGATAGGCCCAAAGGACCGATGGGATGTGCACGTCCCAGTCATTTCGATCGACATTACAGATCTTGGTGAGCGCCTGTTCCAGAATTTTATTAAAAGCTTATATCGTTCCATTTGCTTGTAGGTAATATGGGGTACTTTTTTCATCGTGGATTCGAAATTCTTTTGTCAAAGCTTGTATTTTTTCATTAAGAAAATGCGTACCTCTATCGCTCATCAAGATCTTCGGATAGCCAAACCTGGTTAGAATATGCTCAAAAATGAACTATGCAGTGGTATCTGCAGTACAATCCTTCACATCTTGGGCTTCTTTCCATATGGTTACATAATCAATCACAATGGTGATGTAGTGGGCACCTGTCTTCTTACCTGGTGGGTTGATGGGCCCAACAAAGTCTATCACCCATTTATCGAACGCCTACAGGGCCATCTGTGGTTGTAAGGGAATTTCATCCCTGCATGACGGTCTTCCTGTCCTTTGGCATGTGTTGTAGTCTTTTCAATAGTCATAAGAGTCACTATGCAGTGTGGGCCACCAAAACCAAGCTCTTAAGATCTACATCGTTGCTTTTCCTGCGTAGTGACCTCTTGCTATGCCTCAGTGGGCTTCTACTAAAATGGCTTGTCTTTCATGCTCCAGAATGTATCTTTGTAGTACATCATCAACTCCTAGCTTATACAAGTGGCCCACGATGATGTTAAAGTCAGTTGCGTGGGTCACCAACTCTTTATTTTGTTTTACCAAATATTCTACAGGTGCCCTCCCCGTAGTTAAGAATTGAATAATATCGGCAAAGTGCTCATCAACCACTTTAACAACAAATAGTTTTGCATCGGGTAATCCTTCCTCTAAGTTGGTTGGTTCTTCACCACTCTCGATTTGAGACAAGTGGTTTGGTCTAGCAATTAATTTCCCCAGCTTCACAATTATCTCAAAGTCATATTCTTGAAATAGCAGTAACCATCGGCAAATATTCCCCCCCAACACAGGCTTATTGACTAGGTACTTCAAAGATGAGTGATCCCTGAACATCTTGAAGTGCCCTCCCAGCAGATAATGTTGGTATTTCTTCAGGGCATACATGATGCCCAGTCCCTTTCTTTCAGTAGTGGAGTAGTTAGGCTTCGCACTAGAGAGTTTTCTACTAGCAAACGCAACCAGGTGGTCAATGTCCCCCTCCCTAGGCTGCGTAAGGACAGCTCCCAGGGCAATCCCTGAAGCATCTAAATCGACATGGAAAACCTTCACCCAGTCAGGAAATATGAGGATAGGCGCAGAGACCATATTTTCCTTGAGTAGCTCAAAACTCTTATGACACTCCGCGTCCCAAAAAAATGAAACGTTCTTCCTTAAGAACTTCTCCATGCGTGTCGTGATCAGTGCGTACCATTGAATAAACTTTCTATAGTAGCCCGTGTGCCCGAGGATGGAGAGAAGTTTTTTCTTAGTTGTAGGGACTGCTAAGTTGATGATAACTACTACCTTGGTGGGGTCAACCATCAGTCCCTACTGACAGACTATGTGGCCTAACAAGATCCTGAAAGGTATGCAGAATATGCACTTCTTAATATTTAGGGAAATCTGGTGCTTTCTACAGGCGTCCAACATCATGTGCAGGTTCGAGATGTGCTTCTTTACCAATCCAAATACTTTCCAATCATCAAAATATACCTCCAAGAACTTGTGAATGAACTCCTTGAATACTGTGACCACTACCCGCGAAAAGATGGCAGGGGCATTTTTTAGCCCAAATGGCATGATGGTGTACTAGAAGGATCCCCATTCGATGGAAAATGTATTTTTACTATGATCTTTCGGTGCGATCCTGATCTGATGGTAGCCCGAAAACCCATCAGTGAACAAGTATGCTTCCTACCCTCCCACACTATTGAGGATTTCATCAGAGAATGGCATAGGGAAGGGATCATGAATGTGGGCATCATTAAGCTTGTGCAAGTCAACGCAGATTCTTATTTCTCCTTTAGTATTTTTCTCTTAGACCACCATAGAGCTTACCCAATCTAACTGTTCTACTGGTTCAATGATACTTGCGGCAAGATTTTTGTCAATTTCTTCCCTGACTTTTTTCTTATACTTGGGGTTCAAGCGGTAAGGTCGTTGCTTGACAGGGCATGCATCCAGTTTTAAATTGATGCACATGACCCCCAGGTCCCCTGTAATACCCTTGAGTTCTAAGAATTCCGTAGGAAATAGGTCCTGGTACTCTGTGAGAAGTTCCATGACTTTTCCAACAGTATCTTCATCCCAATATTCCCCAATCTTAGCTAGCTTAGGTTGTTCTTATTTTCCAATGTTGACTTCCCTTAGCTTAAGAGGCTTGGTCACATTGACGGTCTATAGTGGGGGTCCATCAACTACTCATTCACCCTCCGATTCTGGGATAGTGATATTTCACGGGTCTTCTTCACATTCCTCTATTGATATATTGCGCTAGTTAGCAATATCCTGCATCTGCGTATCCCAAGTTGGTACCCCATACTTCACACAAGGGCGTGATTCATAAAATACTAGGGCATCTATGTCTTGCAGGGCTTTGTCTAATGCCTCAGTTTCACTTATCAATCCAAAAGTCCCCACAAAATCGTCCATCATGGTCTCCGAGTGGCGGGTACGCTGATGTAGCTCTACATCCAAATACCATGCGGTGGGGATCAACCCCAAGGCATGAACAAACATGTGGACCCATTCGTCCCCGGTCCTTTCACACCACACCTCCATCCATGCGGCCAAGTGCATGCACAGGTGCATGAAAATCTCCACGCGTAGGTGAACCGGAGGTTTAAACCATAGGATCATCATCTTGCAACATTCCTCCCAATCCTGAAATATCCCTTTATGAGTTTCCCACCACCATGCAGGGGTCTCACGCATGGCTAGGTTAGGCGCCCACATTCTTCGCCCCCTTGGTAATTCTGCTTCGAATTCTTTAAGAAAATTCATAATACTACCAAAACCATCAAAGTAAGGCAGGTCTCTTACCTCTGAGGAGATACATTGAAAGCTCTTCTTAAGCCTAAGACACTGTAGCGCAGATACGTCATGTAACTAATTCTTCTAATTTTTGATCTCCCCATTGGAGTCAGAGAGGCATTCACTGTATTTCTCCCAGCAAAGCACGCCATCATCTATAGGATTAATCTAATCCTCATCCTGGGCAGTTAGTTTATAGATATGATCCACGTCGTCTTCTTTGCACATGGGTTTTGTATATTGTTCTCCTTTCGATGGGTTTAGAGGGACTATTACTCTCGTACGCTCATTCTCAAAAACCATGCTCCTTTTCTTCAAGTTGATAATTCCTCCCATGTCTATAGCCCAATCCAGTCCTAGGAACGCAGGATTAGGTTCTGCATCCTCTACAATTTGAATTACCTCAAATTTGTGTATACCTTAACCCCTACGATATCTACCATAATCTTGGATAGTCTCCCCAACGGTATGATCTTCTGTTGGTTAGCCATGCGTAGCTATATAATAGACCATTCCAGATTAGGTTCTCCCATCCTCTAGCACATCTATTTGGGCAGGACATTCGCATCGGATCCCAGATCCAAGATGACTTGATCCATTTCATAATCGCCAATCTGTGCAGTTAGCCGCATTTCCTGACCAGTGCATTTCTTATGCTTGTAAAGTTTGTGAACATCTTTAACTTCTGTTGGAGGGTCATTTTTTTCTGCGCAGCTGTTTATTAGTGCTTGAAGATTTTCTAATACCTTTTGGTTGCATATAAACTTCATACATTCCTATAGGAATGGTTTAACTTCGTCGTCTGCTTTTAGGTTTTTTGGAGCCTTGTAAGTAGATGCCTCATCCTTGGTAAAGTATTTGCAAGCTTCTATGAAAGTTTCTTTCTCCTTTTGTAGGTCCAAGCTTTATTTTTTGATAGTAGCTTTTTGGATAAGGGGTTCAGCCACAGCTCTTTCCTCAGCTCCTCCAGTAAGCATGCTGTTGCACGTTATTACATTAATACTGGGTCACTCATCATGTCATTTTGCCTTAACCCTTTGCACATTCTGCGTTGGCATCTATTGTTTTTCCTACATTTTTACTATCAGTACTGGACAATCTTCGATCACATGATCCAATTGTCTACAATATCTGCAAGATTGTTGTGCAAGGTTCAGGTAGTCCCTTGTGAACTGCCCTACTTCTCCACAATTATAACAGATCAATTTCCCTCTTCCCCGACCTGCGCTTCCACCTCTTCCCCCCACCCCCCAGCCTCTGGCAGGGGAGCCTCCTCGTCTTGAGGGAGATAGTGGTGAAGAAGGGTCAGCCTATACCCTATACAAGTTTCCTCTGTTTATCATTAAGTCATATGTCCAGAAGTTGTGTTCGTCATGTCCCACGGATGAGCAGAATCGACAACATAGTTGCTTCAACTCTGGAACATAGGCACCAAGACGGGGGTCGTGGTTGGTATCATGTAGTCCAGCTACGCGATAGTCAGCACACCATAACGTGGGACTGCTTGGTCCTGCAGCCTCTTTAGGGCATAATGGGTTGGGCCCCCTAGCCTGCATGTAGTCCACCAACAGAGGGCACTAATCCTTGGTGTGACCTGACACCCTGCATCTTATGCACCATGTGTCTGGGCTAGCTTCTTTTCCTCGCTCTTTCCACAAATTCTAGATTTCAAGGTGCATTTCCTCCAGCTGTCCCTGGATCTTCTATACCCCAAATTAGGCATCGTCTCTTGGCGCAACTTCCAGCTTCATAACAATCTCCAAGATTTTATTTTGTGTCTCAATCGCTTGCTGACCCATAGGTCCATGCAGGTGCGGTAATAGCATGGTGATAAACCATTCCTTGTGCTATCTATCCTCAGACTTAAATTTCCCATCTCTGATAACCTTCTTTAGCCACTGATCAGCCTCCCATACTGACTCAATGGATCCTTGCCTAAAGTCTTTCAAGTCAACCACCAGTTGAGCATAGGACTTAGGCTTCCGAAACTGTTGTTTTAAAGCATTATTAATCTCTTGTATTGCTGGATCTGCATGTTGGCCTGCGTACCCCATGAACCAATCCAGGGCCCTTCCTCCAAAGGCGAGGGATAGTTGCGCCCTTTTTACAACATCTCTAGAAACATTCTACGTAGTCCATATTGATTCCACTATGAACCAAAATTGGTCCATGTCTTCGTTTCCTACACCCTTGAAGGTGGTCAACTTCATGTGTGTGGCCATATCTTCTTCTGGTAGTGGCAAAGGTGTAGAGGAGTTCTTGCCCTTATGCCGACTCGACGATGGTGTAACCGGAGGACTAGTTCCTGCATGCGCACCCAGCTCTCTTAATGGGTTGTAGACGGATATATCCCCTTCTCGGTTCACTCGGTAGTATTTACCACTTCTTTTTGTACTCTCACTCTTATCAGATGTCATTCATTTGGTGTGGTTGCACAAAATTCCCTTTTCGCACAATAATATTTTAATTAGTAGCAGAAATTTTTGCAAGAACTTACCTCAGAATCCTTTGAAGAACCTCTGCTCCGCCTCAAAGTAAGATACAAAATGATAGACTGTGAATTATGTTACAAATCCTCCTAGCACACTATCCACCCAATGATCTACAGTTTGGGTGATTTTGTTTTCAGCCTTCTCCAACTGTTGAATCAATTTTGGAGTCCACTGCGTAACCTGATCATCTTTCCAACACGTCTGGAATTCTACTAGCCTTGCTAGCCACTCCTGGAGCTCATGCGCAAAAGTTACAAAGAAAATTTCATATACTTCTGTGAAAATATATTTTTTCGTCCACCTCTCAGTTTTTAGCTTTGTACTATGATTCTCTTTTACAGAAAATTCCTGAATCTATTTTTTGAACCAGTCTTCGAGCTCCAATTTCTCAGGTCTCCAACAACGTCATGGCATTACCCGATCTCTCTCTCAAAATGCTCCCGGTCCTGGAAACAGAACCATTTTTTGGCTTGAGGGGTCCTGACCCAGGTTTGGATTTAAGTTTTTCCAACAAACCCCTATACTACTGGCCCTTTCAGCAATGACCTACTTTTGCAGGCCAAAGTCTCACCTAAAGTAGTATGGGTGGGTGCTAGAACCAAGTTTCCGCACCCTGCGAGAGAGTGGGTAATTAAGGCAGATCTTGTTGAGTTCTATCGGTTTCGCACATAAACAAGCTTATTACCGAGCCCTTAACCATATAACAACATGTAAACATAAACAAAGCTACTATTATTAAGTAGATATCATCAACACCTTCGCATCCACGTGCGCATCAAAAATTATCATCACAAAATAACACAATCACAGCTTATTCATGTATCACAGACAAAATCGCAGCTTATTCAAATAATGTAGAGGTAACGCAGAGGTACTTTAGCAGTCAATACAACCAGTTCATATAACATAAAGATACTTCAATAGATTCTATGTTCATGAACGTCCAAAATCCTAGTTACAAACCCAAGTCACAGCTTGCGCACACAGCCAGTAGGGTCCACACACAGCAGCACTGAGGATCTCCACGCACACAGCTGGTAGGAGTCCTTACCCAAAACTACCCAAAACAGATCTCAATAGTTCATACCTAGCATCACTCTTACTTTTTTCTAGAATCAAACTATCTATCTATTTATATCATGATATCTTGCGTTATCCCGTGGTCCAAAAACCGTGGTTTGCGGACTCTAGGTCTACCCTTTGACCCATTACAATAAATTGGGGGATTTTACCTACCCCAAATCCCCTACACAAGACTAATTACTGCAAAAATATATCAAAACGCAGCGTTGGACATATCAAAATGCAGATATGGGACCCTGTCCCAACAGTACTATTGCCATGTCACTGTAGCATCCGTTCTACAGCTCCCTCTTCTTCTGAAGACCACCCTTTCCTCTAATGGAAGGGGTTCTCTACCATCTCCATCTTCTCTCTGAAGTAAGTGAACTTGATCTTGCTTAGAGCCTTTGTGAGGATATCTGCCACATGTTCTCTTGTAGGAGTGTATCGCAACTGTACTACTGCCATTTGGACATAGTCCCTGATAAAGTGACACCAAATGTCAATGTGTTTCGACAGGTCATGAAACACGGGATTTTTAGAGAGCTTAATTTATCTCTGATTATCGCACATAATACCGGTCAGTTCTATTCTCTTATTGAGTACGTTCAAGGGCAATTTGTGGAGCCATATGGCCTCTCACGAAGTTGTGCTTGCTGCCATGTACACTTCCTCGGATGAGCTCGGTGCTACAAACTTTTGTTTCCGACTGCACCAGGAGGTCATTCTTGATCCAAGACTGAAACAATACCCACTAGTACTTTTCTGATCTACTCTGATCCCAACTTAGTCTGCATCTGTGAACCCACTCAACTGGATCTCATTACCCTTGGTTTACTTCAACCCATACATGACTATCTCTCTCAAGTATTTGAGAAGATGTTTGGCTGCTGCCCAGTGAGCCCTCCTTGGTTCACCGTGAAATGACTGAGGGTATTCACTACATAACATATGTCTAGTATCTTATTGACCATATACATAAATGATCCAATGAGTTGTTTGTACAATGTGGGATAAGCCTCATCATCCTCCGATGTGTCTACCTTCTTCTAGTTAGTAATCATTGGCATGTCCATGGGTCTACAGTCTTCCATCTGAAATATCTTTAGAATTTATGTCATGTATCTTCCTTGTCCTAGGAATATTTCCCCTTTCTAATACCAGACATCTAATCCAAGAAAAAATTGCATCTGCCCCAGGTCCTTCATGTCGAATTATGGTTCCAGATTCTCCTTGTAGTCCTTGATGAGCTTGGATGATCCCGTTAAAAGTAGGTCATCCACATAGAGAACAAGAATAAGTGTCTCATATCCTACTCTCAAGTAGTATAGGTTGGGATCTGCGTCACTCTTGACGAACCCCATCTTCTGCAAGTAGTTATTAATCTGTCCATACCATGCCCTGAGGGATTGTTTTAAGCCATACAAGGCTTTCTTAAGTCTACAAACATGATTATTCTACTCATGTGTCTTGAAGCCCTCTGGCTGCTCTATGTACACTTCCTCCTCTATCACCCCATTCAAGAATGATGTCTTGACATCCATCTGGTGAATCTCCCATCCAATGTGCGCAGCTAGAGAGATGACAGATCTAATAGAAGTGGATCGTGCTATTGGAGCGAAGGTTTCTTCATAGTCAATGCCTTCCTTCTATGCATAGCCCTTAGCTACAAACCTAGCCTTGAGCTTCTCTATGCTGTCATCTGCAACATATTTGATCTTGCAGATCCATCTAGATACTAAAACTGAAATGTCTTGTGGTGTAGGGACTACTTCCCATACATCATTTTTCATGATGGAGCTATACTCCTCCACCATGGAATCAACCCATACTTGATGTTGAGTTGCTTCTTGAAAGGTAGATTGTTCACCAACCTGAGCTACCAGTGCTTGATATTTGTCTGGTTATTTCCTTATCCTATTTCCTTCTCTAGGGGCTCCAAAAAATTATTCTACATCCTTAAGAATTTTTTGAAGTTCTCTACTCGGTCTCCCATTAGTTGTGGGAAATCTCACCTGTTCTTCCTCCTGTTCTTCTTTGGAGGATCTCTCCTCATAATTATTGTGCCTTGGAGAGGCACTTGACCTCTCCTCTATAGGTCGTTGAGGCTGTACTAGTGGCTCTTCCTCAATCTGCGTATCTGTGGCCATTTCTAGAGATTTCTCGAAGGCTCTCTCTTCCAGGAATTTCACATCCCTTCTTACCATGAGTTTCCTGCTCTCTATAATATATATTTTATATGCCTTTGAATTCTCGCTATAGCCCATCAAGAAAACCATTTTCTGTAGTTTAATGAAACTTCTTTCTCTTTTCATCTGGAACGTGGCAGTACACCATGCTGTCGAATATCTTGATGTGGCTCACTTCTGGCTTGTTGCATGTGAACACACTCTTGGGAGTTACCTTCCCCAAAGCTCTATTGGGAACTCTATTCTAAATATATATTGTTGTATTGCAGGCCTTCTGCCCATAATAATTTGGGCATATCTTGGTCATACAACATTTCCCTTGGAGCTTCTATTATGGTCTAATTCTTCTGTTTTGAAACTCCATTTTTCTCTGGATTGTATGGAGCTGTCCATTCTCTCTTGATGCCTTCCTTTGCATAGAAATTCGTGAAGTATTTATCAATATATTCTCCACCGTTATCTAACTGTAACTTCTTGATCTTCTTTCCTGTAGAATTCTCCACCAATTCTTTGAAATCTTTAAAACAATCAAAGACTTCATCTTTGGTTTTCAAAAAATAGATCCAGGTTTTTTCTGGAATGATCATCAATGAAGGTGGCAAAGTAATTTTCCCCACTGAGAGTAGTTGTGGATATTGAACTACAAATTTCAGAGTGTATTAACTCTAATACACCTTTGGCTATGTTGTTGCTTATTGGAAATGCTAACTTAGCGTACTTCCCTATTACGCATCACCTGCAAACTTTATCTTTCTTCATGTTGAGTTCAGGCACCCCTATGACAGTAATTTTTAGAATAACCAAGGCTCCATGATGTAGATGCTCCATCCTTATGTGCCATATTTCATTCATATCACTATCGTCTGTATTGCAAATCAGGGCCACCAAATATTCAAGCTGGATCTTATACAACTTGTGACTCCTTACTATGATTTATGCCTTTTTTCTCTAGTTATGGTGTTTGACATACACCTTATCTCGAATAAATTATACATCATAGCCCTTGTTCTGAATTTGAGACACTGAGAGTAAATTCATCCCCAACCCTGGTATATGCAGAACATTCGTGGCTTGAATCTTATTGCCATCCTCGGTCTGAAAAGTTACGACACCTCTCTCGATGGGGGTACATTTTGCCTTGATTCCCATAATTATCTGGAAATTCATCTGTTCTTCTTGGTAGCTCAAAAAAAATTCTCGAACCCCCGTCGTATGAGTAGATGCTCCACTGTCAATATACCAAACACTTGGAGGAGTTGAACTCGACACACAAGCAAGATCCTCCTATAGTCTAGATGCCAACACTTTCATGTCATGTTCTCTCCGCATTTCTGTGTGCTCTGAAGGAATACGTGAACCCTTCCGGATGATGGACCTTTGGTCGATGGAAGGTCCTCCCTTTATGTTTTAAGCCCTTTTCTCTGATACCATGTGAAATTTTCAAGAGGAAAATATTTCTACAATACTTGGTTTATTTCTCCTACTTATGAGATAAGTTATTTACATATTGTTGATCAACTGTTGTCATTGATGTCAACCCAAGAAGCACCAGGGGCTACCCCAATATTGCATGGGAATTTTGACCTACCAAATTAATATATTTTGGGTCAAGAATTCTTTTGATGGTTTCTACTTGTCGAAATGTTTCCATTGATATATGGTTTTAGCCACCTATGAAATTTTGTGAAGCAAACAGGTGGCTAAATGTTCTTGAGCTTTCAAGGAATGCATCTCATCCGAAAACACGTCATCCTTCAAGCTCCTGTGTGTTCAGTGCCTTTAAAAAGATCCTCACTGTTGTTTTCATTCAAAAAGCCTCACTACCTGTAAAAAATTGTGCTCAGAAATGTCTTCATTTGCCCCTTGTATCCCTGCAGAATGTCCCATTTTAACCCCTTTTCCCCTTTGTCAAATTCCCCCTTCCGCTCTCTTAATCCCTTCCTAAATCCTCTAAACCATCTCCATTCCCCTTAGGCCTCAAAAACAACCTTTGTCAGGACAAATAACCCCTTTTCCTCTCTATCATTGCCTCTTTTTAGCCTCAAAATGCACTAAAATTGGGCCAAAATCACCCCTTTGTCATATGTAGGCTTAGCCCCCTTCGCCCAGCCCCCAAAACCTTTTCCCCACATGACTCGAGCACTGAAACCACGCACTAGCCCACAACATGCTTATCAGATCTGTGGTCGGGTGCAATACCTGTCGTCGATTTGTACAGATCTGACGGTCCTCGTAGGTCTCATCGCGCCCGAGTTCCCCTCGTTCACCCCTCCGATCACATATCAACTGTCGATCTGATCTACAGATCGACGGCTAGCAAATCAGCCGCCTCGGTGGTCCCCGCGGTCAATCACTGTTCAAAAACCGGCGGTTTTGATTGCACTGCCTTTGAAAGGAGGGTTGTTTTTCCCGATCAGCAGTGATCAACATCACCAGCCGACACGTGTCCTCAAGCTATTTTGAAAACCCGCTCTCATCGCATGTTAAAGATCGACTGCGGGCCCGGCGCGATATGCGCGTACGCCGTCCGATCTTAGGCTAGCCATCCGACGGTGATCGCTCCCCAAATATGCTTAGGGGATAACCGAAGTAGACAAGACCCATGGCCCACATGCGATCACCCTTCAACGTGATCACGGCCATCAATCTCCTCCTGAGATTCGATGGTCCAGATTGGATCGCCCCTGTCATTGACCGAGTCTCACCTCCAGAGCTCCACGTCACTTGCTTTCATGGCATTTTCCCATTTCATTTGTGTTTCGCCCAATTTCAAAAGCTCTTCCATCGTTTGATTTCCATCGTCGATCATCGCCCCCATGCAAGGATTGAACGGTCCCCGTGCATTTCTTCACTCAGACACCCATCAGAGCATATTTCCACTATTTCGCTGCATTTTTCCACCATTTCACATTTGCATCCATTGATTCCGCCATGCTGCGTTGTCATTCTCATAGCCTTCCAGTGCATTCGTCTCCCTCCAGCATGGTTTTTTCTTAACAATTTGTGTGTTTTGCAGGGAATGCAGATGATGAAAACGTTCTGTTCTACACAGTCACTATTAGTGACACAGCAGCGTAGACGAAATTTTATCAAAACCAGTGATTGCAGGAAGACTCCTAAAAGATTCTAAATACATATTCTACCCAAATCAGGTGTATTAACTCCGTTTAAACCCCCAACACCATAAACCCTGCAAATTGGAAATCAGAGACAGTAATGGAGCGGAAAAGAGTATCAGTGAAGATCAGAGAGTTAAGGCCTGTAATTAAGGAGGTCTAAGCCTTAATTAAATGATTGAAAAGAAATGTACCAGATTGAATACCTTGAGGCTAACACAAAAGGCCTGATAAGGCCCAATGCATATAAAACAATACATCAGTGTCACCATCAGCAGAATGTTCTTTCCCGTGAAAGGACAAATTGCCCATACTACTTTCAGTTTATACCGTGTTCCTGAGAATATTTCCGCCCTAACCACAGTCCTAACGTTACCAGAAGCATTTGTTACACAGTGTGGCAGACCTGAAGTCATTTATCTGCCTTTTGTTTATTCACCAGAAGTATTGTAGAGTACTACAGCGAAGTACATCAAAGAACATACCTGGAGTAAATTTCAGTCTGTCGAAGACCACTCTTTCACCCAAAGAGTATTGAAGATTAATGCATAGACATTAAGATAGAATGGGCCACGAGCCCCTCTTCCTACTCTTTTTTAATGTTTCATTTAGTGTTTCATCTACCTCCTCTGCCTCTCTTTCAGATATAAGAACTCATGAGAAAACATTGTAGGGGTTGTTATTCAGATATCAGTGAATTGTAAGTTGTTTCTCTTGAGACATAGTTTCTCTGTGTAGAGTTGTAAGATAGGTTGAGGAAGATGTTTTCAAACTGAATATCAAGTTGTTGGAAATGTTGTACATGACTGGTGTTGCTCTTTAATATGACAAGCACATTTCTTTGGATCCTGATTTAAAGCAGAAGTGATGTTTTCCTATCTTTGTCTTTGTTTTACCTTGTATTCCATTACATTTCGTTTCTTCTGGCACACATCAGAAATCTGGCATAGGATTTACCCTTGTTAGGTACCCTATGTTTCTGCTCTCCCTGCCTTCAATGTTTTCTGCTATGTGTGTTATCTGAGGATTGATTTCAAGCTAATTTAACCAGTTTAGTGGTCAAATATATACTGTTAACTGATGTATGAATTAAGGAATCTTTTCTTCAATGTTTTCTGCTGTGTGTGTTATCTGAGGATTGATTTCAAGCTAATTTAACCAGTTTAGTGGTCAAATATATATTGTTAACTGATGTATGAATTAAGGAATATTTTCTTAGATGTTCTTATTAGGCTTTAATTGAATGAATTGGGATACTGGGAGTTTAGAAATCTATCTCTGTCTCATTAGGATCCCGTTCGATTAATTGAACCTTTCCAAGTTCCCCTAAGTTGGATGCCAAAGCATTGAGAGTTCAAAGTCTCTCTATGATCTCAGGTTTTCACCTTTTTGTTTAAATATTTTATGTTTCCTTATCTGAAGAGTTAAATTTTTAGGTTTTGGATCACAGGTTGTCCAATGGCATGTCCTGTCCCTGGATCTGACTCCTGAAGGGTCACCTTGGAGGTTTCCTTGCTTTCACCTTCTCTTTTGCCATTTCATGCCACCCTATCATCTTTAAGATCCAATGCTTTAGATGACTAGCCCAACTGAAAGCCTGCATATTGAATAGCAACTAAACCCTTTCCTGACTCCATTTCCCAATGGTCTCGAGTGTTCTCTAAGTTATCTCTCCTTTGCCTAAAAACCTCTTTGCTCATCCTTGCCTTATATTGAAACCTTCCTTTCTTGATTCTCAACAACCAAACAAAAATCAAACAAACAAAACTGAACCTTATAACTAGCCTAAAACCTTAAACAGAGCTTCAAAGATATAAAACCTTTGCCTATATAGAGAGATCCCTCTCTAGACCCAGGAGGGCTAGATCCTGAGGTCTGAAAGTGGTTTTGATGTTGTCTCATTTTTTGGTATTACCAAACTTTCCAAAACATGGGAACCCCAACATATGGCACACCACGTAATTCTTCACGATTTGAGATATATTCATGTTTGAATTTTGTACCCCCAGTTAGTGGGTTGAAACCCCATGGGGTTGTGGCATGGATCATTGGAAAGTCATAATTAATATTTTTTAAGCTCCTAAAATCCCTCCCACGTTCACTTGTTGAAGCCCCTCTCAACCTAATAATTTATATAAATTGTGATCCTCATATCCTCCTTATGTAGGGATTTCGCTATCTGAAACCCATCGTGGCATGTTCACTCTAAATTTGTTTCTACGAAGGTTTATAAGATGAAATTTTTATGATGCAAAGTCGCAATCCTTTGGAAGCTCCTGTAAAAATTTTGAATCAAGGTGCGCAATATTTTCGGAGATATGATCTATGGAAGCCAGTGTTTTTGCAGGCTCCTGAAATTCATCTCAAAGAAGTGACCTTGGGAAAATCATAATAACTCTCTCTCTGGGTATCAGATTGGAATTATGTAAAAAGTGGTAGATAGTGCACAGACTGTAGTTTTCGCTCTATCAATTTCAAATCTAAATGATGAAACAGTGACACGTGGTATGTCGTACAAGTTCGCTCTATTGAAACATTCCATAATTAGGGCATTGTGAGAGATTGGGCATAACTCTCCCTTGAAGAATCCAAATTGGGTCAGAACTGTGGCATTGGAAACACAACTCAGAGGAATAATACAAGACCGAAAATCACATATTGGGAATCTGAAATAGCATAGATACACTAGATTCAATATCGAGCTCCTAGAAGGCAATAAAAAGCTAGATCATGTGTTGTCAAGGGCTGCAAAGGACCAGAATTTCTAGGGAAGCAAAGAAAATCAAGGCGCAGCAGAGGGTAGCATGACAAGAGAAGAAACCAAGGTGTAGAACAACAGTAAGAAGTTCATCACATGAAGTCTTCAAGCGGGCAACACTGCATGCTATCATTGTAAAGGTATCATTGTACTAAGTCATTGTAAATACATTATTGTAAAAATTGTACTAGCGTCTATTTGCCAAGAGTTGAAGAGGCAGTGTCAGGAGGTCTAGGATCATCATTAGGTGATTATGTCATAGTTGGGGTTATGTTTTAGTATGTCTTCTTCTTCTACATCATTCTATATCATTGTAAAGTGGACCATTTTCCCTTATACGAGAGTCCATTCTTCTTTTTTCTTTTATAGGGTGATAGGGTGAGTTGTAGCTCATTGGGTGTTGGGGCATCCGTTCAATTGACTACTAAAGTATCTCGGGCATTGGAGCGTCCATCCAGTGGGAGCTGGAGAAGAATGCTTTTCTAGATTCTAGGAAGTTGGAGCTTTATTTTCAATTGGAGTTGAATATTAAAGAATTATTAGAAAAGCATTAGGTGGTTTTTGTCCCAGAGTGGGTTTCCACCTTAAAAAATGTGTGCATTTGTGTTCCTTTTGTTTATTGCTATCATTGTACAAACACTGATAATAATTGAAGATTAACTAATGCTCTAATTGAAATGAATAATGATTCACCCCCCCCCCTCAATATTTCCAACACAGATGCTTCAGTAAATTTTGAAATAAACACATTTTCAGATCTTCACTATCATTAAGAGCATAAGAACAGAAAGATAATTTACATAAGTAGCACAATAGAAACAAACACATGAACACAATTATTTTTGGACAATCGTCCCCGGAAAAACCCAGTGTGGGAAAATCGGTGCAGTAGATGAGGGTTTTTATATTTAAGTTCAGAAATGGAAAGTACATTTACAATATTCTGATGAGCAGAGAAAAATTTGCAAACACCTGGCCAAATTTTCCAAACCTTCCAGACAAATTTCAGACCCTCGGGGTGACCTCCTTCACCCTCTACGTCATCCAGCGTGAGAGCTCTGTGTAGTCTCTCCCTCGACTGTGTGATTCTGCTTTGGGGGGGGGGGGGTCTTGCTACTGATCAGCTCACCCTTCCCTTAATCCTCTTGACTTCTGCTTCCCGATATCTGACTCCTCCCTCCTCCTTCTGCTTCTGCAACCTTGCCTCTACAATCTCTCCCAGTGAAAGGACCTATCTTGCTCTACTCAGAATTTTTTGATGCATTTGAAGATTGTATACCTATTAAGAGTTGGTAGGTGAAGAAAATTCTCTTATAAAATGCTATAGAAGACATTTCATACCCTTATTGGAGATTTTCTTGATTTTTTGATCACAGCACATATGAGGTGGCAAGGAAAACTCTGATAAAAGAAAATCTATTGGATTTGTAAAAGATGAGTATTATAAAAACTAGGGTTTGTAAATTTTAGAAGACTAGAATTCTTACATGTGAAGATCTAGGGTTTGTAGATAATACCCTAGAGTTGGACCCATATTAATGTTTCCAATATAAGAAGAAACCCTAGCTCTTGCAAGGAAGGAACCACATCATGTTGATGATGAGGACGAGATTGATAAATTTACAAGATGGATGCAAGAAGGCCAAGATCAAGAGGAAGTTGACATTTCCATATAATCCTCAAAAGATAAGTACTTTATATATCTCTTTCTTGTCTATTATTGTTGTAGTTATTTTACTATTAGTTAGCATCTTGTCTTTGTTTCTTTTGTTGGGTTGTACTTGTTCTTCCATGGCCTCCTAGTGCAGATTGCAGGTACATAGTAAAAACAATCAAGGCTCTGGCAGCAAATGGAAGTAGTGGAAGAACGAAGCAAAGCTTGTGATAAGAGGACTCTCCCAAAATTGGTGATTTTTGTTTAGAGATATTGTACTAGATGACATCTGAGCTCAGAGGGAGAAAGAAAATCATCAAGTTTGAAGTATACCTTGATTGTGCATGCAATAGATCACAGCATAGAAAAGTACAAAGTGAGATTTGAGAAGGTTCTCCCAAAAATAGGCAGAGGATCATGAAAATACATTTTCTCCAGTTACCAAGTACACTTTTGTTAGAATTATTGTTGCTTTTGTTATGGAGTTACAATAGATGAATGTAAAGGATGTTTTTCTCGATAAATAAATCGACGAATAAGTATACATGGGACCATCTCGAGGCTTTAAGAGTCATGAAGGAGCTATTTGCTTATAGAGAATTGTATCTCTGACTTGGATTAATGGATTAAGGTTGATCCTATATGATTCATTTTTGATGGATTCGTTTTTTACAGAAGTAGAAGGACCTAGATTTGATGCATTACCTCCTTGAAGCATACTATTGATATCCTTCAAAGATTTTTGGGATGATGGATTGTCATTGAGATTGTCAGGCTAGATAGTTGATATGCTACATTAACTAGAAGGTTTTAGTGGCAAAGGGAACAGCCAAGATTAGGGTAACCAGAAACTAGAATATGTTTCAAAAGGAGCACCAAGTTAGGGTAACCAGAAAGTAGTCGATCAACTTATACTTGAGCTAAGGCATGTGGCTCAACATGTGTTGAAGTACTAGCATCGTATAGTTGGTTATGGCATAGCTACTTATGGTTTGAGATATGTCTCAAACAGTAAAGTACAACTATAGGGATGCACAAATTCCGAGAGTGTCAAAGATAGAAATAGTTCATCAAGGTATTGCTTCAGTTTGGGCTCTGTTATGATTCATGGATGAGTAGAAGTAGACATATATCGCACTTAGTAATATATATATCGAGTAAATTTCAACTTGATTGGAAATTTGTGAAGAAATAAGGGTTCAAAAACTACTTGGAGGATTGTTTGATCAAGTTCAGGTGATGACCATGATGACAAGTTGAAGCACATTGAAATCTAGTGACAAGACATGGTACATAAGGGAGTGGTGTGGCTTCTATATTATTCTATAGTCAAGCATATTGTCTAGAATGAATTTTATAACTTTGTATACTTTGAGGACAAGCTTGGAATAATTGAGCATGTATCTCTCAACAAGAGGGAGTGATGAAATTGCAGCATCAAGGATATTCATTCTCTCTAGGTCATATTGACTAGGAGAACACTCTAGAGTGTTGATAGCATCAGGAAAAAACATTCTCTTTGTGTCAAGTGTGTTAACCGAAATTAGGGAGAATGGTCCGGAAGAGGACAAGCATTCTCCTTGTGTCAAGTATGTTGACCGAAATTAGGAAGAATGGTCATAGAGGCTCAAAATTACTCAATTGAGTGGGTTCCTTTTAGCATCAAGCTCAGACTTTCTAGATAGGTTGAGTGAGAACATTTAGCATTATGCCTAGAACTACTCATGAAGAGTGAAGCCTTTGGAGACTCAACATGAGTCAAATATATTGACCAAGATGATGGTGAACCAAGACTAGTCTGTATACCATGTATTAGAACGACTCGAATTATGGTCATGACTAGTTGATGCTAATGATGTACCATGTGTAAAAAGTACTAACTAGATTATGGTGCACCATAGGTCAGAGCTACCGAGTGGAATTATGGTAACTAGTTGATATTGATTTACCATGAGTAAGAGTTGTTGACCAGGTAATTAAATGATGTTGATGTTGATGATGAATTGTTATGAAATTTTCTTGGAGATTTTTATCAGAAAGAGAACATCTAGATAGTCATTATGAATACCTCCCTAGCTAAGAGGGAGTGTTGAATTTTGTAGCTATGGTCGATATCCATAGTTAATATTTAGCCCTCAAATTATATAAGATATGTTCTTCATATCATTTTTTCCCTTGAAATATATAAAGAAAAAAAAATCTTCTTGAAATAAAATATAATTTAATTAATTTCTTATAATTAATATCATAGTTAATTTTGTTTCTTATAATGAAAAAAATAAGACATGTTCTTCATGTTGGCTTCAATAGAGAAATTTTGAATTTTGAATTTGAATTTTTGGCTCCAAAATAAGGTCAATTCGGCCCTCCTAGTGTCAAGTCAGCCCAATTGGAAGAAACACCCATCTAGCCTCACATGAGTTTATATATTATTCATTTCGTACTCCTCCAAATGCAAGAATTTGGAACACCTCTGAGGTAGAATTTGGACCATCTGAGGTAGAGAACAAGATAGAGATTTGAGGCAGAGTTTCTAGGCATACCATGAGTAGTAGGATTGAGATTCTTGGGCATAGTAGGAGGCCAAAATTCAGCCCTAAAAAATTAGAACAAGTCAAGCTCATTGGGCAGTAGTTTGACTTGTCTAAAGGCTATTTTAACCAGTTGTGACTAGGGCTATGTTACTAGTCAATTTGACTTTGTATTTGACTTAGATGTATCTCTTGTTGAACTAAAGAATTTCTCTAAGGGAAATATTGTTGGGTTTTTCCCCCATGTGGTTTTTCCCAGGGTAAAATGTTTTCCTCTTGTATATTTGTCTCTTTATGATCCTACTAACATTTTGTTTATACTATTGAGATCTTATGTGTAATTTATTTATGATGAATATGAATGCAAGAAAAGATTAACTTAAGAAATCATAAGAAGATCGCTAAAATTTCCAAATGGGGTAGGATTTAGAATGCACCACTTTGGGAAAATCATGCTCCTTCAAAACCACTTTCCAACATTAAATATCCTTGGTTGCCAACTTTGAATATTACATTGACAAGCCCTTTCTAAATTTGATAGTTGATGAAGAATAATGAGATTTCACACTCTATGTGAGTAGGATGAAAACTAACAGAAACAATAAACAAAATAAAATAAAATAAAATAAAAAACCTTCAATAGTAGATACAGGAATTGATACTTATTTTCCCCAATTTTATTGTGTGGAGTTTTCACTTGTATATACATGATGCCTACAGCAAAATCATTTTGAATGCCCCACATGTTTGAATAATTGTAGAATGAATGTTATTTTCTGATGCAATATTATTTCCATTCATCAATGACTTAGTTGCACATAAATAACTTCAATATAATATCTTTAACTTTGCACATAAATAAATTCAATGGACTATCTTTAACTCTTCTTCAGTAGAGAGAATTTCATGCCAACAACATTGTTATCTTCTTCTAATTAGTTTTAAAATATAATTATATTACCTTATGATTATTGAATTGTATAATACAGTGTCAAAAATCTCAAACTCCTTCTCTATGTTGGGGTGATCAAACTACCGATGAACTTCAAGCCCAAATTCACTTCATCTATCAGATTAAGTTCAATAGTCTATTATTAAATTATTATATATAAACAAATACTAATTAGTTCGACTTCTATTGTAGGTATTGGCATTGTTGTTGTTCTTCCTTCCAATAGTTAATGATATAAAACTTGTCCTTAACAACAATTTTCAATTTTTCACACATCATAACTTAATTGGCGTCGTGTCTATCTAATCTTATAGGGGTTCTCCCACCACATCAAATCTTTCCAATGAAATTCAACTTTGTTAAGTAAAACTTGTCATTTGCATACTCTTGTTCTCATAATAGAGATTGAGTTTCCTTAGCTAAACATCAAGTCACAAAGTGCCCATGTAAGCATCATAAGTTGGAATTTTCACTTCAAACTCCACTTTCAGAGAAGTTCCAAAATTTAGTAATAGAAAAGGCATGTGAATCTTCCTAATTCAACTAGCTCACAAGGACTCTTTGAGGGATATCTAGCTACAATAGTAGTCAAAATTTGCAACATATTATCGATACGGCAATTTGTTTTTCCAAGTTCCCATTTTTCCATCAAGATAGGAAATCCTTTCTCAATAACTCAAGTCATTTTGTACCAATTCCTTTGTCTTAAATCAAATATTTACCATAAAATGTCAGCCTATGACCAAAATAATGCTCTAATACCAAATTTTATCAATGAAGGGATCATACTTGTGGAATGAACACAACCACAACATAAATTTCTTGTTGTGGGGAGGTAAGCCAATATGCTATCATTATGACATGTTTCATGGTGTAGCCTTGAAATGATTATGACAAGGCATTTTTTTTCCAAGTTCAAGTCATTAGGAAGTGTAATCACTATGTGATGGGTATGGAGACCCTCATCCACATTGATCACCAAAAACTACAATATTTGCAAGCCCGTAATAAGCTTTAGCAAACCAAACACTACAAGTGGATAGGATCTATTAAGCAATTTAATTTGATCATTACATATAAGAAAGACAACACTAATAAGTTGATAGAAGAGCTTTCAAGTCCGCCCACATCCAAGATCACAACTTGGGCAACTCTTGTGCACATGGAGCCTTTCACCATGTGTTGAGAATTTGGTAGGGCGATGATTAATTCAAATTCTCTTCTTGATAATTACTTGTGAACTTACTTTACTTACTTATGTACTCTATTCTTAACTTATTATGTCTTTCATCAATTCAAGTAGCAAAACACAAGAGAGACGAATATAGGATCTTCAAGCCAGGGCCAAAACCACTCCCTCTTGGAGAGGAAAACCCATAATTGATTCTTCTTATAGACTTTCAATTGACACATACCATGACCATGACGCAGACCCTAGACCCTTGTATGCCTCCAAGACCTTGTCACTACTTCTTTATTAACTCCTTGAGCTAATCCTTCTTTTTTGCACTGTCCTTCACCTTTATACACTAGAACTAGAGAGCTTGGTCTCTCACTATACTTCCCTTCTTCGGTTGTGTGTGAACCTTACTTGACTCCTTTTGATGAATATTCCACTTTTCATACTATAATGATTCCCTTACGGATATTGTATTACATCACTTGATCACACATATTATACTTCACACTAGTCCTGCAATTCAGCACCCACACAATCCTACAACTTCGTAATTATAATAGTGATGCAACTTTGCACTTCTTACAGTGTTGTAATTTTGATATTACAATCCTTTCTTCACTCTGCAAGTAGACCTTAAAACAGATCTATCCTCACATTTTAACACGGTTTATACTTCGCTTTCTATCTCCTTCTTACTCGCACTAATATCAGACATGTATCAACAAAGATCTCTCAGACTTGTCTTAATTTATCTCCTTCAAATGATCCACAGAACTATCCTTATATATATTGGACAGACCTTTTTTTGGGCCGACATGTAGCCCTTCTTTTGAGCCAATGTGGAGGGCTACTTCTGAGCCGACTTGTGCAGGGACATGGGGGCCGTATAATTCATTGTATATAGGCCAACTTTAAATGTTGTATCAACGCAGATCTTGATCATAATTTGTGTGCAATCTTCAAGGCTTATGTGACACAATCTGGAGGCATACAAGTTTGACTCTTCAAAAACATGACTCTTTAATTAATACAATTTATGACCTGAAGACAAATCCCTAATATAAATTAAGAAGAAGTCTACTGAACTATAATAAACCTTGCTCATGAAACCCATGAGGCAAGCATACCAAAAATACATATATTATCTTTCTCTTCTTCTTTACATAAATACATAATTACATATTCAATATGAAGACAGATCCTAGTTACACTTTCCAACACTCCCTCTTAACTACGGAGGTATTCATAACGGTACATGGTCACTTTCAATCTGAAGAATCTCATAAGAAGAATGGGATTAGTAATCGCATCTTCTATAGCATCATATCAACTAGCATTGTCTTAGTGCAAGGCCTTGACTAACAACCCCATCTCTCAATGAGACAATGGGCTATAATGTTGGCAAGACACATGACTTATAGACACCGCAGTCATTTTCTCTCCAAGGTACATAAGCCACCCAGTTGTTCCCAAAGTATGACCTTCTTGGACTATTATTCTCTTGGGTAGCCAGCCCTCAAATAATATCGGTCCTCGACTACTCTTATCTTGAATGCCCTATATCATTCTCGAAGAGTATCGAATGCCAGATGATTACCCAATCCTCTATTTTGTCTTCCCAAGTGAAGACCAGAATGATGTGTCTATCCATTCTCTCATCATGGCCTTCACTAAGACTTGTGTTTGTTAGTACTATCTAGTGCATGGCACATGAATTATAGAATCATATACATCGCTCCCTCTTAACATAGGAAGGACATACTTCAATTTTCTTCCAAGCAAGAAACTTACCACCAGGCTCCATCTCAACCAAGACCTGCAGCAGCAATGGTGAGACACCCAGCTGCTCATGAAGAATTCCTCCCCTCTATGTCATGGATTTCGATATTGAGGAATCATCAAATTTTGGCTTCATAGGGCATAGATCATCCATCACTTTCATCCATGAGTCATGTCAACTATCAGAAAGTGATTCGTCATTATTTCTCATCTGGTCTACCTTTATGCCATGTTGCTTTCCTCTGAACCATCTCCCAATTCCACATGATTTGTAGCCCTGCATAAACTTATCCAGATAAACATATAAATATGAATTTTTAAATAAAAAATTACCTTAGTGATGATATTTCACCATGACATCTTCCTGTAGGCATCGGCATCCTCTATTCATATTGACACATCTCCTAAAGATATGTTTTGTCAAGGGTCTCCTTGTTTACCATACTTCTATCAGAGTCCACATATCTTCCTAAGAGATCTCCTAGTCACATTTTCTTAGCTTTAGGATGATAACCACCTCTTTACATGGTTGTACTTCATAATCTCTTCCATTCTTTCTCCACATAGTTTCATCCCCATGAACTTTCAATATCCAGTTCCTTGTTTATAGACAACCATATCATATTCTATATGACGGCATATTTAATTTCTTTTTTTAGTGGAAACCTATACACCAGAAGATATTTTCCTTTCATATAACATAGAATTTCATCACCTGCAACCACATGACATGACATAACAACATCCAATGTCAGCATGTAGATATATGTACCTTTTGGCCGGATAAATCGATCTTGTGGACAAGACCGATCTCCCTAGTATCAAAAGATAGTCTAGCAACAAATAGACAATTAAATCTATCTTTCTCTAGATATATAACGATTTATAAGTAAATGCTACAAAGGTGTTACGATCCTACCTTGATCCAATGTTTGTTTGTAGTAGTTGTCCTTCAATCTCCTGAAATATTTACCTTCAAAGATCTGCAATCACAAACAAACAAACATCAAATGGCACATGCATAGCATATATTCATAAATCATATCTATTATGGTGATCAAGGAATCCATAAAATAAACAATCAAATGACAGCTTATTGATAAAAACAAAATTATTTGTATTAACTTTGAAATAGTAGAAGAACCTTACAACCTTTTCAGCCTTGATGTTGAACAGGTCTTCCCGGGGTCCAAAGTAGGAATTTCCTTTACTCTGACAAGCCTTGCACTCTTCCAAACGAGATACATACAGGTATGTAATCTTTCCTCATAAAATCTCAGCTAAAGGAGTTTAAGTTCCAACAGCACTTTACCTCAAATAACACTAAAGCTTACAACTATGAAGGGATAGAATCCTCCTTCAAAGGGATAAGCTCCTCACATCAAGGGGTTAGCTACTTAAGGCATGGGATACATGAACCTGAAAAGAGCGGACTGGCCATCGCAAGATTCCTTCTAGAAGCTTCTAGAAATGACTGAGAGTGAGTTTTTTGAGTTTACTTGTTCCATTTTAATCTTTTACAGGGGTCTGCACCCTTAGCACAGAGAAAGTGCAGTCAGGTACGCAGGATACTTGACCATTAGGTGCGGGACCGCAGGTAAGACAAAGAGAAAGTGTGATACTAGAGTTTTAGAGACTTTTGATAGTCTTTCTCTTATTTTTAAGGCTTGACATGAGGAACTGATGTTTTAAGACTTGAAAAGGAGGAAAGTATGAGTGATAATGAGCTCATACAGATAGCAGAATGTCAAGGTGACAATTTTCAGTGCAACAGATTGCCCCCTAAAGTGCGAAGTCTGTAATAAATGAAGATAGAGTCTGTCATGTATGAAGAGTGAAGTACTTTATCATTTCAAGGATCATCCTATGGACATCCCAGTTGAAACCTGTAAAAACATTTAATGCAAAATATATATATGTAGACATAGCATCGCTGAGGTAGGAATTCCCATACTCATATCAAAACTAACTAGAAACCTAACTTAAATTGTTCTAATACATGAATGATTTTTCAATACATCAATAGTATAGACATGTGCAGACACAGTATGGACGCAGCCATCTGTTTATGGATAGTCTATTGTATAAATGAATAACAAAATTCCTCACAGCCTGGATGGTAGAACCTAGATCCAAGGTCTTGATTTCCGCTTCTTGAACTAGTATGATTATATCCATGTGAATGAATGTGTTGAAGTTGAACATGGTAGAAAGCACTTGATTACCAGTAAATAATGTGAACTGTTAACAAGTGTGAGAGTAACCACCAGTAATGTCAATGGCCCTCAAAGTACTCAGTACAATCCATGAAATGTGAATGAATGAGCTAAAGTCAAACATGTCACGGAATCATTCGATCGAAGGTCAATGATGCTTGTCGAAGGCGAGAAACCTGCCATTGAGGCATGCAGATTTCAAGGTACTGACGATTTCTAGATCAACTTCCTAGATAATGAGCTGTCGTTGATAGAAAGTGATCCATCGTAGGCAAGGCCACAACATGAAATCATAGATCAAGTTTTGAAGAAATATATTGACAAGGACTGACTCAGGGATGGTCAAAATGGAAGATAAATATTTTGCAGATGAATGGTTTGTTTGAACTGTCTTCTTGAACACATAATGACACTGTAGATGGCTTGGTGACAATTGACCCAAAGCTAATACCCAGAAACCGGCTGAAGACTTTCAATATGGTTTGATTAACTGTTTAGGAAAATGATTTTCCCAACCCATGTGAACAAAAGTGTCGTGTTCAAGAGTAGTTAACGGCTTTTCGAAAATCAAAATGTAACAAACATGTTCGTTTTTCTCTCTTTTCCCCCACCATTTATAGCAAGTACCTCTTTATTTTTGACAAGATTGAGGAGGATAACATTTTCTTGTTTATAAGCTCATCCTTTGGATGAGTCCAACTTAGTTTAAAATTCGAACCCTAAGAAGGAGTGGTTCGTTCCTGCTTAAAATTGAACAGGTCCTTTACTGTTAAATTTTAATGAGTCCAGTATAGGAGAAACTCAGTGTTTTTAAATTCTTTAGGGAGTCGTGGTAAGAAAACTTAAGAAAACTCCATGGGTGTAGTTTTTCGGGAATTTAGACTCCTCAAGTCTTAAAAAGGATAAAATAATGTAGAGAATCCCTATTGACCATAATTAATTGCACCAGTCCGTAGCTGTCCTATTTCTCTGATTCCGTAAAAGGGGTAAAATTATACTGAAAGGACAATCATTCATTTATTTTAACGAGTTCGAATAATCAAGTGCTCGACAATATTTTCAATTTTCGAGAGTCTAAAAAGGGCTTAAAAGAGGACTCCAAGGTTTCGCTTTTTCTTAAGTTTTAACGAGTTCGAAAAAGGGATAAAAATGTACTCATGGTTTTCACTTTTTCGTAAGTTTTAACAAGTTCAAAAAAGGGACAAAAATATACTCCTGTGGCCGACTTTCAATTTAATTTACGAGCAGGAAAAGACGGAAAGAACTCGGCATTTTCATGTGTTTTACGAGAATGAAAGATAGAAAAATCATGTCGAGATTTTCATGAGTTTAACGAGTCTTGAAAATAACCGAAATTGACTCGAGATAGGTTTCATTTTTACAAAAGCTTGAAACAGAGAAAAACTATGCTTCAGATAGGTTTTAATGCCCCCTAAGTGTAATTTGTTAGAGCGCATGCCCCCCCAGCTTCATTTCATTCAACTAAATAGACTACTAGTAATTAATAGCTGGATGGAATGAAGGTTCATTTGCGATATCATATGAAAGACCCGACCTAAAACTGTAAAAAAATTATGCAAAAACTGAAATAACTAACCTAAATATATGACTTAACATTTACGAGATCTATTCAAGGACTCGACTCAATTAGGGGAGGATTTGTTTTATTTTTTAACGAGATTGACACAGGAAAAGAACTATGCTCATGGAAATGTGTTTCATTTTTTAACGAGGTTGACACAGTAACAGGAACTATCCTCACCTACATGTTTCACTTTTTAATGAGGTTGACACAGTAAAAGAATTGTCCTCAAATCTACTCTCTACAATCTACCTATATAACCTACTGATTCATTTTTTAATGAGGTTGACACAGAAAAAGAACTGTCCTTAGGCCCACTGATTCATTTTTTAACGAGGTTGACATAGTAAAAGGAACTTTCCTCTTATCTGATTCATTTTTTTTTACGAGGTTGACTCAGTAAGAGGAACCATCCTCAAAAACTACTTATTTCTAATCTATCAATCAACTCTCTACAATCTACCTACTGATTAATTTTTTAATGAGGTTGACACAGGAAAAGAACTGTCCTCATACCTGATTCATTTTTTAATGAGGTTGACTCAGTAACAGGAACTATCCTCTGACCAATTGTTTCATTTTTTAACGAGGTTGACACAGTAAAAGGAACTATCCTCGTAATAATATGTTTCATTTTTTAACGAGGTTGACACAGTAAAAGGAACTCTCCTCACAGGCCACTAATTCATTTTTTAACGAGGTCGACACAGTAAAAGGAACTATCCTCGGAGGTGACCTTGGCATGGCTTCCAACTAGAAGAAAGACATGTCAAGGGACACTCCTCGAGCATGGCTTCCAAAAAGTCTTCATCAGATGGAAGAACAATTCTTTGGAAGGAACACATGTCAAGGGACTCAAAATGGATAAGAACATCACGTTCAAATAATCCCATAGATTTTTCCATGTCAATTACCGAATCTAAGTCATAGGAAGTCGAGCAAATAGTGAGAGGCTCTCTTACATCGGTAATTGAAAACATGGGACCAGTTGCCACATAATTAACCCGTGGCGGGGTAGATACCACTTTCGTATGAGGAACATTCAGGGATTTCGAATTATTGGTAGTCGAATCAAGACTAGGGAATGAAAGCTGGTCTACAGTCACAATATTTCCATTGTGAGGGAAATACATCACGCAAAAGAGTGTCGATACGATAGCTTCCATTGCATAGAAATATTCTCGCCCAAGGAGTAAATTTAAATCTAAGGGACCTCGAACTACCATAAGATCAATACAGACAGTTTTACCTTCCAAAGTAATAGAAAACTTAGGAAGGATCCCTAAAGGTTCACTAATGGTTCTGTTAAAAGCTTTCAGATTCTATGTAACAAGCACAAGTTCAGGGGAACCCAAAGCTTTCCAAGAAGTTGAGGATAAAATACTAATAGAAGCACCTTCATCTACATGTGTGCGGCATGTGCTCCTACCACCAACCTTCACAATGATTTGGAAAGAGATGGAGGAAGGAAGATGAGGTTCTATTAGTCTATTCCAATCAAAGGAAAAGACCTCAGTACTTGGAGGGGGTTCTATAGAAACAGGTGAAATGCCCCCTAACGTAGAAGAATCTGATGTAACAAGAAGAACTTGAGTGGTATGAAGTTCACTCTCTTCAGGGAGACTGGGATCGAATGAATGGGAAACAGATTAGACCACTTGATCAACTAATGGATTATCAACCTTAATGATATAAGTTTCACTCTCCAATGGAAGAGTGGGATTGATCGAATGGGAAATTGGATCAATCATTTTGTCAGTTGACGGTAGGTTGGGAGAAAGTTGACGGTAACCAGTTGGAAGTTCTTGTTGTGGAATAATAAGGTTTTCCAACAATTTTGAGGCTTCATCCATGTGAGGTAAAATGTGAGTTTGATGACTCCCTTTGCACAACTTACAAGGAAACCTAACTTTACAAATTTTCCAGGGTGACTATCAGCTAGAGGATCAACGAGATTTGTAATGGGATTTCGACTATACTTAATTTTTTTTTGGAATGCGGGACAATTGATAAGGAAGTTGATCAGGAGATCAAAGTCCCTTGTAGAAAACTGCTCAAAAATGAAGTTTCTTAGAATTTGTCTGAACTAGATTGACTGGGAAGAGCTCGCCAAAACGATCATGTAGCCGCAAACGGCACTCAAATTCGTTGCCGTATGGAGGAGATATTGCAGTTTGAATTTGCCCAATAACTTTCAATTTTGAAAGAAATTTTTTTAATATATGTGTTGGGATAATTTTATTTTTTTATTAAGGTTTAATAAATTAATTAAATTATATAGTTTTAATATTTTATATGGTTTTTTATTAAATCATATATTATATCAATAATTATATATTTTAATTAATTATTAAAAAAATTTAATTAAACCTTATTAAAAAAACTAAACATAAAACCCATATATATTAAACAAGAATTATAAAAAAATGTGTTAAACCCACATGGCAACGTATGTTTAAAAAATAACGTGGGCAATGTTTTATTAACACTTCCAAGGTGTAATATATGGTGTGATTCAACGAATGGATTTGGTTCACGTGGGTTTAAATCACGTGGCAAAAGCACGTGTTGTAATACGTTGCTTGGAGCGGAGTTTAAAAATACTGTTGTTTTCAAGCGGTGAGGTATGGTGAGGTTTGATCCCGGGTCGGCGAGATAGCATTGGAGCGGCTTGGCCAATGGGCCACAGCTGTATTTCTTGTTATATTGTGCAAACAAATTGTATTTAAAGCCGCAACAAACTCCGACGGTTAACATAACATTTATTGTTACCGTTTCAACATGTGGCCACGCGCTTGCACATTAATGCTAACCCTCATTTCCGGCGGGTAGTTTGGCGGCCTCCGCCTGTTTTGGTGCCACTCCTAATTTAGTGGCCTTATCTGCAGTTACTCCACAATTAGTGGAGGATTTTTAGGCCAAACTGGCAGTTGGAGTAAAAGAGCCATAACTTTGGCTAGGAAAGTCCTTTTTGGACAAAATGTTTTTTGATTCTGGGGTAATTGATCATTCTAGAGCTGTTGGAAGTGTTTGTAGAGCCATCAAGGTGCTCTATCAGAGAATTTACCAGCGTTTTTGGTCGTGGAGCCACCAGGGCCTAAGGGAAGAAGAGTTGTTTTGGACTATCTTCATCCAATGGAGGTGTTTGTTTAGTCATTTTATACTGATTTGAGCCTTCTGAATCTTAATTTGCAGTGTATTTTTCCATTTTAGGCTTCTATACAGTTTTATTCACATTTTGAGCATTTAATCAAAGAGGAAAAAGCCTAATTAGAGGCTTTTGGACCCAGCGGAGGTAGCCCAAGAGAGGGGTGAACCACTTAAACAATTATTTGTTGTCATACTGTATAATTTTGCTGCATATTTTCAGATTCTGCTCCTTTAAATAGTAAATTTTTATAAGAAAACTTTTCCCAAGCAGGTTTAAACAGTGAACAAAACTTATTAGTTCATCTTCAAACCATTATACTTCATTTGCAGAATATGTATACTTGCCTATTCACACATTAAAGCTGGATCAATGAATACTTTGCACTTAAAAAAAATACTTTCATTGATCGGATCTCAGTGATTACATTTTATTTCTTTAGGCAGAGTCTGTAGAAGGGCCAGGTAGCCTCCAGATTCATCCTTTCTTTGAAAGGTGAAATATCCGGTGAATGCCCCTACAGTCAATCTATGTATGAGAAATACTTTGTTCTCACAATTTCAGATCGAAGTGGTCACCCTTACAAATACTACAAGGTAATTTGGGTTTACGATGCATGTTGAAGGTTTCATCAACATTACTAACACTTGCAGCCATGGTTGGTTGGTTGATTTCTTTCTTATTTTGCTTCTTCTTATTTTTCTTCCCTTTCTTCTTCTTCTTAGCCACCTGGTTACTAGCATCAAGGATTTTTCCAAGTGAAGAGGAAGAAATATTGGGTGAAGAAGGTAAAGGTTCAATGGTGATGTTGAGATGGTGAACTCTGTTGAGGTGAAGCATTCGGTTGAGGTGGAACAATTGGAGTATTCGAGGCCAACGAAGTTGAAAATAACCATATCGGTAAACCTATTGTAAATCGAGGTAATGACAATGTAGCCATATAAGGAGGACCAACATTTCCAAAGCAAGGAAAAGTACTAGGATTCTCATTAAGAGGGATTCCTTAGTTGGTAAATTCCGGAACATTTTCCATTATATTCAACTTCAATGAATTTTATTAACAATTTTAAAACTAAAATTAACAATTCACAATTCACACCTAACAATTAAAATTCACAATTCACACCTAAGGTCTCTAAAAGTAAAAACAAACAAATTAACACGCGCTATCAAATCTAGGAGTCAAACCACACACAAACAGTAGATTCCCACACTAAAAACAATAGTTGGTGATGAAATCCAACATCGTAGAATTTTAATGCAGAAATGGCAGTTGGAATAGTTACCTCAACAACCTGCTTAATGAAACAGACTGGTGAAAGTTCCTCCACTATACCATCTCGAGTGAAGATAACCCTCTGGAGAGTCCAAGTGAATCTAGCCAACGTCTGCTCTAGGTACAGTGGGATCTTCCCTCCACCATCACCTTGGGAAAGAATCCTATAGTTTATGGCCACTAAGGTCACCAACAAGAACAAATATACCTGGGGAAACAGTCTATGATCCGACACACACGCAAGGACAGAGTAACAAAGCTCAATTCCCTTGAAGTATCCTTGACATAATCCAAGGTTTACCAACAAGTGACCCCAGGCTCCTCGACAATGGTCAATCTGAGGTTTATTGTTGTTAATACATGTATATCTTCAATCATTCCCAATGAGGAAGGATTGATTACCTCACTGGTTCAGATATGATCTCGTGCTTGACTCCTTTAGGAGGAGCTTCCCAGAGCATACATGCAACAATTGGAATTTTTCCTACCGCAAGATTGACTACTTGTTTGTTTTAGTTTCTTTGGAAAGTTAACTACAACCTATTCCAAAGCACTAATCCTGAGCCAGATTGGTGGAAAGAGCCCTAAAAATGTAAAAATTACTAGATGAATTTTAATTAATCATTATGTTATTTGGGCTGTTATTACTCAAAGGGTAAATGGATATTAAACCAATGGTGTTATGACCCGAGCCAAAACTGAATGCAATAGAATATGATAATGTAATCTTTTAAATTCGATGAATCCTAACTAAAGTAAGGAAAGAGTTTCCATTCACTTCCAATAATGCAAAAAATTGATCAATAAGAGAAAATATAACAAATTCTCTAATGCACTAATTTCATTAAGAAAAACTAATGCTAATCAATTCAAAACAATTTTTTTTTTTGTGTTTTTAAAACAAGCATAAAAACATGTAAATTAAAATCAAAGAAAACTGATCTAAATCTACGATTTATTTTTCAGAATGTAAACTATGCAATTGTAATCTATGCACAATTCACTTGAAAAGTATGCAAATGTAATCTATGCACATTTTTCACTCATATTCTGAAAATGAGAATTCTAATTATGAAAATGTGATCTATGCAAGAGAATTCTCAAACACAGGATGATTCTAATGTAATCTAAGAACCAATCAAGTGCAAGTAAAGAAAATTGGGTGAGAGTTCCAAAGATCAAAAATAAAAATACTCAAAGGCGATTAACACTCATACATAAACAAAAGCAAAAAGATGCAAAATTGTGAAAAGACTAAGACAAACCTCCAAGTAATGACCAAAGAAAATCAAATTAAGAATTTCTAGAAAAGGAGACTCAAAACACCCAATTAACTTAACGGAGATTGATAAGATGAAAACTTTTCTAAAAGAAACTCATAAACAAGGCTTTTTGACAGAAAAATACAGGTCTGGGTAGATGCTAAGAATCTTAAATTAAATCTAAACTCAAACTGGAAGGAGAAATCTTAAGTTTTTCAAAAATTTGACAGGGTCCGTAGGCTCTAGAGCAAACAAGTGCGGTCCCGCACTGGTTACTCAAGGAAAGTGCGGAGATGCCTGCACTGTGTGTGAAGAAAATGTGCGGCCCCCCAAAAACTTCAAGAAAAATTAAAAATTTCTAAAAAATTTTGAAAGAAAAGTAAAACTAAGCTACCCAAGCCATTATTCATCAATCAAAAACCAGAAAAAAACCATTTTCTCAAGTCAAAATAAAAGAAAAACCAAAAATCAAATTCTTTCCCCAGCAGAGTCGCCAATTTTTTGGCCGGATAAATTGATCTTGTGGACAAGACCGAACTCCCTAGTATCAGAAGATAGTCTAGCAACAAACAGACAATTAAATATATCTTTATCTAGATATATAATGATTTATAAATAAATGCTACAAAGGTGTTACGATCCTACCTTGATCCAACGCTTGTTTGTAGTAATTGTCCTTCAGTCGCCTGAAAGAGTTACCTTCGAAGATTTGCAATCACAAACAAGCAAACATCAAATGGCACCTACATAGCATATATTCATAAATCATATCTATTATGGTGATCAAGGAATCCATAAAATAAACAATCAAATGACAACTTATTGAGAAAAACAAACTTATTTGTATTAAATTTGAAATATTAGAAGAACCTTACAACATTTTCAGCCTTGATGTTGAACAGGTCTTCCCGGGGTCCGAAGCAGGAATTTCCTTTACTCTGACAAGCCTTGCATTCTTCCAACCGAGATACATACAGGTATGTAATCTTTCCTCATAAAATCTCAGCTAAAGGAGTCTAAGTTCCAACAGCACTTCACCTAAAATAACACTAAAGCTTCCAACTATGAAGGGATAGAATCCTCCTTCAAAGGGATAAGCTCCTCACATCAAGGGGTTAGCTCCATAAGGCATGGAATACATGAACCTGAAAAGAGCGGACTGGCCACCGCAAGATTCCTTCTAGAAGCTTCTAAAAATGACTGAGAGTGAGATTTTTTAGTTTACTTGCGCCCTTTTAATCTTTTACAGGGGTCCGTAGGTAAGACAAAGAGAAAGTGTGATACCAGAGTTTTAGAGACTTTTGAGAGCTTTTCTCTTATTTTTAAAGCTTGACATGAGGAACTAATGTTTTAAGACTTGCGAAGGAGGAAATTATGAGTGATAATGAGCTCATACAGATAGCGGAATGTCAAGGTGACAATTTTCAGTGCAACAGTACCTCATACTTTTCCCTTTGATTCATCCTGTAGAAATTTTACTAGAATGAATAACTTCATTCCCTTGACCTACTTCATCAATATGTCATCATATCCTAACCCCAGAATTCTATAAGATATAATTCCCGATGAAACCTTTTTCTTTCTTTCTAGTCAGTGAGTCTAGAGAGGACTCCATTAAAATATATCAACACCTGTTTCTATAGTGATTATTGAATGATGATCCTTGATCTTGATGAATTCCTTCTATCAATGTTGTTATCAATGATATTTCTAGGAGCTACTTCTTCAAGTGCTCCTTCCATGCTTATATCAAGATGCTATTAATATATAGTGCTTCCTATCATACTATTTTACAACCAACAAAAATCACTTAAAGAGGAAGACGATCTCAATCATAATAGAGTCCGTTCGCTTCTTCTTTCTTCAATTTCTTTGCATTAGGTTCTTCCCTTTCATCTAAAACATGGGCTTCTTCCTTTTTTCTCTTGTCCTTTCTAGATTTAGGACAATCCCTTTTATAATTCCCAAAATAATTATATCCAAAGAATATTTCTTTGACCAAATTTACCGAATCTTCCTTTCTTCCTGGACATGGCTGCAAACACTTGATTCCTTTCACTTGATCCTATATCAGCTTTGGATTTCAATCTAGTTTCTTCTATCTTACATAGATCCTAGAATGGAATTGTTTCTTCTTTCCCATCGATACTTGAAGTGAAACTACTCCATTCTTTAGGTAGATCATTTTGTACCACAGTGAGTATTTCTCTGTCAGAAATTACTTCTCCTAATTTCTACAGTTGATCTCGTATTACAAAAATGTCCACAAGATATGGAATTATTCCTTCCTTTCTTGACATTCTCAGTTTGTATAATTTTTGTCTCGAGGATATTATTTCCCCTGCAGAACCTTTCGAGAATAGCTCCATCAATTTATCATATATTTCTTTAGAGGATTCTAGATTTTATACATAGGGAATGAGAGAGTCCCTTTTGGATTCTATAAGAATCCTTTTGGCTCTTATGTCTCCCTTCATGTATTTGATAGATGATTGAATGTATTATTTTGTAGGTTGAATTGAAGATCCTGCAATGTAGCCCATTAATTTATCATATTTTCAATTAGATTCAAATTTGTCCTCTTCTTCCATATACTAAATTTTGATGAACCAACCAATTTGTTGCTCTCTTTGCAATAAGTCATTTTGACAGATTTAGATAAGGTCATAGATACTTACTTGAGTAGGGTGACTTCCTCCTTCTAGCAGCTTCCTTAATGATGATGAAAATGAAGTTAGGAATTTCTTCTTAGATTGAACTTTCCAATGTAGGTGACCTTGGATCCTTGATGATAAAGGATGTCTTCTAAAAGATGATGTCTCTTCCAACAATGTGTTCAATATAAATATTTGATGGCAAAGATTATCTCCTTGATAAGTGAATCTTTTGAATGAGATCGAAGGTCTTCTTGAGATGACTTGAGAATATTCCTTGCAAACTGATTTGAATTTTCAATGTAGTCTTTGATTATTGCTTCCTTGAGTGTCTCCTTGTCAAGTAGCCCTTGTTTTCAGCACCTTAGCTTTGATTCCATGTTTATAATTTGGTAGGTGATGATTAATTAAAATTCTCTTCTTGATAATTACTTGTGAGCTTACTGTACTTACTTATGTATTCTCTTCTTAGCTTACCAAGTCAATTAAGTCTTTCATCAAGTCAATTACCAAAACACAAGAAACACAAATATAGGATCTTCAAGCCAGGGCCAAAACCTCTCCCTCTCGGAGAGGTAAACCCATAAGGAATTATTCTTATAAGTACCATGACCATGACACAAACCCTAGACCCTTGTATGCCTTCAAGGCCTTGTCACTGCTTCTTTATTGACTCCTTGAGCTGATCCTTCTTTTATGCACCATCCTGCACCTTTCTGCACTAGAACTAGAGAGCTCGATCTCTCACTATACTTCCCTTATTTGGTTGTGTGTGAACCTTAATTGACTCCTTTTGATGAAAAATCCACTTTTCATAATATAACATGCCCTTGCGGATATTGTATTACTTCGCTTGATAACACATATTATACTTCACACTAGTCCTGCAATTTAGCACACACACAATCCTGCAACTTCGCAATTACAACAGTGCTGCAACTTCACACATATTACAGTGTTGTAATTTCTCATATATTATAGTCCTTTATTCTCTCTACAAGTATACCTTAAAACAGATCTATCCTCGCTCTATAATACGCTTTATACTTCACTTTCTATCTCCTTCTTACTTGCACTAATATCAGACATGTATCACCAAAGATCTCTTAGAATTTTCTGAATTTATCTCCTTCAAATGATCCACAAACCTATCCTTATATATATTGGAAAAAACTTCTTTTGGGCCAACATGTAGGCCTTCTTCTGAGTCGACGTAGAGGGTTGCTTCTGAGCCGACTTGTGTAAGGACATGGGGGTCATATAATTCACTGTATATAGGCCGAATTGAGAGGTTATATCAACACAGATCTTGATCATCATTTGTGTGCAATATTCAAGGCTTATGTGACACAGTCTGGAGGCATACAAGTTTGACTCTTCATAAACATGACTCTTTAATTAATACAATTTATGACCTTAAGACAAATCCCTAATAGACATTAATAAGAAGACTATTGACCTATAATAAACCTTGCTCATGAAAACCATGAGGCAAGCATACCAAAAATATATATTATTATCTTTGTCTTCTTCTTTCATAATTACATAGTGAATATGAAGACCGATCTTGGTTACACTTTCCAACACCATGTTGCATACAAAATGACATACATAAAATGTGAGAAATTTAAAGAGGAGTTTGAGATGAGTTGTCTTATAAGCTAGACAATAAGGTGACAAGAAGGTTGGTTATCATCTCCAAGATGAGTTGTCCTATAAGCTAGAAAATCTCATTATTCCAAACTAAGAAATATTACAACTTATCACATAGGCTCATACCTCCAAAATTGTAGGGAATTTTGGCGATGGGAAGACAATTTCCAAATTACAAAGGTATGTATATTTCCTTGGAAGGCAAGAAGGTGTAGCTTAAATTATTAGAGGATGCATACTTTGTTATACTAACAAGCCCATTAATAGAAATAAATATTTATACCATCCCTTCTCTATACCTACTAGACCGTATGAAAGCATCTCCATGGATGTTGTGAGTGGTTTTTCAAGAACCAATAAGGGACAAATATCCATTTGTGGTAATTGGCATGTTTAACAATAGGTGTAATCTTATGAATTGTAAAAAAACCATCATGGGACAAGATGTAGCACACATGTCCTTAAAAAAGTTCTAGGTGCACTTTGGGATACCTCAGAACATAATATGAGATATAGGTACCAAAGTTCTTAATGACTTTTGGACAACACTTTGCAAGACGACGGAGACCAAATTGAAAAGACTACCAACTTTCCATCCACAAACAAATGGGTAGAGAACAGTAGTGAATGGGACATTGGCTCAACATTCGAGGGATTACAATTAAAATCACATAAAGACTTGGGACAAAATTTTGGTTTATATTCAACACTCTGATAACATATCAATCTATACTTCTAGCCTCAAAGGTTAGCTTAGTTGGTCAAGTTTTTCTCGTTAAATCACTTTTACTATTGAGAGGTCATGAGTTCAATTTTCTTGACACTCTCGTGGTTAGGGTCTGTGTTTGAGAAGACAGGAAGTGATCCCTTCGAGTGGATTTTCCTGGAAAAATATTATGTGAATGTATTGGTCACCAATCTCTGAAGACTGTGAGCCATATTGAAGAAAAACAATAAAAAAAATATCAATCCATACTTCTATCAATAAGTCCCATTTGAAATTTTCTTTGGGTATTTTTCCATATTTGCCCTTAAATGGCATATATGAAAAATGAGTGAGGAGAAGCCACCATAGGAAAATCATATAAGGGTGAAAATTTCATTGCTAAGGTCAAGCAACATTTGCAAGTATAAGAGACGCTAAAGAAATCACAAGAATAGTAAATGACTCAACATGATATTGGGAAAACATTTAAGGTGGGAGACAGTTTTTTCGTATTTGAGCAAAGAGAACCTACATGTTCCTAGGAAGAAAATCAAGGCTTTTCAGTATGGTCATGTTGTCACTCGGATTGTACAGGCATTGCGACAACAACTCAGGGAGGTAGTTGTCACTTTGATCCCCGCCCACTCCATTCTAGTTGTCTCCCAACAGCAAGCTATGGGGGGTAGTCCATATAGAAGAAAGATGATGAAAGACAAGTTGGGAACCAACTTGTTTGGGAGACACAGTTGAGTGGCCAAGCTACTTGGTTAAATTTAGCAAGAATTAAAGATTTAATTAGATTTGGAATTGAGAACAGTACCTTATGGAGTCAAAATTATTTCTTGATACAAATTAAAGCCAAGTAACCAGATGGACAACTGCAACTTAAATGAATAACTAACCTATATGAGATGTAAGTCCTAAGATCAAAGTATGATTCACGGATCATGGTAAATTTTAGATTATATGCCTCATCTAAATGGAACCTCTCTCTTAATTGTTTTGATACCAGTCTTTAGAGTAGGTTATGGGATGGAAGTCAACGAGAAGCAAGAAGAGGCTTGATTAATGATACCTCCCCCTGTGTTCCAACCACCTAGTGCCTTCGACATTGTAGAGATGCTCTGACGACTGCAAGGTCACTATGTTAACCACTAGAAAGTGTCGAATCCTTCAAGATAAACAAGAAAGGGTTGTCCTAAGTGTCTATCAACCAAGCTTATGCTTGGAGGTAAATTATTAGGTGCAAGACGAGTCCTAGAATGCTATTGCAATGATGATGAGTGAAATTCTTAGTTTGAGATTAGCTTAATGTTCGAGTACTTTAAATTATGATGAATCCTTAAAAGCAAGAGTATTTATCAATGCAATCTCACAGCCAGGAAAGTGCCAATTAACTTGGTGCCAACAATAAATCAATCCACAAGATACTTAATAAACAATTGAAGGAAATTATAGCACTCAATTAGCAAATGATTACCAACACAAAATTCCAATCACAATTACTCAAGATGTTTCAATTATGATCTTATGCCAATGCTATAATTCCAACTATATTTCAAATGCCCAAAGTAGCTTAATTCATCAACAAGATTAGAACTTAAATGTTTGGGTGTTTTAAGTGTCAAGTTAACAAATCCTCAAATCTAACACAAGACAAGCAATTGTTAGAGCTCAACAACATAAACCACTATGAGCCAAATAAATCATGAAAAAAAAGCTACTTATGATGAAGTTGGGACAACAGTAAGTATATTACTTCAAAACAAGGATATTTCCAAACATGAATCATAAGATGACTAAAGAGTAGCCTAGTGACTTGCCAATGTAAATTTGTGAATTTTAGCCCACTTATGATGAGGTACTAACTATTATATAAAATCTAAAATACTTATTACAACAATAAGAAAAGTGAACAATTAGGGAGTTATTAATGCCACAAGAAGTGCCAAATTATGCCCAAAACTTAGAGTAAGCTTGCCAAACTGAAAAGATTGATCTTTTAGCCCCTTAACGTGCAGTATTCAAGAAATATTCAGATCTGATTTCACAGTTATTCAGAGATATTCCAGCAAGATAAAAAATAGATCTAGGCTAGATGATCAATGCCCAAGGGTCCCAAAATTTAGGAAAAAATTATTATGAAATTTTTTAGATTTTTTTTACCACTTAGATGTGATTTTAGGGCTTTTATATCATTGTTATGAAATAAATATTATAGTTGTAGCAAAAAAATGAGAGAAAAATGGTTTAGAGAGAAAGCCCTAAGTCCAAAGCCTTGTAGATCACTTGCCCAAAACACACCAAGTATTCAGTCCCAAAAAATTTCAGAAATGGAGAAAGGTTAATCTAGGGCTAGGAAGAGGGCTAAGGGCAATGAAGGAGGCTCAAAAAATATAGTGGCTAGGGAAAATGGGCCACAGGGGTCAACGCAGTGGCTAAAAAGGGGAGAAGAAGGCTCACAGGGGGAGGTCGAAGCAGGAGGGAAGGAGAGAAAGCCCTAAAAGGGTTGTGGCTTGACCCTAAGGGCCCTAAGAACCCACATCAAGCCTCTAGGGATTATGTCTAGAGATTTGAGGGTGGGACGAGGACTCCTAAGCCCATATCCAGGCTTGAAAAGGCCTCTAAGGCTTGACGCTATGCCAAATAGGGAAGGTCGAGGCCTCAAAAGGCTACAACTAGCCCAAAAAGGGCCTAAAAAGATGATGATGAGGGTTTTTAGGCTGACACGGGGGCTAGAGAAGGAGACATTGGCATTGGTGAGGCTGGATACAGGCCCAGGAGGGATGAAACTTGAAACCCTCGCTTTATAAAAAATTATTTGCTTCAAATTTGCAATTTTTCTCAATTTCTTCGATGGCTAGCCCTGTAAAAATTTTGGAGACTAGATCTTACACTCAAGGGCCTAGATCTAGTTCTATTCCATATTTCTCCACTTAATCTCACCTGAAAAATAAATCTACAAATACCAAAAACCCCAATATATACCAAAAAACTTCAAACCCTAAAACCCCAATTAGAAAAAATAATTTACAAAATTTATTTACAAATTTATTTACAAAATTTTACAAATATATAATGCTTTTAAAATAAAATTTTGAGAAACAAAATTTTTATTAATTTTCCTTGGTTAAATGGCTAATAATACTTTGAAAAATAAATCTACACTACATCCTTAGCAAAGTTAGATAAACCATAAAAATATTTGAAGTCCAAACAGGGTCAATTCATGCCCACAGTTTGTGAACTTGGAGCCTAAGGACTTGGGAACCTGCAAACACTATATATTTTCTCAAGCAATCTTGTCAGACATATGGTGAATTAGATCACCTAAGACAAACCCAAAATCAACCAATCAAATGATTTTTTAAAAATATTAAGCACAATATAGGAAAGCCCATACCCAACACATACCACAAATCAACAAACACTGAACAGCATGAACTGCACCCCAAAGTATTTATTATGATTCAAAAAACTTTCCCAACAAGACAACAACGTTACATCAAAATTTCTGTAGAAATCTTTTAAAGCCAAAAATAAGATGGCTTGACACTCAAATGACTCTATTTATAGTTAAATCCTCCAAGTGAAAATATAACAGCTAGTTGGCTTCATCCTTGTCAAAATAATCTTGGTTGTTGATAAATATTTAATGATATTTTAATCTTTGTCGTTGAAAATATTTATTTTGAGGAATTTTCGAATTTCTCATTAAATCTCTTTTTTATTAGCTCAAAATTAATTATTTTGAGCTAATTTCCTCAAAAAATTGACTTTGACTTAACTACCAAGGTCCAAGGGTCCAATTTTTCTTGAAATTTCCAATATTCCCATGGTGGGAGACCTCCAAAAATTAATTTCTTTGATACCCACGAATTTTTCCATTTGGAGAATTTTATTTCTCTAATACTCTAACTTAGACTCTAATTAATTAATTTTTGGGCTTAAGATTAATTCAATTTTTACCATAAAAATTAATTAATTAACACTTGAGGGGATCTAATATTTTTTCCGCCCTCTAATATTTTAGCCGTGGTGTCTAAGCATGAGGGAACATACACTAAAAGAATTTTTACGTAAGATTTTTACAATTCAACTCTAAGGGGGAATACTTATTTGGCTTAGACCCTCAAATTACACACTCCATTCTGAGACACAATATGATCTACTAGACCAAGTGATTTGTAATAAAATAATTTAGCCAAATAGCTTAAATTATTCTCAAATCACTTTTACATAAGACTCGGCTAAAACACTAGGATTCACCTAAGACTTTGATGAAGAATTCCACCCTAGCTTTGCGGTGGGGTTGGAGGGAAAAACTCTATCGACCATCCATGTTTCGAAACACAAATGAATCAATGACACGAAAAACCTCCTAGGATGAAATTTCCATCAAAGTAATAGCCTTACCTACATTGTTACATACATTCACGGTCTTATTAGCATCATTTACATTACAAATTTCAGAATGAGTTTACAATGACACATAATATTGATGGGCGATGATCTAATCCTTTGAAAAAAAATTGGTACATCTGCTTCCTTGAACTTTGACAAAAGTGAGTGCAACATTTTCCTCCATATGGGGAAACGTTACTTCCATGAAGTAACGTGAGAACCCCAGAATCTTACATCCAAAAAAACATAAGTCTATCAAATACATATCCATTCAAAATAAGAATCATCATGTACAGAGAGTAATTATCGTTGGAATAGAAAATTTTCTACTCTAACAAATGGGAAAATAAAATTATTGAACTAAAACTTAAATGCGTGAAATAAAACTATCTATCGAAATGAAATAAAAAGGAGTAGGGCTAGAGATACTATACAAACGATTCCCCATGGAATCAAATATCATTGATGTGGCACAATCTTGGGCATCTTCTTACTGACTGGTAGATCAATAGGTTGTTATTTAGATGTCCCTTGCTAAAATCTGACCCTTTTTGGTTGGTGTAATTGCTCATCATTGTGTTTCCTATCTCTTTCAAAATAAAACCTTCTTCTCTTTCTGCTCGGAGGATGGGATGGGCAGTGGAACAAAGAAAAGTGATAAACTGGTTCGATAAACTCTGATTCAAAATGCGGTGGATGACCTTGTGGCACAACTTCTTCACCATTCTTCAATCTCTTTAGAACTTTCATGTGATACCTTTGTTCTACTTCTATGTATAATCTGACCATGCCACTAGTTGTTGCGAGAATAGTGGCGTAAGATAAGTCCATCTCAATAGACCCACCTAAATCCCCTGCGAACGTTCTGGAGAGAAGCATCCCCCATACATCTGGTGCATTTATTATTGCTATGTCCATGATAACGATCCTATATAGGTAATCTGCAAAGGGGACCTGTAAGTCTTTAACTACACCAAGGACTTCAACCTTCTTAGAATCCATGGAGAAAATGTTATGATAAGGTCTAGAAATTCTTAAGTTTAATATTTCCATGACTTTCTTAGTCATAAAATTTGTAGATGCACCAAAATCAAGCATACAATTACGAAGCAAACGATCATTAATGTCCAAAATTAGGAAGAAGAGTTGATGATCTTCGTTCATCATGTAGCAGTTTAAGTATTTTAACTTAATTTCTTCTTCCTTAAGATTATCATCCATTTACCTTCTTGAACCATACCCAAAGCCTTGAAGAAAGAAGCCCTTTGAGATGGAATTATTAGAAGTTCAAGCACTGGGACAGAGATCTTAATGTTATTAACCCATGCAACCTAATCTATTTTCAATCATGACTTCTACCTTTCGGAGGAAAATTGTTTATTCTAATTTTTATCTTTACCTTTCCTCTTATAGGTGTATCCCTTACTTTTAGCAATTTCTAAAAAAAATCTCTTGAGATGGTTTTTTACCATATGCTTGCTTGATGGGGACATATTCTTCACTGAAATTATTTATGGAAAATGATGAAGAAATCGTGTCAGCACAGCAACATTCTTCAGGAACATCTTGTCCTGCACTATTTACTTGTTGACTTGTTCCTTCTCCTAAAATTATCCTAGTAAAGGAAAATGTATTCTCTTTATGGAAACTCTCACAAGGTCTACAAAAATGGATAGCTCATCAACCACATTAGTAGACTCAAGCGGTGTAGGAGACCTCTGATCATTAGAAGGATTCTTTTGTAATATCCCCCAATGGGAATGCACAGCACTTCCTGTTGAAATAACGCACTTCTGGGAAATCTGTGCACAGAAATGAGTTTGCAGCTCTTGGATCCCTTATATCAGTAGATCTAGGGTCTAGATCCAAAAGAAGAGCAAAAACAAATCAAACTAGGTGTGGTAAACAGATCTCCCACCACCTAGTCTAGCTGAAAAACACCCAAAGAGAGGGGTTGCAGCTATGTACAACAAACTGCTTCAGAAATAATACAGTTTTGGAAAGCATGAGTAGGAGGCCATCAAATAAGATCAAATTTTGAATATACATCAGAAAATCAGATTTATATTGGTTCTCTTACATTATACAACAGAATATAAAAGACAAGAGAGAAGGAAAACTTCAGAAAAGAAGGCTGCAACACATGTATTCATGCAAAATGGCTTAACAACGTTATTTTATGGAGCTGCAGCAGTTGAATTTTACACTTCAGATCTAGAGAATATTTTTTTACAAAAGATCAGTTCCATTTTAGGTATGTACACTAGAAAGGCTCTATTACAAGATCCCCTTCGGGTTTTGATCAAATCATACAATACAAAGAGTAGATATAAGTTTAAAGTAGCAAATCTGTAAGATTATTTAGAAATTTCTGAAGATGATTTTACATTAGAAACAGATCATATCTATATGGAACATGGATCAGCAAGCTAATCCATGGATCACCAAAGTGAAAGGCAAAGCCCAGCACCAGAGATCTCTCATCGAAAAGGGGATCAAAACACCCTACAAAACCTCCACTGAAAATAACACAGTCCTAGAAGGGAAACTGCATTGTAGCTTGAAGCACTGAGTTGGACTGATGCCAAGATGTGAAATATCAGCTCCAAAGGTTCAGAACTCTCTTTCCCATGGGATAGAATACTTTCCCAGTGAAAAGAGGGACGGAAATGGCCTAGATCTACGCAAATCTAACCTCCACTTGTTGCAGCTTGCAAGGACAACCTAATCCTAAACAGGATCAACGATGTAGTTGAAAGATGAGCTTGGCCTGATGCCAAGATGTGAAATATCATCTCCAAAGGTTCAAAACTCGCTTTCCCATGGGATAGAAGACTTTCCCAGTGAAAAGAGGGACTGAAATGGCCTAGATCTAAGCAGATCTGACCTCCACTCACTGCAACTTGCAAGGAAAACCTAATCCTAAATAGGATCAGCGTTGTATTTGAAATATGAGCTTGGCCAAATGCCTAACAGTGGATGAAATCAACAAGAATCCTTTAATAAATCCTCAATGGAAGAGGTGGGGTCCCTACATAGGAACTCCCAATTGCTAAGCAACACTATTCTCAGCAACAGACAAGATACTCATAAATATACACAATCAACGACCTCCTCTTGTTGCCTCCCCCTTCCTTTTATAAGATGAAAGCCTTGGCAAACCCTAAACCACCTTGATGAATTAGCTCCTTTCACATAAGGGGCCTCCATCTAGAACTGTGTTGTTCCTCCATGAGGTACATTGTATCTAGAGAGCATTGTAGATTTGGTCAAGGTTGACTCAGTCTCATAGCTCAAACCCCTTGCACACCTGCAAGTGATTTTTTTACATGGCCCAGATTTATCCTTGTTCATATGGGCATTGATTTATTCATTATTTTCAAGAGTTTTACATGTCCTCCTTTATGAATTCATTCATGCAACAGAAAATGAGACAAAAATGTGTATTCCTCTTAGCTTAGGCCAAGTAGGAATATTACAGTCCTCCCCTCCAAAATGTTTCTTGTCCTCAAGCAATTGATAGGGTGAGTGTTGCAGTACTTCCCCTCCTCCATAGGTGACACCATCAAGAATCAAGTCCTCCTCATAAGCCAAGTGTTCACCAAGCCAACACATCATGAATTGTTCCTCCAAGGTCATCATAAGATGTACATAGTCCATCCCACAAGGAGTGAAAAATTCAACACAAATAAACATGGTTGGAGCAATGTTTTCTCTAAAACATGTAGCATGAGGTACATAGAGAAGTTCCATTCCATGTGGTACATACAAACTGCCCATCCTCCCTCCATACAATCCCATAAATAGCACAACTATGTCATCCAAGTATGGAAGAGAAATTACATATATACAAACAGAAATTTGTGCTTGAGGAGGTGGGTCAAAATCCCACATGTGATGCCAGCGCAGTGCATCCCCTGCCTGCATTAGGTCAAGGTGTAGCAAGTGGCATTCCCACCACACATTTGCTGCATGAGTCATCATAACATAGCTGAAGCTTTCAGATATGTTTGGTGCCTTTGGGAAGCACCCATCATGAAAAGGAATCTCCCTTTGCACAACAAGGGAGTGGCCAAGTTCAGAATTTCACTCCCTTTAGGAGTCATAGCCTGCAAAAACATGGTAAAAGAATGTGATAAATCAGAAAATGAAACTTGCTTTGCATGATCATACCCTTTACCATCATAGTCCCTCATACATATGGAGTCGTGCATGGGCATTCTCCCTCTCCCAAAAGAAGGAAGAAATGGTTGAAATGACTCTTGCATGGAGTCCATTGGCTGCCCCAACCCCACACAGCTCATGCACTCTTGAAATTTCTGATGTAATTCCTCTCTCAAACCTTCCCAATCAAAGCTCCTCACGATCAGGGTGTAGATCTTCCTTGACTGCATATGGCTGAGAAAGAATTCTTTGTGTGCCCCTTGTAGTATCTTCTGCTTGAGCTTGGAAGCTCTAGACAAGAAGACCCTACCATGATGATAGATGACTCCCCCTTGGAATAAGTAGCCCTCTTCTTGCTGCATGCCATCTAGTATCATACATGTGTGGAGATCTTTGGAATACTCTACAAGCAGTTGATATTTCCAGTACAGATCCACACTGCTCAATAATGACAGTGTTGATGATACCTCCATGGGAGTGTCTGTAATGTTGTTGATCTCTTCTCTGACATTTCTCATGCCAAAGATGTGTGTTGGAAGGTTGATCCTCCCATTATTCTCCTCCCACAGGCAGATTTGGAAATGAGAGGGGGTGATAGTGATGAAGGGAGAAGATCCCCCTTACTCTTGAGCTGTCCCAAGCCTCCCAGCGCTGTATCTTGGTCTTCCATTGCTCCAATCCCTCCTGGATCTAAGTTTGGAGCAGCACTTTGTGAAGCCTCCCCACAAGATCTGAATCTAGTGGCCTCCCAGGTGGTTTGCCACTAGATAGGAATGTCCCATGCAGAATTCTCATGAACATAAGAGAAGGGGTTGTGAGATCCTTGCTTCCACTGTGCAAATCCATCTATGTTGTTTGTGTGGAAGTGCTAGGTGAGGGGTAAGTATGCATGCCTTGGATCATTTGAGGTTTACCACTCTTCATGTCCACCCATTCCATTTGAAAATCCTTCCAATCATTGGTGACTTTCCCTAATGTAATCAACCATTGGAAACCCAAAATGATATTGGTGTCTAGTATGTCAACCACAAAAAAAGTGATCCACCAAAGTGTAGGACCCCATAGTGACGGAAAGTGATGGGACATAGTGCATGCATTTCATTTTCCTATCCCATGGGACCAATACAGAGAATCCCTCAAAAGTATCAGTGGGTATTGCCCTCCTTTGCACCAGATGAGCATCAATAAAGTTGTGGGTTTCCCCACTATATATCAGTACAGAAACCCTCTGATTCATGATTGAACCTTGTACTCTTAAGGTCAAGTACTTAGGTACTCCTCTCAAAGATGCAAGAGTTCATCCTATTGGAGCAAAGGCTCCATTCCCATCTCCAGTTGGTGTTGGATCTCCCTCAACATTGTCAGCGTTGTGACCTCTTCTTGGTTCATCATCTTCTTCTTCCTCCTCAAAATCTGAGAAGACTTCTATTTAGTGTGCTTTCCCAATAGCAAAACTATGCCCAGGTGCCCATGACTCTTGGCAAGTGAAACATAGTTTACTCTTTCTCAACTCCCTCCTGACTTCAATATCAAGAGGATTCTTGAATGAGCTCTCCTTGGGAGCAGCTTTCTCTTCCTTTCCTTTAGAAAGGTAAGGGGCCTTGTTCTGAAAAGCTTCCTTTGCTTTTGGCAAGGCATCTTGGAATTCTCTAGCCCTCTCAATGGCATCATGCAAAGTGACAGTCTTGGTAGATTTAACCAACCCATGCAAAGGTTCATCCAAGCCATCGATGAACATATACACCCTCCTTGTTGTATACATATCAGGAACCATAACAAATAATCTCAGAAAATCAAAGATATAAGTTTCTGCATTTCCTGATTGCTTTAACTTTTCAAGGCTCCTGAAAGGTGCTTCTGGATCCTTTCTGTCAAACCTCTCCACCAGTCTTCTAGTGAATTCAGAATAGGCAGTCACATTGGCATGGCCCAATGTAGACAACCCATGGAACCACCAATTGTGTGCTTCACCTTCAAAGTGCAGCGCTGCAATCTTGATGGCTTCAATCTCAGGGACTTTGTTCAACTAAAAGTAGATATCTAGCTTTTCTACCCATGCCTTGGCAGAACTGGTGGATGACCCATCAAACTTGGGCAAAATGAATCTGCCCATAGAGTGATGTCTATCATGATTCTGAAAGAATCCACCATCCCTATACTGATGCCTTGGTCTTCTTTTCTCCTTGAGGTGACAAAACTCTTGAAAACTCAAGTGATCCTTGAATCTCTGATTCTGAGAATCATATTCCTCAAAGTAGTCTTCAAGGAATGCTTTCTCTTGAGGCCCTTCATTTTTCGCAGCCAAGAAGGTAGGCATAGTAGAGCGTTGTGGAGCTTGTAGAGCTTGTGGCTGGTTCATTGGTTGACCATTCCAGTGGTGAGACATGCCAGAGCTTTCCCCATGATGAAATCTCCCACAAGATTCCTTCATCCTGTCCATTCTCATCTCTTTTATCTCTCTATAAAGATCTTGCATGGCTGCCAAAAGAGTTCTTGCAAACTCTTCTCCTTCTTTATCACTTCCAGTTTCAGGGGCTTTACCCTTGTCTTGATCCTCAGTGGTGTAATCAAATTTCTTGTGGATTCTATTCTGATACCTCTTCTCCCTCTTAATAAGAGGCTCATCTTCTTTTGAATGCATTTTTTCTTTGGCTCTTCAATGGAAGCATAAGCTGTGCCAAGAAAGGAGCTATGATACCACTGTAATACCCCCAAATGGGAATGCACAACAGTGCTTGCTGAAATAACGCACTTCTGGGAAATATGTGCATAGAAATGAGTTTGCATCTTCTGGATCCCTTAGACCAGTAGATTTGAGGTCTAGATCCAAAAGGAGAGCAAAAACAAATCACACTAGGTGTGGTAAACAGATCTCCCACCACCTAGTCTAGCTGAAAAACACCCAAAGAGAGGGGCTGCAGCTATGTACAACAAATTGCTTCAGAAATAATGCAGTTTTGGAAAGCATGAGTAGGAGGCCATAAAATAAGATCAAATTTTGAATATACATCAACAAATCAGATTTATATTGGTGCTCTTACATTATACAACAGAATATAGAAGACAAGAGAGAAGGAAAACTTTAGAAAAGAAGGTTGCAACAGATGTATTCATGCAAAATAGCTTAACAATGTTATTTTATGGAGCTGCAGCAGTTGAATGTTACACTTCAAATATAGAGCAGATCTATGTACAAAATATCAAATCCATTTCATTTATGTACACTAGAAAGGCTCTATTACAAGATCCCCTTGGGGTTTTGATCAAATCATGCAATACAAAGAGTAGATCTGAGTTTAAAGTAGCAGATCTGCAAGATTATTCAGAAATTTATGAAGATGATTTTACATTAGAAACATATTAGATCTATACATAACATGGATCAGCAACCTAATCCATGGATTACCAAAGTGTAAGGCAAAGCCCAACACCAAAGATCTCTCATCAAAAAGGGGATCAAAACACCCTGCAAAACCTCGACTGAAAATAACACAGTCCTGGAAGGGAAACTGCGCTGTTGAGTTGGCCTGATGCCAAGATGTGAAATATCAGCTCCAAAGGTTCAAGACTCTCTTGCCCATGGGATAGAATAATTTCCCAGTGAAAAGTGGGCCTGAAATGGCCTAGATCTGAGCAGATCTGACCTCCACTTGTTGCCGCTTGCAAGGACAACCTAATCCTAAACAGGATCAGCGTTGTATTTGAAAGATGAGCTTGGCCAAATTCCTAATAGTGGATGAAATCAGCAAGACTCCTCTAAGAAATCCTCAATGGAAGAGGTGGAATCCCTGCATAGGAACTCCCAAGTGCTAAGCAACATTATTCTCAGCTAAACAACAGAGAATGGTATTTGTCTAAACAGACAAGATACTCATAATTATACACAATCAACAACCTCCTCTTGCTGCCTCCCCCTTCCTTTTATAAGATGAAATCCTTGGAAAACCCTAAACCACCTTGATGAATTAGCTCCTTTCACATGAGGGGCCTCCATCTAGAACTGCGTTGTCCCTCCATGAGGTACATTGTATCTAGACAACATTGTAGATTTGGTCAAGTTTGACCCAGTCTCATAGCTCAAACCCCTTTCACACTTGCAAGTGATTTGTTTACATGGCCTAGATTTATCCTTGTTCATATGGGCATTTATTTATTCATTCTTTTCAGGAGTTTTACATGTCCTCCTTTATTCATTTATTCATGCAACAGAAAATGAGACAAAAATGTATATTTCTCTTAGCTTAGGCTAAGTAGGAATATTACATCTTTCTTGGGCATGGATTGTTGTTACGCTTGTTATTATTAATATTCATCGGCGACAATATACTCTACATTCAACTTCTTTCCATTTGGATTAATTGATTCTACATATCACTCATTTGTCTAGCATGTTCATTTTTATTTCCTTGATTACTCGAGTTAATTCCTTGATCGATTCTGGTTCCTCTTCTTTAACTTCTTTACCCTTAGATTTAATTGGAACTTTATCAAAACCTGGGACCTCTGAATTACTTGAAACTTTTCTATCCCTTACCAATTCTCCAACTTTATTCTGAGCAGCAGCTAAGGTAACAAGTTTGGCACGTCTAATTTCATACTAAGTGTCACCGTTAAAAGGTTCGAGATATTATTCCAAAATTGTCTTGTCAGGAGGTCTATAATATTGAGTCATATATTTTAGAATACCATTAAATCTTTGGTTGAATTCTTCCACAATACCATTCTCTCTTTTCGTTATAGTATTCAACTCTTTAACCAAGTTATTTCCTTCCCTCTTATCCCCATCTTTATCTTTAAACGCATCAATGAGGGCTCTTAAGGAGTCAAAGGCAGTATCTTCCTTGTCATGAAACCAATCAACCACATTATCTTCCAATGAAAAAACAAATAAATTCATCCTAACATCTTCATGGTTATAGGCAATGGAATGAGCATATCTTTGGATGAAGGAGTTAAACTATTTTATGTGAGCCTCAGCATTAATGGCATTGTTTCCTTCGAATATTGGAAATTTTCACATAGTGGACTCATTTGGCAGGTCATATGGATATCCCTGAATGTTGGTGAAGTTGCAAGGCCTGTAAAAGTCACCCATAATGTCTTGATTTATAGGATTAATGAAAGGCAAATGGAGATCAAGGAGAGCTCCCTGCACAAGAAAATTTAACCGCTCTCTAGAATGTAATTTGTTTAACTAGGCTCTTAGAACCTTTTCAAGATCAAGATCAGGGTTAACCAACCTACTAGGATTATTTCTAGAGTAAGCTCTAGTGAATGGTTGAGCAAGTGGAGTCTCCACCCAAACAGGAAAACCACCTAAATGCTCAGGTGCTAATGGTATAGATAAACATGATGAGAGGAAAAGTGACCAAACAAAGGATAAGGTGATGAAAAGGTGAAGAATGATGAAAGGGAGGGTGCCAAAAAAAATTTTGTTACTTGAAGGGACAATGAATGGCAAAAAAGGATTATAAGATTGGGAAGAATTTCATTGAAGCACCGAGAACAAGATAAACTTATCCCCGGCAACGGCGCCAAAAAATGTTGTGGCATTGGTGCAACAAGGAAGATGAAACCAATTAGCAAATTAAGAAGAGAGATGGTGATTATCATAAAGCAAAAGCCCAATAAAATGGTCCTCGGGAAAGGCGCCAAAAAAATTTGTGGTGTTGATGGGCTAATGAATGAATTAGAAGAATATAGAGATTATAAAGATTATCGTTAAACCTGACAACAAGAAACTTGTCCCCAAAAACGACACCAAAAAATTTTGTCGCTCGAATTGTATAGGCACAGCAACAACGGTTCAGGGCAGGGGTTGTCACTCTAATCCCTGCCCACTCTATTCTAGTTGTATCCCAATAGAAGTCTATGGGGGTTAGTCCTTATAGAAGAAATTTGATGAAAGACAAGTTGGGAACCAACTTGTTTGGGAGACACAATTAAGTGGCCTAGCTACTTGGTTAAATTTAGCAAGACTTAAATACTTAATTATATTTGGAATTGAGACGAGTGCCTTATGGAGTCAAAATTCTTGCTTGTTACAAATTAAAGCCAAGTAACCAGATGGACAACCGTTGCTTAGATGAATAACTAACCTATATGAGATGCAAGTCCTAAGATCTAAGTGTGATGCAAGGATCTTGGTAAATTTTAGATTATATGTCTTGTCTAAATGGAACCTCTCTCTTAATTTTTTTGAGGGATAGAAGCCAACGGGAAGCAAGCAGAGGCTTGATTAACGATACCTCCCCATGTCTTCCAACCATGCAGTGTCTCCGAAATTGCAAATACTGTAGGTCACTGTGTTAACCACTAGAAAGGGATGAATCCCTCAAGCTAAAAAATAAAGTGTTGTCCTAAGAGTCTATCAACCAAGCTTATCGTTGGAGATAAATTATTAGGTGCAAGACTAGTCCTAGAATTCTTATGCAATGATGATGAGTGAAATTATTAGTTTGAGTTAGCTTAATGTTCAAGTACTTTAAATTATGATGAATCCTTAATAGCAAGAGTACTTATCAATGCAATTTCACAACCAAGAAAGTGTCAATTAAGTAAGTGCCAACAACAAATAAATCTGTAAGATACTTAATCAACAATTGAAGGAAATTATAGCACTTATTCACTTATCAATTAGACAATGATTACCAACACAAAATGCCAAACACAATTACTCAAGATATTTCAATGATGATCTTATGCCAATTCTGTAATGCCAATTAGATTTCAAAAGCCCAAAGTAGCTTAATTCATCAACAATATTAGAACTTAGATGTATTAGTGTTTTAAGTGCCAATTTAACAAATTCCCAAATCTAACACAAGACAAGAAATTTTTAGAGCTCAACAACATAAACCGCTATGGGACAAATAAATCATGAAAAAAAGTTACTTATGATGAAGTTGGGACAGCAGTAAGTATATTATTTCAAAAAAAGGAGATTGTCAAACACATGAAGCATAAGATAACCAGAGAGTAACCTAGTGACTTGCCAATGTAAATTTCTGAATTTTAGCCCACTTTTGATGAGTTACTAACTGTTATATCAGATCTAAAACACTTATTACAATAGTTAGTAAAGTGAACAATTAGGGAGCTATTAATGTCACAAGTGCCAAATTATGCCCAAAACTTAGAGTAAGCTTGTCAAACTGAAAAGATTGATTTTTTAGCCCCTTGACATGCAGTATTAAAAAAATATGCAGATCTTATTTCACAGTTATGCAGAGATATTCCAACAAGCTAAAAAATAGATCTAGGCTAGATGATCAATGCCCAAGTGGCCCAAAATTTAGGAAATTTTAATTATGAAATTTTTAGGGTTCTTTTACCACTTAGATGTGATTTTAGGTTTTTATATCACTGCTATAAAATAAATATTACAGTTGTAGCAAAACAGTGAGAGAATAAGGGTTTAGAGATCAAACCCTAGGCCCAAGGCCTTGTAGATCACTTGCCCAAATTTGCCAAAATTTTCCAATGAAGAAGCCACCTGAAAATACAAGTTTTTGAGCCAAAATTTCTATAAAACACACCAAGTATTTGTTGAAAAGTGTATCTAGGTCGGCCTTCATATTGACTATGTAATTATGTATTCTATGTAAAGAAGAAGAAAAAGATAATAAAATGCATTATTTTTGTACTTTCTTTATGGGTATTGTTGACAGAGATGGCTTATTATCGACAACTCTATTGCTTTCTCATTTAATTATCAACCCAGGGTAAGTCTTCTTATTTCAAGAGTGTTGGCACAATATATGTGACCGAGGTTGTCTAATAGTTACTCCTTGTTGCTTATGAGGAATAATTTGCTAACTTCCTAAGTTCACTTATCCTAACGAGGGGTAGCTTGGATTTATTCTTAACCTAAGTTTGAACAGCATGATTGAACAACTATCTAATTGAATTAAACAACAGTATAAATGAATTGAACAACAATCTAGATGAATCAAACAACAATTGAATTTAATTGAACATCAGTCTAAATAAATCGAACAACAATGGAATTGATTTGAACAACAGTCTAACTAAACTAAACATCAATGGAGTTGATTTGAATAGCAGTCTAACTAAATGAACAACAATGGAATCGAATTGAACAACAGTCTAAATAAATCGAACAACAATGGAATTGATTTGAATAGCAGTCTAACTAAACATAACAGCAATGGAATTGATTTGAACAGCAGTCTAACTAAACTGAATAGCAATGGAATCGAATTGAACAGCAGTCTAAATAAACCGAACAACAATGGAATTGATTTGAAATACATTCTAACTAAACTGAACAGCAATGGAACAACAATATAATTGAAGCAGTTTAAATGAATTGTACATCAATTATTTATGTAATTTTGCAATCGAATTCTCTTTATGAACTAATTAATTGACATTGATCGATGGTTGAATGCTTCGCTATGCTAAAAGAGTAATGAAATCCACGAATAACATCGAAATTAGCTTATTCTACGATCTATAGCTCAAGTGCAATGGTATTGGAAGAAATGGAACCATCTACTTGTGATGAAGCATTGTCATAAGCTGGAAAATACGATTGCGATCATCCTAATTCAAGAACACGATTGCTAACAATCCTGAAGAAAGAGAAACTGTAACTTTATTGAATGGAAATATACTTTACAACTGCATCAGATACTTAAGCATTGGTTCTGCAACTACATAGAGTACGAGAATTTGCGAGGAACTTCTAGGGGTTGGGCCCAGACCACCAGAAGCTCTTTCACAGTAAAAAATTCAAAATATTATTGTTCAAGGCTCTATATTACATCCAATGATGTTACAAAAAATACAATTAGAGAGGTAGGTTTTGATGCTTCGATTGCAGAATGAATTTCCTATTATTTCTCTGACTCCCTTTTCTCGTTCATCCTTCGTCCTTTTAATTGCGATTTCAAAAATGAGAAAGTATTTCCCAAAAGACAGCCTTCTGCATGTGATTTTCGTTTGAGTTCTTGGGCTCAAATTCGTCTGTCTGCCTTCTGCCAACCGCTGGGAGTTACCGATATCTCATATGTTTGCACTTGTTGGTTAGCTTCCGTTTCCTATTGGTCCAGCCACTCTACCTTCTAGCATGTGGAGATAAGAGAAGTCAACTTTATGCTATAAAAACATCATTTTAATCATTAGCCTAGTTGTTCTAGTTTTCATAATCTTTTCTCTCTTTATTGTTAATATGAAGAGGAATTGTTCTGAAACTATCTATCTAATAGAAAGTTCGATTTTTTTCTGTGGAAAAAAAAAATATATGAAGAGGAATTCCCCCAAAATTGTAACATGATTTGAAGTAATTACTATTAGGATTATGCTTACTTTAGTATATCTTGGATTGGGTTTGTTGAGGTTGTTGAGAGAATCTCTCAATCTCTCTCTCCAAGATTAGAATCAGTTGGATCTCACTCCAACTATATGTATCTCTTGTGTATGTGTGTAATACATTTCAATTTTATTGTGTGTGAATATTGTGCATCTTTGTTCTCTCTAATTTTAAAATGGTATCAAAGCTTGGCTAGGCTTAATCCCTCACGGGAATACCCAGGAAAATGTGAGAGATATGGGATTGAGTATGTTTGTGAGAGTGTTGTGTGTATCTCTGTGTGTTCATTGCTTACGTGTAGGGCTACCTACGGTGAAAAATTGATTGCTAGCTTGAACAGATCAGTGGTGGCTCCGCCTTCGTGCTACAGCTGGAAAAGGAAATGAATTAACGCTTCACACTCATCCCTGCATTGAGATCAGTCACATCTCAGTTAGCGTGACATTGGAAGACAGTGAGCTATAGCGTGGAACGATTGCTGAAACCAGTGACGTATTGCATTTTTGTTTACCATCGATCCCACCAATTAAGAATGCCATGCATTGATGACGAAAAACATACAAAATTGAAAAAATTGAAGGTTTGCACATGTGGAGCGAGAGAGTACTATAAATGTGTACTGTGAATACGCTGTGAAGGTTTGTGTGTTTATGAACGTAGCATGGGCAGAACGGGTAGCACAGTGGCACGCCTCTCAGACCCGAAAGCCCCGTGGAGACATACATATTCATTATGTTCTTCTGAATCTTTTAATTTTGTTTAGAAAATTTACGTTTCTGTAAGTGTTTTCATCTAATGTACCAATGGTTAAAGGTAGCTGAGCTGCATTGGTTGAAACCCAGCCAAATATAGATTTATTTTTTTGTAATTATTTTGGAGGAATGGCTATCAATTCTGTCATTTTGGTCTCCTTCATACACAGTTTTTTGCTACCTGCCACATTTATGTTATGCAAATATCTGAGAGCCTGCCATCGCCATCCATGAACTTGATGCCTCTGGGGATTTTCCTCTTTATCGTTGGCATGAGTGGAAATCTCTACCATCACTATTTGTTGTCAAGGCTTTGGAAGGATGGTGCGAAAGGGTACTGCATCCCACAGGGAAGGTTGTTTGAATTTGTGGTTTGTCCGCATTACCTTTTTGAGATTATTGATTTTTTTGGGCTTGCCGTCATCTCCCAGACTAATTTTGGTTTCTGCACAGCTATTACAGTGTCTCTGTATCTGTTGGGCCGAAGCTTATCAACCAAAGCATGGTATGTGAAGAAGTTTGAGGGCAATTCCATATTCTTGGTTTTGTTTTTTTTGTGTGAGGAATTTGTAAAATTTTATATAAAGAACCAATTATTGAACAAATTATCATTATTTAAATTAGTCGTTCTCGACGTTCTTCAGTGCCGAGAGAACAATTGGCTAATTTGATTGTGTGAATTTGTTATACATTGATGACTCTTGTTGTACTTCGGTGCTCCAAGATCGAAAATTACAGGTTACCTTTACCTTGTCAGTTTGTAAGTGTGTAAAGGTCACTTTGTAGGATTGATCGCTGATCATATTCTGTACCTAGAATATTTTCCTATAGACTGTTGAAATTTATTCTTCGGGGTTATTTCATAGATGGAAATATTTCCATAGGGTAGTTAAGTGTCGAGACTCTTCTTCGGGGGTGTCAAGAATCTTTAATCTTACAAATTCAGCATTGATGGTCAGAAGCAGGTGTACTTTAAATGGGTTGAAAGGTAAGCTCGAAGATGTGGAGAAAGAAATAACGAAGTCCAGAAGACTGCAGAGTGGGTAGAGTTGTTGATGAAGACCAGATTAGACAAAGCGACAAAAGTTCAAAGTGTTGTCATTATTTTGTAATTGTGATTAAGTATTATATGTTTTGTAAAGTAAGCAATAAGGGAGGGTATTAGGATTATGCTTACTTTAGTATATCTTGGATTTGGTTTGTTGAGGTTGTTGAGAGAATCTCTCAACCTCTCTCTCCAAGATTAGAATCAGTTAGATCTCACTCCAACTATATGTATCTCTTGTGTATGTGTGTAATACATTTCAATTTTATTGTTTGTGAATATTGTGCGCCTCTGTTATCTCTAATTTCAATACAGGGTGAGAACATACCTTAATTTGGGTCCAACATTCTCCCATGATTACCTAATTGCATGTCCTCATGCAAATAGATGGTTGAGATGTAACTGCGTTAAGGAGTAGGCAGGGTAGACCTTTTCGTTGTATGCTCTGAAACCTTATTTTTGTTTCATGATTTCAAAGGTAGCGCCTGTGGATCCTTCTGGTAATTCGTAATTGTGATTATAATCCTCGGGAGGATACCAGAGGAGAGGGCTTATGTATCTACATCCTAACCAGGAAGGCCCCATGCTGTAGACCGGGCTACTGTATGAGAGGAATCTAGAGGCAGTAGCCTTGAAATTCCTGTAACTGAATGGCTCCCTATATTCCTGTAATTCGTGGAGGCCATCCATCTTTTCTTAGCTGCTGCTAAGGCTGCTTCATGAATGTCCCCGAAGTATTCTCATCCATTTTCTACGATGTCCTTATGGATGGGCCCCAGCCTAGTCCTCACATCTCACCTTCCCGTGAAGTTTTTGTGTTGGCTGATCAGTTGCAGGGGTTTTGTAGGCTCCCCCCTGACCCATAATTCTAGGTCATGCTCTCTTTTTTGGAAGTTGTCGTAGGCTTTGGCCCACCTGATCTAGTTTTTAGCAAATGAAAGGAAGGCTTGTAGCTGAACATCCCCTATAAAGGGACTAGGGTTGTTGTCTGTGTCTTCTTCTAAGAAGAAGTTATGCATGTAAAGTTCACATAGCAGGCGCTGGACCAGCTCATCTTGATCATTACAACAGTAGAAAAATTCTTCTATGGTCCTGAAAGTAGTGGATTTTCCTGCCCTGACATCTTTAACTTTCAGGAGTAAATACCATTCTGTTAGGAACAAGGCATAGTTGGTCTCCGGAGCTCTGCATGATAGCGCATTACTATATAGAGAGAAAATTTTAGAGATTTTTTTCTTAGCTTGCTCCACCTGCTCTTGTACCATTTTTACTTTTTCATGTTCTCCTCTGAGCTGGGCAAATGTTTTGTCTTATGTGGAGGAGAGGTTAGTGAAATTTTTTAGTAGTGCTTGATATTATTGTAATGTCACCACCTCCTTCCTACACTATGTTAGCTCATGTCGTAATTGCACTAGTTCATTGCATAATTTCTGGTTGAAAACTTTCTCTACAGATGGGCATAGGTAGGGGCTTCCTCTGTTTGGGTCCCCTTTTCTTCTGTAACCTTCTACTCAGTTTGAGTAGAGGCTTCGATGGTGTTTGCAAATTCTGTCTGCATTTTATCCTTAGTAATGTCTGCTAAGTTGGTTTGTACCTCAGCTTCTGTAGTATTCATCAATTTGGTTTGCATTCCAGTTTCAATGGTGTCAACTAAGTTAGTCTGCATCTCACCTTCGACAGTATTTACTAGTTCTATTTGAGTTCCTACAATGGAGGTATCTTTCTTTGGCTTCCGGACCCTTCTTTCATTCTTTAGTTGTTTTCTCATATATTTTACCAATTTCTTTAATCTCTTGCAGGTCCTACTTAGTTTCTTACTTCTCCTTTCATCTAAATCTTCACTTGTCCTAATTTCAACAGGTGGTAGGGGAGAAAAATTCCCCTTTTCAGGGATGGTGTCTAAAATGGTATTTCTGATTAAATGGTGAGGGTCCTAACTAGGAGGAGCGGTACTACCTCCTGGTGTCAAAGGGGTTGTCTCCATGTGTGTGCTTTGCTCCACAAGGACAATGTCACCTAACTGATCTTGTGATTCCATTATCTCCTTTGTCTGCCCATCACTATACACCTCATAGTTATCAATAGGGGATAGAGCCTCATCATCTCGAGGTTCCTCTTGGTCAGGTAGGACGGTAGTGTGACCATAACTACTAGGGGTGGCAGATTTATCAAAAATTTCCTCTTGCTCTTCTGCTCCCGATGGGTTTCTCAATTTTTAGTCTGTCCTTATTTGTCCTAGGACTCGAGCCATTTCTTCCACAAAATCTTGAAAGGGTACATGGGATGGTCTTGCTTCCTCCATGAGGTTCGAGGTTCCTTGGAGTGTCTTGGACCATTTTTTTCTGCTTGGTTCTGATGTTGAGGTTTGGGTCCTTTTTCTTCTTGGTGTATTTACCCTGGGGGGCTCAATTTCGGTTTCGTCAGGGTTTATTTCTGGTTCTTGTGCCTCAGGGTTAACAAAATTGTCCCAGGATACCTACTGCCTATCCATCTCATGAATGATGATTAGTTTGATTGTGTGCAGCTTTGCCACAATTCATGAATAAGTCAAGCTGTTTAAACTTGGCTTAGTCATATTTCAATTTCATGTTATAGATTAGAGAATAAATATCTAGCCAAACAGTTTAATCTTGGCAGATAAGTAGCTAGGTAGAGTGAATAAAAGGTGCTCAACAGTTTAATCTGAGCCCTTGGATGTAATGAGGTAAAAATAGATAGATTGGCCTTGCTAAAGAAAATCATTGATAAGGGTTTGCAAGTCTAAATGCACCTAATAAGAAAGAGAAAATGGTAGTAGTAGATAGGGTAGGTAGATGGTGTTGCAAAGTGTTACTCGGGACATGATATTTGCTCCATGTTTTGATCCTTTACTTTCATCACAAGTACTCAAGCAGAAAATGCACTGAGAATTCACAGAAAGAAAAGTCAAAATCATTAACTTCCCACATCACTTTTTCCCTAAGTTTTTACTAATTTCCCCAAAGGGCTAAGGTATTTGGAGATCAAAGGGGCTCAAGGCATTTCCTTGACTTTTGGAGGGACCGGACCCTCGGCCTGATGATCAAAAGACCTAAGTACTTGAAATATTATCATCATAATCATCCATCCTTAACTTTGGTCTAGGTAAAATCTCCTTTTACTTAGGAACATCATCACAAAAAATTCCATAAAAATCCCTCATCTTAACACTGTTCTAAGTTTAAAAGTAGTGAAGATAAAATTTAATTTGCTTAAAATTTTCACTTTCTTAGATGTGCAAAATGTTTCAGAGTTCCCTTGTCCTTTGTCATATTGATGTTTAACTTTATTTTACCTAAATCCCCTGAAGTAAAACACCCTATCCTAAGTATATAACTCCCTTTTTTATAAATAACCCAAAAAAACCCCTCTATTATAAAGTTTAACCAAAGTGTTTATATCCCCGCACATTTAAATAAAAACCCACTATACGCCCTTTGGTTAAAATTATCATTATATTTTAAATCCCGCCCTTATGGTAATTAAATAATATTTGTTTGTTACCATATAAATAAAAATAAAAATATACATACAAAAAACTTTAAACATGCCATATGTATGTTTAAATACAAAAATATGAATAAAACTTCCGAAAAGTTTCGTGCCACCGTGGTTTGTCCACCTGGCATTCCACTTAACCAAACCCCGCCGCAACCCCTTTTCTTTACGCATATGGGATTAATTAGTCATCAGGACTAATTAATAACCTTTTCCGCCTATTAAATATCTCCCGGGGTGATTAGATTAAACCTTAAATCATTTTAAACCCGACGGGCCCACACCTGAATCTTCCGCTTGTTCCCCCCATCGCTTCAACCGTCGGATCAACCCGCCGCAGATCAACGATCCACGTGAACCCCGCTACCCATCCTTTTGTGAGAAATTTAACGAGCGGGAAACGGGCGGTATTTGAACAGTTCACCCTCCACGTGGCGATATCTTTGTGGAATCGCTGCCCTCCCGACTTAAACCACCCTCGACTAAAAGCAGTGCGGGGACTTACCGCTTACCGCTTACCACCTGACCTTGCTTACATCAGCCCGTACGTCGATGACGTCACTCCTCGGAAAAACAAAAAACCCTTTTAACTTGTAAATAAGCCATTTTCCCGTGTTTTTCTGTTATTTTCGTTGCTTGAAAACGACAGTGCTCCCCGCTGCGATTTTCGAATTTCCACTATAATTGACCGATTTACTCCAAGATTTCGCTGCGCCCGTGTTCAAGTACAGTCCTGCCATCACCTGTTACCCATTAAAGAACCAACCTCCTTCAAAAAACAGGTATTTATCCTTTTTATACCCCATTTTGCAAGTAAAACTCAGTTCTCTGTGTTTTTCGCTGAAATAGTGATTAAAAATCATCACTGAGTCTTCCCCCAGAGGTTTTAAAACTGTGAATTGTTCCCCCGAACCTGCAATTGTGCCAATTTCCCTCATTAAAACTGAAAACACGACATTTCTGTGAAAAAAACCTAGAAACTGCCATTTTGAACACACAAGAACCAAAATGGGAGTTCCTGTAGCCTTGAATGATGCTCCATTTTGAACCTGGTTAAAACCTCACTCCCTTGTCCATTGAGAAATTGCTTGAAAAATCTACTCAGTTGTCCCCTGAAGAGGTGACTAGAAGATCACATCCTTGGATAAACAGTCTTAATACTAGTCATAATATTTGTTTACTCCAAGATTGTTATCAAATCTATTCAAACAGAGGTTAGAAAGCATAACAGCTAAAGAGTATCAGTGGTTAAAGTGTATCAGGTAAAAGTCAGAATGAAAGTTAAAAAGAAGTTACAGAGCAGTCAAAGGTAAACAGTAAAAGTAAATACATAAGGCAGTAAAATGGTAAAAAGAGGAGATGAAAATACTTTCACCAACATTGAATTTTATCTAAAGTGAAAGTAAAACAGTTAAAAGAACAAAAAAGTGAAAAGATGAAAAAACAACAAGAAGGAACATTTTTGCAGAAATTGCATATTTTAGTCATAGTTTTGCAGAAACTATTGTGATCAATCAAAGATGAATTTTACAAAACTGAAGGAGTTTTATGTTCTTAAGAGGACCATCTACAAAAACCTCTCTCACTTTTCTAACAGCTATTATGGTTTTGGAAATATTAAACAAAGTTGGAAAGCACTTTTTGCAGAAAATTACAGTCAAGTCATCATTTTGCAGAGAATATTGTGGCAAATTAGAAATACATTTTACCAAACTGAAGGAGGTTTTTGTTCCTAAGAGACATATCTACAAAAACCTATCTCAGTTTTTTCACAGTGGTTTTATAATGAGAGATACATGTGCCTCTTTACAGGCCATGTTTCAGACTCTGTAAAACTCTGTTTTACACATATTTTTTACAGAGACTATTATGCATAGCTGGAGAAGAATTTTGGGAAAATGAAAGAGGTTTATCTCACCAACATATTTATCTACAATAATCTCTTTCACTTTTTACATATCTATTACGGATTGAGAAATACAAAGATATCATTGGACCCCAAGTTTGCAGAATTGTTGGAGCAGATTGCACAAAGAAAGGAAGCAGTTAGTGACTTGGATGCCTCATCATCAAATAAGAGTTGGATCAAATTTGAATTCTCCTCTTTGTCATCACTTATCCATCAAAAATAGTGCCAAATAGTTTGAGTGTCCTTTAATTTAGTTCTATTTATGTAAATAGTTGGAGAGATTTGTGAACCAATTTTGATATTTGTTTCAAGATATTTTAGTTTAGAATTTGTATAAATACTCCACTCTTGGAAGCATTTGGGGTGGATTCTATTACTTTTCTGTAACATTGAGATTTTCGGAATAAAATCATTTTGGAGAAGTTTATTCGTGGCTTACTGGATGACGATTTGAAGCTTCAGGACTTTTTGCAGGATTCATGTGTTGGACGGCAGTTCAATAAGTCTTTCTACTCTTTGTCTTAAATTTTTTATCAGTTTATAATATCATTATGTCCATTTCTGAATAATTTACATAAAGGATTGAATCAGAATTTACTTAATTGTACTCTGATTTCAGATGTGATTGTTCTTAATTTTTTCCTCTAAATTGGTTATAAGCATGAATTCTTAAATGTTCTTGCTTTGCTAATTTAAACATTGTTGATTACTATAATAAAGAATTCTTCATTGCTCTTTGTTTGTAGTCATCTCATTTCTTTCTTTGAACATGGTGAAAGATTCTTAGTTGCCTTTCATCCCTTCAAGATCATCCCATCCACTTTAAATTTTAAGGATTGTTCTCTGTCTAGCTACCTTGCCCTGTAAAGCCATCTTGAGTGTAGAATAGAAATCCAGTAAAGCCATCATTTGACTCCATAGCCCAATGGACTGAAAACCTTCAACCTTGCCCTTAGTTTGTGGATTCCACCATTTCTCAAAACAAACTCTTGGATCTATAACTAGCCTAAAAACTTCTAAGAACAAAGATAAATTATAAAGAGAGAGCCCTCTTTGGATGCAGATTGGCTAGATTCTGCATCTGAAGGTTGGTTTGTGGTTACCTCGGGTATAATTTCCTCTTACACAACTTCTAGGAAAACCTGAGTGATAACATGGTAGAACATCTTGGGGACTGAATCATTTTATTTGTTAATATTGTTCACTTATAAGCTATAGACCAGTGCGAAGATCGGCGGAGTAGCCTTTGAAATTGCTTTTGCTCTGCAGTGCAAAAGTAAATAAATCTTTGCTTCGATCTATCTACGGTTAAACATATCTTGAACCTTAGTTTTAAAATGTTTGTCAGACTCTCTAGTTCAATAAATCTTTAAGAAAATTTAAATCTCATATCTAAAGCCTCTTAAAGAAATCATAGAAGTTGTTTTGAAAATTCATAAAAAACAAAATAATCATAAAATACTCAAATTTTGGTTTCCTGAAGAACTAAATTTTTCTTCAAAATTGTTTTACAGGTTTAGATCTGATCTATGATGGTGGACAGGGATCAGACACACAAAGGTTAAAATCATCCACTTGGCGACTCCAAATCAATTTCAGAATCAAGACTCCACTGGAGGAATGAACCTCAAAGGACAATATGGAAAGATCAGGCTTTCAACTTAGATCTTAATCCAAGACATTATGCTCTTTCTCATTAAGAAATTTTCAATGTATATTGTATTTTATAGAAGATCTTAGATTAGTTTTTAGTTATTTTCCTTTGAAGTTTGTAAGTAATAATTCTCCTAATCTCTTTGAGCAGCTTTCTTATGAATCTCATGATGATCATTTTCCAATTAAGAAGCCTCAAATAATCAAGACTGATCTTGCAATCCCTGTACATATCCCTGTGCCATATAAAGTTCCAGATATATATAAGCCCCTTATTCTACCTCCTTTACTCCATGATTTTCCTGAAAAATACTACAAGTATCTTCCTAGATTTGATGGAGAAAATGGTATCATGGCCCAAAAACATATTCAAGGTTTTGAAAATTATTTGGATTTATTTGAGATTGATGAAGATGATGTTAAAATCAGACTTTTTTCTCTTTCTTTGCAAAATAGAATAAAGAGTTGGTTCAAAAATCTTCCTAATGCTAGCATCTCAAATTTCCAACAGTTTATCAAACTTTTCCTTGATAGATGGATAATCAAAGTTAATCATTTTGTGATCATGGAAGAATATAATCAATTAAAAAGACATTCAAATGAAACGATACAACAATTTTCTGACAGATTTAATCAAGTTTATTATTCAATGCCATAAAATATTAGACCTCCTCATGATTCGGCTCTCTTGCATTATCCAAGTGCCTTTGATTCAGAAATAGAATTTCGGTTAAGAGAAAGAGATCCAAAAACACTTGTACATATGCAAAATATTGCAGTTGATGTGGAAGTTAATCTCCAAATCAAACAGGAAAAGTTGAAAGTAGAAGAAGAGGAAAGGAAAAACATTGCAGAGGTAAAACTCAACCTTTTGGTAAGAAAACTAGATGAATTAACACATGAGATCAATATGAAAGAAGAATTTTTTATTCAAATCACCATGAAGAAATAGAAGAGGTTGATAGCCATGAACAAATTCCTCTTAATTCAAATTATCATAAATCAGAAAATGAATTTACAAATCAATATGAGGAAGATGAATCTGTTGTTCTAATGTGTATGTTTGATGACATTCCTTATTTTGATTATTTGCCTAAGTATGATCATTATGATGATAGTTATGTTCTCCAAAGTCAAGCTAACTTTACAGAGATATCAGAAGCTAGTTTGGAGGATGAAGAAAATCAGTTTCAGCAGATTGAAGACAGTGATCAGCCAATACAGATCAGCCATGAGAGTGAGGAAGGAAGAGCAGAAAATGTGGAAATAAGTGAAGGTTCTTTACCTCTTTGTTTTGCTTCATTTCAGTTCATTAGAGAAAACTATCATGCCATCAATAATCAGCAATCTTTAGGAATTGTGATTAACAACAAAGAAGATAATGAAACTATTGATCAAGATTTTTCAGTTTCACAATTGCAGTTATCAGTTCCCATTGAAATAAATGATCAAATGACACAAGAAAGTTCCATACCACTATTTTTTGAACCATTTCAGTGTTTAAAGGAAATGTGGTATAACATGTTTAATGAAAAGAATGAGAAACTTGTTGAAGTTTATGAAGTCCCATGGAATTTTATATGTCATAGGTTCCAACAATTTTCCCAAGATTTTCAAGATCCAATAGCAGATATGTTGAATATTGAAGGCATTCAAAGCATTCCTCTATTAACTAACTATGATTTTCAGAATCAAGATGATAAAGGATTCAACACTCAAACATTGCAATCAGTAGGAATATCATCACAAATCTTATCTGAAAGTTTACAGGGAGATAAAGATGAAAATAGCATTTCATATTCATGGTATGGAGGCCATCCAGAACAGATGTACAGTTGTTTAGATCAGTTAAACATCAGTGTATATATTTTGGAAGATCCTTTTGTACAATTTCTAGAGTCAACAAAAGAAATCAAGTGTTTCCTTATCCTCTCATTTGTTGACAAGTTTCTAATAGGTTGCAGAAGTACAGTTTTGATAATCAACAAGAAAATGCAACAAAATCTATCAAAGTACATAATGCTTGAATGGTTGCATTGGCTATTTCATTTTACCTAACTAGCAGTTGATAAGTAGATAGAGTAGGTAAATGAGTGCTAATAAGCTCAGAATTTTGAGCATTTTTTTTTAGTTTTCAATTTACAACTAGTTTTTCATTAAGTTGGTTTGAAAATTTTTGTGTGTTGTTTTAAGTTTCAAGATTAGATTTCAGGTTGCAGAAAAAGGACTATATTCAATTCAAGATTTTCAGCCACAGCTAATGCATCAGTTTTTATTGGATGGTGACTTCTTGGAGTTGAAGCCCGAAGCGAAGGCCCTAAGCTTCAAAAGTTCCACTATCATATATACAATAAAGCTATCAGAAGAAGGAAATTACATGGTTTAGTTTGAAGACATTTTAAGGCATCTGACCTGCTGTTCTTGACTTTTCACAAGGAAAAGCCATCCCCAAGTGGAGCCAGTGTTAGACTCCTATACTAATAGGTGTCATTTTTCATGATTGGCTTGATTAAAATATGGAATATGTTCAAACCTTTTTCTTGAGCAAAGGTGTTCCATATTCTTGAAAAACCAAAAAATCAAAAAATTTAAAAAATGTAAAGAGGGTATACCCTAAAAGAAAAATCAAAGGGTAAAAATAATAAAAATGGCCAAAAAGTAAAAGAAATGAACCCCATCAAAAAGAAAGGCCAAGGAAAGTGTGCAAGTCTAAATGCCACTACTTTTTACTCTGATGTAATAAACAAATTGTATGCAACTTGTATTTTATGCCACAATTCATGAATAATCAAATTGTTTAAGCTTGGCTAGTTCATTTTTCAATTTCATGTTGTAGAATAGAGAATAAATATCTGACCAAACAGTTTAATCTTGGCAGATAAGTAGATAGGTAGAGTTAATAAAGGGTGCTCAACAGTTTAATCTGAGCCCTTGGATGTAATAAGGGTAGAAGTAGATAGATTTGCCTTGTAAAAAAGAAAAAGATTGATAAGGGTTTGCAAGTCTAAATGCACCCTAATAAAGAAGAGAAAATGGTAGTGTCAAGTAGATAGGGTAGGTAGATGGTGCTGCAAAGTGTTATCTGATGAATGATGCTGCTACATGTTTTTGATCCATTACTTTCATCACAAGTACTAAAGCAGGAAATATACTGGAAAATCACAGCAAGCAATGTCAAACTCATTAACTTCCCTCATCACTTTCCCTCAAAAGTTTTACTAAAACTTTTGCCACAATTCATGAATAAGTCAAACTGTTTAAACTTGGCTTACTCATATTTCAATTTCATGTTATAGATTAGAGAATAAAGATCTGACCAAACAGTTTAATCTTGGCAGATAAGTAGATAGGTAGAGTTAATAAGAGGTGCTCAACAGTTTAATCTGAGCCCTTGGATGTAATAAGGGTAGAATTAGATAGATTTGCCTTGTAAAAAGAAAAGATTGATAAGGGTTTGCAAGTCTAAATGCACCCTAATAAAGAAGAGAAAATGGTAGTGTCAAGTAGATAGGGTAGGTAGATGGTGCTGCAAAGTGTTATCTGATGAATGATGCTGCTACATGTTTTTTGATCCTTTACTTTCATCACAAATACCAAAGCAGGAAATACACTGGAAAATCACAGCAAGCAAAGTCAGACTCATTAACTTCCCTCATCACTTTCCCCTCAAAAGTTTTACTAATTTCCCCCAAAAGTACTAAGGTATTTGGAGATCAAAGGGGCTCAAGGCATTTCCTTGACTTCTGGAGGGACCGGACCCTCGGCCTAATGATCAAAAAGACCTAAGTACTTGAGATAATTTATCATTATAATCATCCATCTTTAACCTTGTCCTAAGTAAGATCCTATTTTACTTGGGAAACTCATGCAAAATTCCATAAAAATCCCTCAAGATAACTTGCTATTCTAAGTTTAAGTGTTGAAGATAAGATATTGCAATTTACTTCAGAAGTTATCACTTTCTTAGATGTGCAAAAATATTTTGAGTTTCCTTGTCCTTTGCCATATTTACATTTAACTCTATTGTACTAAATCCCTAATAAAATACCTTATCCTAAGTATATAACTCCCTTTTTTATAAATAACCCAAAAAACCCCTGTATTATAAAGTTTAACCAAAGTATTTATATCCCCGCACATTTAAAATAATAACCCACTATACGCCCTTTGGTTAAAATTATCATTATATTATAATCCCGCCCTTATGGTAATTAAATAATATTTGTTTGTTACCATATAAATAAAAAATATACATACAAAAACTTTAAACATGCCATATGTATGTTTAAATACAAAAATATGAATAAAACTTCCGAAAAGTTTCGTGCCACCGTGGTTTGTCCACCTGGCATTCCACTTAACCAAACCCCGCCGCAACCCCTTTTCTTTACGCATACGGGATTAATTAGTCATCAGGACTAATTAATAACCTTTTCCACCTATTAAGTATCTCCCGGGGTGATTAGATTAAACCTTAAATCATGTTAAAACCCGACGGGCCCACACCTGAATCTTCCGCTTATTCCCCCATCGCTTCAACCGTCGGATCAACCCGCCGCAAATCAACGATCCACGTGAACCTTGCTACCCATCCTTTGTGAGAAATTTAACGAGCGGGAAACGGGCGGTATTTGAACAGTTCACCCTCCACGTGGCGATCTCTTTGTGGAATCGCTGCCCTCCCGACTTAAACCACCCTCGACTAAAAGCGGTGCGAGGACTTACCGCTTACCGCTTACCACCTGACCTTGCTTACATCAGCCCGTACGTCGATGACGTCACTCATCGGAAAAACAAAAAACCCTTTTAACTTGTAAATAAGCCATTTTCCCGTGTTTTTCTGTTATTTTCGTTGTTTGAAAATGACAGTGCTCCCCGCTGCGATTTTCGAATTTCCACTATAATTGACCGATTTACTCCAAGATTTCGCTGCGCCCGTGTTCAAGTACAGTCCCGCCATCACCTGTTACCCGTTAAAGAACCAGCCTCCTTCAAAAAATAGGTAGTTATCTTTTTCTACCCCGACTGCAAGTAAAACTCAGTTCTCTGTGTTTTTCGCTGAAATAGTGATTAAAAATCATCACTGAGTCTTCCCCCAGAGGTTTTAAAACTGTGAATTGTTCCCCCGAACCTGCAATTGTGCCAATTTCCCTCATTAAAACTGAAAACACGACATTTCTGTGAAAAAAACCTAGAAACTGCCATTTTGAACACACAAGAACCAAAATGGGAGTTCCTGTAGCCTTGAATGATGCTCCATTTTGAACCTGGTTAAAACCTCACTCCCTTGTCCATTGAGAAATTGCTTGAAAAATCTACTCAGTTGTCCCCTGAAGAGGTGACTAGAAGATCACATCCTTGGATAAACAGTCTTAATACTAGTCATAATATTTGTTTACTCCAAGATTGTTATCAAATCTATTCAAACAGAGGTTAGAAAGCATAACAGCTAAAGAGTATCAGTGGTTAAAGTGTATCAGGTAAAAGTCAGAATGAAAGTTAAAAAGAAGTTACAGAGCAGTCAAAGGTAAACAGTAAAAGTAAATACATAAGGCAGTAAAATGGTAAAAAGAGGAGATGAAAATACTTTCACCAACATTGAATTTTATCTAAAGTGAAAGTAAAACAGTTAAAAGAACAAAAAAGTGAAAAGATGAAAAAACAACAAGAAGGAACATTTTTGCAGAAATTGCATATTTTAGTCATAGTTTTGCAGAAACTATTGTGATCAATCAAAGATGAATTTTACAAAACTGAAGGAGTTTTATGTTCTTAAGAGGACCATCTACAAAAACCTCTCTCACTTTTCTAACAGCTATTATGGTTTTGGAAATATTAAACAAAGTTGGAAAGCACTTTTTGCAGAAAATTACAGTCAAGTCATCATTTTGCAGAGAATATTGTGGCAAATTAGAAATACATTTTACCAAACTGAAGGAGGTTTTTGTTCCTAAGAGACATATCTACAAAAACCTATCTCAGTTTTTTCACAGTGGTTTTATAATGAGAGATACATGTGCCTCTTTACAGGCCATGTTTCAGACTCTGTAAAACTCTGTTTTACACATATTTTTTACAGAGACTATTATGCATAGCTGGAGAAGAATTTTGGGAAAATGAAAGAGGTTTATCTCACCAACATATTTATCTACAATAATCTCTTTCACTTTTTACATATCTATTACGGATTGAGAAATACAAAGATATCATTGGACCCCAAGTTTGCAGAATTGTTGGAGCAGATTGCACAAAGAAAGGAAGCAGTTAGTGACTTGGATGCCTCATCATCAAATAAGAGTTGGATCAAATTTGAATTCTCCTCTTTGTCATCACTTATCCATCAAAAATAGTGCCAAATAGTTTGAGTGTCCTTTAATTTAGTTCTATTTATGTAAATAGTTGGAGAGATTTGTGAACCAATTTTGATATTTGTTTCAAGATATTTTAGTTTAGAATTTGTATAAATACTCCACTCTTGGAAGCATTTGGGGTGGATTCTATTACTTTTCTGTAACATTGAGATTTTCGGAATAAAATCATTTTGGAGAAGTTTATTCGTGGCTTACTGGATGACGATTTGAAGCTTCAGGACTTTTTGCAGGATTCATGTGTTGGACGGCAGTTCAATAAGTCTTTCTACTCTTTGTCTTAAATTTTTTATCAGTTTATAATATCATTATGTCCATTTCTGAATAATTTACATAAAGGATTGAATCAGAATTTACTTAATTGTACTCTGATTTCAGATGTGATTGTTCTTAATGTTTTCCTCTAAATTGGTTATAAGCATTAGTTCACCAAATGCTCTTGCTTTATAATTTAAAAACAACAAAATTCTTTGTAATAATTCTTGTTCACTCTTTGTTTGTAGTCATCATATATTTTGAACATGAGCGAAAGATTCTTGGCTGCCTTTCATCCCCTTGAAGATCACTCCATCCACTTTAAATTTTAAAAGTTGTTCTGTCATACATAAAAACCGCTAAGGTATAGAATACAAAATCACGATAAAGCCATCACCTTTGACTCCATGACCTGTTGAACAGCTTCCTGTAACCTTGCCCTTAGATTTTCAAATTCCACCATTTCTCCAGAAAACAAACGCTCATAAGATCCTCTGCTGTTAAACTAAAAACTTCCCCAGAAACAAAAATCGGTGTAAAGAGAGCCCTCTGCGGATGGAATTAATGAATTAGCATAGAAAGGTTAGTTGTAGTTACCTGGGGTATAATTTTATCTTACACAGCTTCTGAGAAAACTAAGCAATACTTTAAAATTTATTTTCATATGTTGTTTTCTCATGGCTAATTCTAACAAACAATCCCATGTGTACTAATGTGTACATATACATGCACATTTCAAGAAAATATGTCTGTCAACACAAATTGTTGACTCATCGATAATAGTAAAAACATATCAGTACTAATCACATGATAAATAGTCATAGAATAAAAACATGCTCATTCCTTCTGCAATCAATCATTCACATGTAGATATTAACATCTAATGCTTTCTATTACTTTCTAAATACCAACATGGCAGTGTAGGAACATGTGTGTTTAACAATGGTACATCTAGTCAGGTAGCGGGCTTTAGGATCCCTGCGATACCACTGTATTTTAACACCAAAACCCAACTAGTGTTAGAAGGAGGTAGTCACTATGTTGACCTAACTCCCAAGGTATAGTTATGGGAACAAAATCTAAAAATTTCGACAATTTCTAACTTTCTAAAAAATTCATAAGTACAACATCATTGCATTCATCTCGTCGAGATGTTTCCAATTTGGGACTGGCATCGAGGATGCGAAGATACGGTTTAATGGAATGTCTTGGGATGTGCGGATGCGGGCTTCTGATGCCAATCCCAAATTCCTAATATTCACATTTTGCTATGATATTTTGAAGGAGGGAGTGTTTATTTCCCTCTTGAATATCTAATAAGAAGGACTACTATTACACCATTATTAAAAAGGTCATCGCTTAAATCACGAAAATAAATTTACCGAAGGCTTAAATCCTTGTATCTAAAGAATTTTGAAGTGCAGAAAATTTTGTAATATTCCAAATACGGAATTTTCTACAAAAATAAGAATACTAAAAATTAAAAATTTGCAGAGCAGCAAGTGATCAATTCATATGGTATTACAACACATCTCTTCATGAACAATCACAACAACAAACTGTGCCTTTTACAATTTCATAAAAGCGGGGGAAGAAGTAGCAGTTTAATGACATTATTTTCTGAATATTGAGTTATAGTGAAAAATAAGGTTGTGTCACTTTATAATAAAACAAAATAGGACATGTGAAAATATTTTCAAAAACAAATGCCTTTATTGGTTAAACAGGTCTCCCATGTCAAAACTGTTAAATTAACAAAACCCCAAAATTTTAAATATTAAATTAACATACATTAAAAAGACTACACAATCTAATAGGTTTAACTCATAAATAGAAATATGTATGATATTATTGTTTATATTTACTCAATAGAGCATACACAAATAGAGATACCAATCTCTTATACGGATCCGAAAGGGCACAGCAAGGTTTCTTGAGAGACAATGTCCTTAGAAAGGCAGGACTCATGTGGCTGAATCACACACTGTGGCTGAAAATGCACTGAAAATGGATGAAAAAGCAAAGAAATAGCTGTAAATTCTTCCCCTATCACCCAAAGAAAGGCAGGTCTTATCTTGAGAAGCTGGCTCCTCAAATGAGTTTAACCCTCACTGCCCGTAAGAAATAACTACCAATTTTATGGGCTGGTACAGTAAGTGAGTGTAGCCCAACATAAGTAGGCAGAAAATTTAGATAAAACCTCCTCTTATGTTCTTAGACAAGGTCCAAAAGAAGTGAGAATCCTGCCGGAAGAACCAAACACACTAGCGATTGAGAAACAACTTAGCTAAGCGCATAAGTATGCATGATCTCGCCAGACCAAATATAAATATAATCTCCAATATATCATATGCTTGCCACCATCTCCTTCATTATATAATTGATGAGCTTCCTCACAAGGTCCCCACTATGAGGTTGCTTCTGGCTAAAAGGCTCCTCACCGCCACCACAGCCCTTGTTTGTCCATCAAGATGGTCTGATGTGTCTAGCGGTTGGTTAATTAGCCGCTTGGCTGATTCATCCTTGCCTATCTCTTTTCCTCAAAAATTGCCTTGTTTTATCTAGCGCTGGATTGATCTCTGTTAAGCAGAGGTGGCTTTCTGGCTTTACCCGGAATCACTTCTTTTTTGGGAATAAATCATATTGGCTTGGTCAAGCTTGACTTATCCCCTCTTTGAATATGTTCACATGGATGCTTGAATTGGTTATTCATGATCCCACTTTACCACATTGAGAGGGTTTCGTCATGCATAGAAAAATTTAGGGCCTCCTTGTGTTCTTACTTTTCTAGATTTCAAAAAAAGAAAAAGGAAATTAATATTCCTGTGATTCGAAGTGATTGGTGTGGGTCTCCCCCCTCCCAAATTTTCTTGTCCTCAAGCAACACAAAGGTGCCCACAAAATCTTCTCCACCTCTTGTAGCCCCTCTCATCCCACCGTCTCCTCCGTGCTTGAAATTTCTGCAACAATTCCATCTCCAGAGCGGCTACCTCTGAAATGTGCAAATTGTTTGGGCAAATAAACCCAATAATGGCTCTCTTCATGAAAGAATGGAGGAAGGTTATTTATAAAAAAAACCTTCTTGCTGATCTGCGCTTCTCCGAATAGAGGCGAAGTGAAAATCATGAGAAATTTCATCATCAATGGAAACCTCCCTCCTCCATGCTATCATCAAATAAATGAATCACTGACTTGGTAATTCATGAAAAACTTCTCCCAGTGCTCATGAGAGGCATGCCCACAAGTGCTCCCAACCAAACATGTGTCATCATAAAAAGGGAAACAAAAGCCCAAGCTAACAAGCAGTGGCCTTTATGGTTTCTTGTCTGTCAGAACTATGTGAGCAGAAAAAGTAAGGACTCTCTTCCCCAAGGCCGCATCCAACAAGTGTATATCTAAACCATGCACCCCCAAAGAATGCAGAACATCTTCAGCATGGGATCCATAAGTGAGGTCTTTTAGCTTGCCTGCAACCACACAAGGAGAGAAATGGTCTCTTTGCTTGTGCAGTTTTTCCTCTCGCTTGCCATAGAATATGATATGACAAGTGTTCTCCCCAACACTTGTTTTCATCATGCCCGTAGCACGGAGAAAGTGTGTGATGGTTGGTGTTGATGAATCACACCATGAGGTACACCATCTCTCCAAGATCTCCCAAAATATTCCAACATCACCATTGTTCATGGCCAAAGTAGCTCATAAACCCACATGAAAAAGTGCTCCTCAAAGACCAAGACCTACACATGAGTGTTAAGAAAATGCAAGTATATAATAAATAAATAGAATGGAAAATACCATTGTTTCTCATAAGCATTACAAGAAATCAACAAGGTGACTCAGACATTCTCCCACTCTGTTGACAAGGCACGATAATACTTGGAAACTGTATTTCCTCCTCAACCAACAATAAATCATACTTACTCATATGAGAATCTCTCCCCTTTGAGAATTTTCACATGAATCCATCTAAGATAGTATGATGATTTCCAATGAAACTAGTGGATTTGACAAAACACATCTTGATTGTATCAAGCTAATTTATTCTTGGGTTTGAATATTGTTAGTGATCTGATCATGAACATAAACGAATCCCATCAACCATATCGCCCCTCCATTGTACCCATCGAGAACCTTACATGTTGAATAGAGTCCTTAGAATATTCCACAAGAGTTGGGGCTTAATAAGGATCTGGGCTTCCCAACATGTGTGTGTAGAAGTATGAGAATAATACATTTGTCATATGATGGCTCCTCCTTGACATGTGTTGATGCAAGAAATCACATATATGAATATTCAAAATTTCTTTAGCTACCTTTCTGCATTTGATCTTGCTCAAGACAAGATTGAAGTTAGAAAGGCTAATCCTCTTAAGTTCATAAACTTCTGGTGCTCCTTGCCTTACAAAAAATGAAATAATTTTTATTGTGTTGAAAATATTCATTATGTATTGGAGTATGTACCACACAACTATGAAATGTGCCCAATGCTATGCTCATATCGCTGAATTTAAATTCCTCATAAATAGATGGATGGAAAACGGTCATTGAAATTTTCATGCATCAACATTTCGACGTTGTATTGACTCTTCATTTACCTCTTTAAACAAATAAGTTGTATGCTGCATAATTGAGAAACACTTTGAATTTCCCTCAATGGAAAGTCTTCTTAACGAAATACCTCCTTGCAAGAAGGCATCAAGGCATATAAATGAAGATGTGAATTTGAAGTGAATGAATTTTCCCCTACCTTTGTTGCACATAAGTCCTCTTGCCATGTTCTTCTGCAAACTTTGAAATAGAAAAGTACATGCTCTCCATCTTGCATTCATTCCTCCCTCTTTTCCTTCTCCTATCTTCAAGGTCTCAACATTTGTAGCAGTACATGTTGTCATGTATGCCTATGTAAAGAGCTCTATGTGTGGAACCTTTGCAGAACTCCTTGAAAAGTTCAAGAGTTTCTTTATTTGGAAAGGTGTCCATCCTCTTATTCATGAGGTGCTTGAAATTGCCCTTTTGCCAGCTACGTTATCTTCTATAAAGCTCTCCTTTCCCCTCTTCTTCACTAGTTGAAGTTGCCTTACCTTCAACAAGAGACCTTCAGATATTGGTCCTCTTCTTTTGGGCTAAGATCTTCATGTCTTTATCTTGAGAAGAAAACCCTTCATCCAGAATCTTGCCCTTGGAAAAGTATCAAACAAACTCCTCCTCTTCATTTGTTTCGAAATGAGTTGAATTCTAGACCCTCCCAACTCATTGTAAAAGCTCTTTTTGATATGGTATGATAGTTTCAACGGAAGATGTTTCATGAAAATCTCATCAAACTCTACTAATATTTGTGAGAATTTGTAGTATATGTATTTTCATTCTTTAAGAAAAATGATTAGTAACCATAAGCACTGAACCTTACCCTCAAAATCGTTGCTACTACTTTGGCGACCCGGTTAACGAAACAGGTATTCTTTGCTAGGGTGTCTGACTCATTCACCTAGCCCTGAGCTGAACATAAGTTATCCATCAAGAGTGGATAGAAAAATTTACCCTCACCTTATTGTGATCGTTTGTCTTCTCTCATTTTCATTTCGAGAAAAAGCCTTGGAAATTAAGTGATCTTTGAACTCCTCAAATTGGCTTCATGTTTAAATAATCACCAAGAGTATCTTTCTTTGGCACACTCTCCTTTGTTCACTCTTCATGAATAGATTTCTGATAGAACGTGGTAGATACTGGTAGGTAACCATTTGAGTGATCATATCCAAAATATGAAGACTTAGAATCTTCCTCTGTGTAGATACGTGTGAGGATCTTCCTTGCGCCCCTCCTCATTTCTTTTTGATGCCTTGCTTTTACCTGCCGAATTGAAAATAGAGTTTTGAGAACCTATTTTCTTAAAACTCAAAGAGTTTGTACGCAATTCTTCATGTGAAAATCTCCTTCTCCCGGTGGGAAAATCCATAATTCTGGGCTCACAAAGCGAGACAAGATTGTTGTCTGATCCCAACAACAATATTCCAAATACGAATTTTATACACAACAATAAGAATACCCTAAGGTGTTCAGTTGAAGCAGAAAGTGATCAATTCTTATAGTATGTTTAAACACATAGCTTCGCCACGATTAATCACAGCAACAAACTATGCTTTTTTACAATTTCACCAAGTGGGGGAAAATGAAAGTTTGGTAAAAAAAATGTTTAAATATTGAGTTATAACGATGAAAAAAAAGGAGTTTTCTACATTATAATAGACAAAATGAGACATGCATGAAAAATATTTTAGAAACAAATTCCTTTATAGTGAATTAAAACGGTCTCCATGCTCAAAACAACTTAAAAAATTGACAAAGCCCCCAAGATTGCAAAATGCGGGAGTTCTTTTTTTCTAAGAGGCTAACGCAGTCTAATAAGTTAAACTCATAAAATAAGAAATATATACGTATTCTTACTTTATATATTTCAATGAAGGCATAAGCAGATATCTAATCTCTTTATACGAATCCCGAAGACTGCGTAGGGTTCTTGGCCGGAAATGATATAAATGAAAAGAAATTTCTGCTGTGAGATGCGCGGCTGAATCACGCGTAGCTGGTCTGCAAATGGTTTAGAAAAGGTGAAAATGGTGTGAGTTGTTCCCCCTAGCTTTCCCAAATAAAGGTTTGATCCTCCTCTTAAAAACAACTCCTCAAATAAGTTTGTGGTATTTAACGAATAGTGGTGATAGGCAATCGCAACCACCTAAACGTTGTTTGAAGGAGAGGCTATTTTATAAGCGCAAAGTCTATTTTAGACATATGAAACGTAGTCTAGGAGTTGTACGATGTATGCTATTCTTGAATGATTGGTAAAAATTGGTAAATAGATAGACCTCTATTTTTAGACATACGGTGGAAATCTATTTTAGGCCTTTCTTGTCTAAAAATAAGTTAGTCAAATATTTTTAGCCCTTAATAATATTTAGACTCTAAACTTCGATTTATTCTCTTACGACACTTCAATTGGGCCTATTGAGATGCCCAGCACTGTAGATGAAAAGAAGAATTCGCTATTCCTTAGGAGTTTGGTAGCTCCTTCATGGTTGACTTCAGTTAAGACTTGATGGCGAGAATTTGGTAGAATTGTATTCGTTTAACTTAGTTGAACTAATTTGTGATTAATTTAACTAGCTAATCAACTAGTGATGAGTGGTTAGATAAATATTATTTAATTCACTAGTGTCTTTCATTATTCAACTCGAAACACATCGATTCACTACGGTATAGTTCGGTAGAACAGTGGAAAAGTGAATATGAAAAGGTAGGTTACTGTTAGTTGTGACAACGTTGTGTAATTTTACAAGCATTGAAGATCTTTAATGACAGTTAGCAATTATGGCTCAAAAATTCAAAACTTAGATCTCTCATTGAACCAACCCGAATTGCATAATAAGCGACCAATTAGTGAATGAGTTTTGAACATGACTTGTTCAAAGAAAAACCCAAACTCGTTATTAACTTTTGGGTGTTCTGCAAGTACTTGTGAGGAAGTATTGTCTTGGGAATTGTTATTGTCTTCTATTATAATATACAAATAATTTGAGGTTTTGTTCTCGACTTTCCAAAGTACATATTGTGTTTGTATGTGCGCATGTTCTGTTTTATTCCTGGAAATTGATGATTGATTGTGTGAAAAGGTTATGTGTTATACATAGTTAGTTAATGTGTAGTCAAGATGATCTACGATGAATGCGTCATTATTGTTAACCGTTATACATGGTATCGGAAGCGAATTGATCATGAGATCTATTACGACAGTTACAATATTATTTCGGTAAATGATGTATGTGGGCAAGTAGCCTCTGGAATCCATCATATATAAAAGGTGATATGTACGATAAATACCCTTAATTAAATCTATTGTAAAAATAATTTGTTCTCACGAATCCGACGATTTAAATTTTGAATTTGAATTCAGAATTTTACGACAATTTGTTCTTAGTACCGGTGCAAAGAAATATCTTTCAACGATTTCGCTCGATACCTTAAGCGATTCGAAGGTATATTTGCATGAAAAAGATACGAATCGACGATGTTAGAAAATAATGGTGAAGAGTTCATAGGTACGAATGTCCAAAACGCGATACTATGAGTCGAGAGCTTGGAAAAGATAGCGAAAAATATGAAGATTGTTGAGCGTGAAGATCGTGTATCCGACTGCATGGGCGCTTCTCCATATTTGATATGGAAAGCGACGATCTGTCCAAAATACAAGAGTGACCAAAGAAGGGCGGCGTTCAAGATAATGAAACATTAAGATGGAAAGCGACAGTGTATTAAGTACCCTCCAAAAATTCACTCGATGCGAATGGTGCAGGAAGTGTGAGAGTGGCGTTTATATGAAAAGAGACATAGTAGACTTAAAAATGTCACTTCGGTCTTTTGATCTCATGCAAGAGGAGATAAGGAGGACTCGCCCGGGGGCAGATGTTCATCGAAGAGTATACGGTGAGAAAATTCGCACAGCTTGACAAAGAAAGGAAGAACGAGGGCGCACGGACAGTGAGCGAAGCAAGGCCATGTCCAAGGTAGAAGTGTTTTCATGTCACGGCTGAACACTATACACCTGGAAGGTGTCCGCGAAGAAGAAAATAAGAAAGGCTGCTGGATGTGGGCGGGAGAGAACGTGCTTCTCAATTTAGTGGATTTTCAACGATCGCATGTTAGCGGTTTCCAAGTGTGATGGGGATGTTGATGTGATTCAGAAAGTGATCGTCATTTCCATGACTGAAGATCGAGATACGTTTTCGAATGCGGAGGGAAAAAAGATCTTGGAGTGCACATCGAGATGAGCGATGATGAAAGCAGATACGATTACGGCCAAGGCCTTGGTACCATTTCCTTTGAGAGGGAGTACGGTAAACCCTTTGTCTTGAAGGAAGTTTTTTGCATGTTCGAGTTCGAACGGTTTGATCTTGTTGGCTACGTTGGAGGCAAAGGGGGTATGGCGATGTGGTCTTCGACGAAGTAAAAGCTTTCTGCGTAGTAAGACAATTTTGGGAGGAGACCGGAAGATAGGATTTAAGTCAAGAACCCTATCGGAGTTGCCAGTAGTTGGGCTGCGCGACGCGTGGCATGAAAGGCGGGAGAAGTGGTAGGCCGGAGATGATGATGGCGGCTATGCTTGCAGAGGTGGGCACATACCCATGGAGGCTTTGAAATGCGGGCACGATTTCTGCGGGCTTCCTAAAGGCACTCTTGCGCGGTCGAATCGATGCAAGGAGGTGTGCCTTGGAAAATAGCCACCTTTCACGGAAAGGAATGATCGTGCACGACGCGGTCATCGGCGGTTCTGCCACCGACCGTGTGTGGTCCTTTCTGCGCGGCTTCGCTTGTGGCTTTAAGTACTATGTGATCTTTGACGGTAATTTCTCTTAAATGATCTTCTTCTGAAAAAGCGAGAATATTTTCAAGGTCACACGCAGAGCAAAGGCGTGAACGAAAGGAAGTCGAAAACGTGAAAACTCTTGGAGAGCGACAATAGTAGTTAATTCATCTCTCTGGTCAAAACTTTTGCAGTACGAAGGGTGGAAAACTCTTCGCACCCATAACCCACAGTGACAAGGTGGGCGGCCGAAAACGAACGATCGTACGATGCTGCCACAGCGTGCTTTATAATCAAGGCCTACCCCCTTCACTTGTAAGGCCAAGGCATGCAATACTTGTGTCTTAGAACCGTTGTCCTCACGAATTCTTGGCACGTGCAAGGAAGGCTTATGCAGCAGAGGCACCGCGTGTTTTATTTTAAGATTTTGGTTCTCTGTCTCGCACGTAAGCGAAGGATGCCGGAAAGAGTTTGAATCGACCCGCCGAAGGTTGGGAATATTTTGAGGTACGCTGATACCCCCCAACCTGTCGGTTATATTTGCTAGATAGTAGGGCCGACGTACGCGGGATATCGGTGCCCAAAACCCTTACGGTGTTTGACGAGAGAGCCACACACTTGCGTACCGGACGGGGGCTATTGGTTCTGAGAAAGGAGGATATGGATCGTACAGAAAGTTCTGGGTCGAAGAACCACTCGTACGGTGCAAACGCCGGAGGGAGGGCGCAAGCGCACTCGAACGAAAGCAGCGAAGATGCGAAGGGGTTGTAGGACCACCTACGACGGTATCGAGACGAGCGGTCAGCACAGATGGACACACTGCTGAATGCCATGGCTCTTGTGGTCAATGTGTCATGACGAGAACCATCCTCTTTTGAGGAGGCTGTTAAGAGGAACCACGCAGAGGGTGAATGCCATGATCGAAGAATATGATTCGATCGTAAACGATGCATGAGAATTGTCCCAAGACCGGAGAGGAAATGGATGATGAAGTTAAAGTGAATCTACAAAGTGAAAGCGAGGAAGCTGACGAGGTGGAAAGTACAAGGCGAATTTGTCGCCGTGGCTTCTCACGGATGGGATGGGTGTAGAGACGCGCACGCGGGCCTCACCCCCATGGACAATCTCGGCTCTCTCGGCGCGGATGAGATGACACATCCATCGAATGGTTGTTGCGTTCCTCAACGGATTCATTGAGGAAGGTATTAGTATGAATTCTTCGTCGAAGTATACGAAAAGAACCACTTTAGCTACGCATAACTAATAGCCCTAACAACAATAGAAGCTGCCAAACATCTTAGGATGCGTTAGTAGTTAAATACGCAACAAACGAATCTATAAATGAAAGACGATAGCGATGAGTAAAGAAGTTTGTTCCGCCATCGCAGACAAAGAAATGACACGATTTTTGAATGAATTTTTATGTTACGAGGCACAAGGAGGAAACAAGAAGGTGTCCAAATCTCCTCTTACTCAATAGGATGAGTTCTTTGTAGTCCTACACTTGATCCTAGCTTTCTCTCTCTTGTAGATGTAGAAAACCAATGCCAGGGTATAGCTCAATGAGAGCAAAAATGGTAGAAATAGAGACCGATGTAGATCGAGTGATCTATTAGGCAACAAAGGTAGAAAATGATGAGAAAACCCTCCTATTTATAACAAAATATTGGTCATTCTGAATCTTGGTGCATGATTAAAATAATGTTAACCAAATCTGATCCACCTCTATATGGAATATTTTATTATATATTTGTGGGGGAAAGGTGTTGACTTAGGTCAAAATCCCTTGATTAGTGAAAAATAAATAAATAAATGATTTGTTTGTCTTTTAAGGGAAGTGGTTGGGAGATAATCAAATAAATAATGATTTATTTGATTAATGGTAAATGAATTTGGTCATATTTAACAAAGAATATTATCTAAATAAGATTTACAAATAATTATTCCTATAGAAAATAACAAGATAACTAGGGGTTTATCTCATTAATTTCTTTATTTTGGGTTAAATATGGTGAGAATAACCTTTAATTAAGTGTGGTTTAATTAATTATTCCATGAGGAAAATCAAACAAATATAGGTTTGTTTAATATTTTGCAGAGGTTTCTATTTTAACATAGTAGAAAAGCAGTTTTATGAGGGTAATGGTCTTACATGGTGTACTTGGGTCCATCTAATGATAAAAGGTTAGGCCAAAAATGAGTATAACGGTGTACATAGGCGACTAAGGTTTGAGATCTTGATGAGTCGCATGTTTGCCGACTCAAGAGAGCTTGATGTCTTGAGCTAATGACACCTGGGTAGCCGTGCAGATAGACAATTATTTCACCGGGCTTGGATTATCCAAGAGTAGGCAGATCCTAACTGTGCAGGATTGTGGTAGGAGGGGGGCAATCATTGTCTTGTATGTGTAGATGATCTGATTTTGACGGGTGATAGTGTGATACTTTCATGCAAGAGGACCTTGCTAGAGAGTTTGAGATGAAGGACTTGGGCCTCCTTCAGCATTATTTCCCAAGATTAGAATTTGGCGGTATGATGAAGGCTGACACAAGGTAAAAATATGCAGGAAATATTGGAAATTCAACATACATGGTGTAGCTTTATTGACACTCTTCTGGTAGTTGGAGAAGAGGATGCTACTTGATCGATAGTAAGATGCCATTGTCTATCGACGATTGGTGGGGTAACATATTTGGTCAATACACGACCCGATATACGCTATCTTGTTAACCAACCGCAATATGGTTAAAAGCCTAACAAACTCTTACGGAAGCGACGACATGTATTACGTTATCTTGGTAGCACATCGGGAATGGTCATAGTAAGACGAGAGATGAAGCGGCTAAGCTTCAGTACGGTTGAGCGAAGACGGATCGTAGAGCACCGTACGAAGTATTTTCGACATCGGGTCGACGAACGATTTCTCGTACGGCCCGAAGCGAGGGTCCGTGGCACTCGATTCGTGACCGTGCATGGCAATAGCTTAGCTACATCATTGTTTAGATGAGAAGATCCTGGTAGATTATTAGGTTGCATTTGAGCCTCATGATTTATTGTGATAACGATTGCATTAAACTCCTGGCTAATCCATTATTTCATGATAGGTCAGCTTACATCGACATTAAGTACCATCATGAAGGTGTGTTGGTAGCAATCCATATTTACTTTCCATATGTTCAGCAGAGGAATCGGGAATCATGACATCTCCTTAAAAGCGCTCACGAGATCAAAATTCGAATTAAGAAGGCAGGATGGGAGTTACCTTGCCGGATAATCCATATCTTGTTAGGAAGACGTTAATGTAGCAGATAGTGAGCTTAGTGAAATGATACTTTGTGCTAAGTATGACCGCGAGGGAGAGGCTATTTTTAGCGCAATCTCTGTTTTTGGGCTTGTATGAAACATGGTCTAGGTTAACGATGTTATTCTTGGATGATTGGTAAGATTGGTAAAAAATAATAGATAGACCTCTATTTTTTAGACATACGGTACGAAGTCTATTTTAAGTATAATAAAATAAATGCGATTAAATATTATTGTTTTCGCATGTTTGGGCCTAAACTTGTTTTATTCTCTTACGAGCACTTGATTTGAGCTACGGATATGGCCGTACGTTTGACAAAAAGTACCTGTTCTTGGGAATTTTGGTAAACTCCTTTTAATTTAGCTTGATGCTAGGACTTGATGAAGTTTGGTAAATTGTATTTAAGTTTAACTTAATTGAACTAGTTGTGATTAGTTGCTTTAATAATCAACTAATGATAGTGGAAATGCAATTAAATATTATTTAGTTATAAGTGTCACTATTTTATTAACTCGAAACACATCGATTCACTACGATTGTGATTCGGTGGGAGGCCAGTGGAAAGTGATGAAAGTGATTTGCTATGGTTATGACCATGATTGTGCATAAGTTGCAAGCATTGGAGAATTATGACGATGATTACGCAGTTGAAGGCAAAAATTCGAACTTAGATCTCATTGAGCCAACTTGAATTGCGCAATAGAGCGAGGCAATTAGTGGATGAAGTTTGAACCCGTGACTTGTTCAAAGCTGAGCTAGTTTGTGTGTAACTTTTGGAGACGATGCGAAGTACTTGTGAGAAGTATTATACTAATATTTTATATATAATATACAAATAGTAGGAACAACTAAACTTTCCTTCATATTGTGTGTGTTTGTGTGTGTGCGCGTATACATTATTTCTATTCTAACAAATTGATTGATTGTAAGAAGAAATTTTCTGTTATACATGAATTCGAATTAATGTATGATCGGAATGATGCGATGGATAATCTTCATTATTCAGCAAATTTCTACATCGCCTTCACTGCACCTTGAAAATAACGTAGTTTTAAATGCATTTTAAAGTAGGTGTGGCCCAACACTAAGTAGTAGAAAGTACGGATAGAAACCTCTCTTAGATTTCTTAGAGCAATATCTCCAAGAAAAAATAGGGAATCACCTCACCCGGGCAAACCCTTGCACTAAGCGGTCACAATAACCAGCTAATAATGAGTAATAAAGGAAATTCTAAGAAAACCACGCAAAAATATAATCTCACTATGTCATATACTTGCCATCTCCTTCGTTGCTATAATTGATGAGATTCTGACAAGAGGTCCCACCCACTATGAAATTTGTAACTTCCATACAAGCTCCTCCACAAAAAATGTCATCATCAAGATAGTGCAATATGTCTAAACCAAATTTGTTGACTTGGTAAAACTTGGTAGTTGTCTTTTGTCCTTACTACACTAAAGGTACCTTCATTTTATCTACTTTGAATTGATCTCTATTCATAGCGAAAAGTGGCTTTGTTTGATCCTCCTTTTGAGAGCAAATCATATGACTTGGTCACAAACTTGACCTTGTCACATAATTTCGTTCTTGTTCACACATGTGGATACTTGAATTGGCTATTTCATGATCCCCTTTCACATTAGAAGAATTTTCGCTCGCCATAGAAAATTAGCGAACCTCCTTGTCAGTGTGTGTGCATCTAGATTTCAAAAGCAAATTTATTCCTATTGTTGTGACTAGGTAGAATATTAGATCAAAAAATTTCCGAGCCTCTGTGGGTCTCCTTCTATCGTACGTTTGAAGTAGAAATTTGCGGTGTCTTTCGCATTAATTTAGAGGAAGATCTCTAGTAGAGGAATTTCTTCTGATTTATAATCTCTTTGCATACTTGATATTAAGTGCAATAAATCTGTTGCATTTTCTTGTATTGTAGTGTCTCATTCTCAAGCCTTTATTCTTGCCTTGTAATTCTTTCTGGTCTTTCTCTGCGATAGATTATAAATCCACATATGTGTCCCAGGTCTGATTCCTGATTTTATTATCTGTGATTTCATCTAATTCCTTCAGAAATTTATGCTGCATAAACTTGATTAAATGCCATACTCTGAATAGGAAATCAACATTTTTAAGCCATTCCAGTTGGGCTACATTTTAATATGAATGAGATCATTTGTTTGACCCGAAATTTGGTACAGAGTTGACCTAAGCTATAATATCCAGCCGTCATACCTCCTTATTTTTGTGCACATCAGCAAATTATCATTTTAGGTCCTAAATCACCTTTCCCACCTTTGAGTCAAGAAGTGGTAAAGTTACTCTGTTGCTTAGAATGAAGGATCTTCCATAGAATCAGTTAAATGGGTTATTGCTCTCCAACTTTGAGATACCTTGGGTTATTCTTCTGTTGTGTAACGAAATCCTATATTCTGCATTTCCCATGGAAGAATATGAGCCATGTATATGTTGAGGTTCTTTCATCTGTACAGTGATATGCTGTTTTACAGCTAATGAGCTATTTTATGGTCATTCTCATGATTTTTTCAAGCTCACATTGCAATAATAAATGTTCCCAATGGTGTGGTTATTCATTTTGGGATATTACGGATACTGGGTCATGAGGAAATCAACATTTTTTAGCCATTCGGGGATTACAAGAGGCTGTTTAATATAAATGGGATCATTTGGCTGACCTGGGTGGTATAAGGGTGCACATGACTAAGCTGAAGATACAACCGTCATTCTATCACTTATTTTTACGCATATCACTGATACTCATTTTGGGGCCCTCGTCATTGCTTTTCCCCTTTTACCGTTAAAGTGATAAATTTTTTGCTGTCTTAGAATGAAGGATCTGCCATCTAGCATCGATTAAAGCTGATTTGTTACCGCGCTCTCGAACTTTGGGAATACCTTGGGTATTCTTTCTTGTGTGAAAATCCCTATATTGTTGCATTTCACTTGGGAAGGAGAATACATGCCATATGCTTACGATTATTTCTGCCTTGGTGATATTTTATTTCTGGCCTAAGCAAACTGTTTTACATTATCATTCTCATGATTTTTCTAAAGCTCCCCATTGGTAATAACTCAAAATATTCCCAATAATGTAACGTTGTTCCCATTTAGGATATCGATGTAATGTCAAAGCAAGACCTTGTTGCTTTCTTTATGAATTATTGGAGGCAATATCCCGAAGAGAGAACATGACAGCGGAGAAGATGTATGCGAGAAAACCCAGAGAAAATGATTACACCATTGAAAACCCTTTGTGGAAGAATAAAGGCCCGAAGTTCTTTAACATTGTTTTATAAGCACGACTCAGGGAAAATCGGTGAGGATTGAAGATCAATAGGTCTCTTCAGGGTTGCAAGAGAGTAGCCCTGCTTCATCGAATGTGTGTGAGCATGCAACTTTTTAATCTGATCTACAACGATGTGACGTACGCCATTCTTTCGCAAAGGAGAAAGGAAGACACTGAAAGGGAGGAGACCCGCCGGTGACTACCTCCCGAAATATCGAATCTCGGTCTAAAATATCAAAAAATTTGTTTACAAGTTTTCAACTCAAAGAGGAAGATCATGAGATAACTCCATTTCGAGAACATTAACGAGAAGGTAAAGATACCTTTCTTGATTTGCCAAGGCAAATATGCCACTTCTTCAACAAGATCATTCTACAAAGAAGAAAACATGAATGTCCTTTCCTCAGCAGAATCAAGGAAAGGATCTCTTTGATAGAGTATACTCCATTATTGAAAAGGAAGAAGAAATACAAGCTGAAAAGTTCCTCACTTATGTTGATAGGAAGAATCTAACTTTGTTGAAAAGATGAGTTAAACTATTGTTTCCACTATTAGAACCCCTTGTATCTACGAAAGAGGTCCCAAGATCTTATTCATAGAGAAAATATAGCGTATGTCTACGATGATGAACAAGAAGACAAAAAAAAAAAGCACACCTTAGGTGAAATCTTGGAAGGTAGAACGTGAAGAAGAAGATGGAGAGTTACTTAGCCTCTCCTTATCCTAGTACTTCCATAGCAATTGGGGGTGGATTTACACAATTGGGAAAGTAGTCACATTATATGTTCCACATCAATAGTTCATGGGAATGAGCCATGAGACATATTTATCTTTAGTGTACCCCTTGAAATATGCAATTCAAATTTGATGGCGGGAGATGTTTCGTGCATTAATTATCATTATGAATCCCGGAAAGAGCATTAGGAAGTCATATAAAGTCTTTGAAAATGTGGGGAGAGTACAAAGAGGAAGGGCCTGCTGACTTCCTGTCTATGTCCTCACCTCTTAAATTGCATTGAGGAGATATGTTGCAAGGAGAAAACCCAACACCATCATGAAGCATATGGGAGGCAAGATTTGAATTAGCGGAAAACTTGCCCACGACATCCCCTCTTTCTGGGGGAAGGGCCAAAGTCCCCCTACGCCATGATTTGGCCAAAGCAGAAGAGGCCTTGAACGGATGATATCCTTCCATGAGAAAGCTAACTCCCAGAAGGCTGACCTTCTATGAAGCATGTGTGAGGATGAGGGGGCAACAAGGAAGGAATAGCCTTCCATCTCATACCTTTGGCATGGGATATGACAAAAAGAGAGAACAATGGGAGGTAGCCTTCAACATGCACATCGACCGAGAGGATGTCAAGAAGAAGCAACAACATGGCAACTACTTCGGTTGGCACATTATCAATGTATCAATGTTGGACACATGTAGATCTGTTGAAATCATTCTTCAGTAGAGATATTCTGAGATCTTCATACTTATGGTCTGAATGACTGATTGCCGCAAAAGTGGCGATCACCACAGAAATCATCTACTAATCATGGTATGATCATCTTGTCTCGACCTCCCAGCTCGGGAGAATTTACTATATTGCGACTGGAAATTCTTATTTTATTGAAGTATTTTATGAGCTCAACAACACCATCTTCGACTACTATTGAAGCTTTGAAGAATAACTCTATCATCATTGTCAAAGATACATGAACTTGTGAGACTGAGGAAAAACATAGCTCACCGTTGGAAAATTCGTTGATCTTCTCTTTCTCTTGAGAGATATGAATCTATATATAAATTTATGGGGAGGACTGTTGGTAAAGCCTTATCGGGTGAAACAAGTTTATTTTCTAATTATGTTGTTCTTCCACCTTATTTGTACGGTATGATTCCAGAGGAAATTTTATCTTGTCAATCTCATGGAAAATTTGGGCCACAACACTTGCTGTGTGGCCACTCCCTTGGTAGACGGAGAGAATCTTGACTGTGATAGGTGTATAAGGCACAAGCAGATCTCACACGATGGTCGATGAAATAGCATGACGTGGGAAATTAAGTGGTGGGAAGACCCGCCACACACATCTTGGTTAATGCGACCAAAGAATGCATTACAGCCGTTCACATGTGGAACTGTAGCCCACCTCCATATGTGCACCTTGTTGTTTGTTTGTGCATTGTTTTCTCATACATTGATGACATTCTTGTAATTTTTGTAGAATTTATGGAGAGAAGAGATGAGAAATATGCCTGCATACCTAATGGTTGAAAAATCTCCATGTGTCTTGTGTCATAAATTCCATAGAGACATTAGGCCAACCCATAGGTATTTCACACCGAAGATCTTGTTTTTATTGTGAGATGAATTTTTTTCACATCTCATGTTAATTTGGCTTATTAATTCATGAGAATTTTGAATTGGTGAGCATCTAGCTTATGATGAGGGCTTAAGTCTTTGATAATGTCACCAATGGAGAAAGTCTTTGCTTGCTGCTCACCTTATCAGTTTCTTAAGAGGACAAGAAACATTTTGGAGGAAGGAGGCTGTAATATTACATTTAGCCCAAGTGACCAAAATATCTTATTTCTGTATTTTATCTCTTTCATTTCATGTTTATGAATAAAATATGAAAGAGGACATGTAAAACTCCTAAAAACCATGAATAAATCATGCCTATGTAACGAATGCATATCAGGCCATGTAAATAATCTCTTGCAGTGTGAATGGGATTAAATCACAAGATTGGGTCATGTCGGCAAGTCAACATCGCGCCGATCTGGGTGCAATGAACATATGGATACACAACACGATTCTAGATGGAGCTCACAAGGGGTTAAATCAGTGGGAGTGGTTGGGTTTTAAGCTTTCATCCTATAAAAGAATAAGGAGGACAACGAAAAGAGAAGGTTATTGATGTTATTATTTTACGAAGGTATTGTTTGTGGGCATATTTTGTTGGGTTTCTGTTTCGAACTCCCACCTCCTTCCTTGAGCAGCTCTTAGAAGAACTTTAGTTTGTCTAGTCCACACTATACGGCATTTTGGCCCAAGCCACATATTGCATCTACAATATGGACTGCAGGATTGGGTGTCCATGTGAGTTGCAGCAAGTGGAACTCTAGATACGCAAGGTCTAGCTTATAGTGGAACCTCTTCCCCGGTGGTGTGTCTTGTAACCTCACCAGAGAAGCGCATAAATATTTTGAGCTTTGAGTCCATACATTTGGTAGTAGGCCAAAGAATTTCGGGGGCCTGCGGGCGCAATCCTCTTCTGTGGCTATCGTTATTTCCTGCAGTAGCATTGTTAGGTTAAACATTGTTGTTTTGTCCTAGTATTTGAGAAGTGTTATTTCCCTCTGCCAGAATCTAATAAGAAGGCATTGGACATTTTCTATGTTATTCAGCATTTATATGTGTCATATTCAGCCATGTTTAATGCAGATTTGTAGTAATTTCATTATTTTCTTGATCTGCTTTTTGTACATATATATTGCGGAAGAACACCACATTCTTTTTCTTTGTGTAAAAGTTAAACATCACTTTCTCTGTTATTTGATTAATACAGCTCTTATTGTTCTTCTAGTTTCTGGGCATGTGATTACACTCTCTCATAGCTGTTTAAATTCTATTCTTGCGATAAATGTGGGATACTGGGGGTGTTTAAAAATGTTGAGTAAAGAATGTTTAGTATGGCTAGTTTCATTTGTTTCACCTCTAATTTTGCATTTGAGTTGTATATCATATGTCTAAGGGATACAGTCATTTACCAACATATACTGACGTTATTTTCTAAATACATCTACTTTGTATACTGTGTTGTTCCCCACTGCGGAAGAGGAAATATAGGCCTTTCTCTTGCGAGTTTATGTCTACTGGTATGATGTTATTTTGTCTATTAGTGTGCTCTACATTCCATGCTCACTGATTTTTTTTAGCTCCCACATTGGTAATAACTCAAATTATTAATAGTGGGTGTTGTTTTTGAGATATTACGGTGTCAGTACAAAATCCCAGTAAGAACAACTAATAAATCAGAGGAAAAGTAATAGAAATGCAGAGAATTTTCTTTATTCTTTGTGTTGTGAATGGCTGTGCAAAGCATCTACAGTAATTAGGAGGAACCATTGGGAGATGGAATTTTGCGGTGCGAAGCAATGGAGGAAGATTGTATGAGATGGAAGACACAAGAGAAGAGGAGATTTTGCAGCACCCTTGCGACTAACGAGGACAAGAAACATTTGGGGAGGGAGGCTGTGTCTGTTCCTAATTTAGCTTCAACTAATGGTCATTTCATGAAAATCTAGATGAATAATTCAGAACGAAGGCTCTAATTTGCTCAATGTAGATAAAATCCTTCCTAATGTGAAAGGGGATCATGGAAATAACCAATTCAAGAGTCCATATGTGAGTACGAGTCTAAGAAAATGTGGACAAGGTCTAAGGATTTGACCCAAGTCAACATGATTTATTCTCAAAGAAGTAGATTTTAAAATAATGAAATAATGAAATCCTTGTTAATAGTCACTAGAATTTGGTATGTTAGGTGGTATCAAAGGAAAACTCTTCATTGTACAATATTCAAAATAAAGTTTTACAATAAAATTTTCTAAGGTATTCCAAGTTTAAACAGCAAGTGATCAATTCATATGTGCAGTATGTTAAACACATAGCTTCCATAGAACAATCACAACAACCATTCTGCCTTTTACAGTTCACAAGTGGGGAAAGTAGCGATTTTAGCCCAAAAACGTTATTTTATGAATATTGGGTTAATGACGAAAATAACGATTTGTGTCCTATAATGATGATGGACATACATACAAAAATTTCAAGAAACAAAATACTTTGTAACCAGTTAAACAAGTCTCTCTTGCTCAAAACAACCAAAATTGACAAAACCCAAGGCTGAAATGCCGGAGGAAATTGTTGCATAAGAAATTACTATGATGTATAATAGAGTTAAACTCAAAAAATAGAGAAATATGTCTGATATTCTTATTATATGTTCTAAATGGCTAAAAACGAATGTAATCTTTTATACGAATCCGAGAAGACACTGGCAAAGGATTTCTTCGTGGAAATAAATATGCATGAAAAAGCACGCTACGTTGGCTATGAATCATGTTGTGTAGCTAATTTTGTACGTAAATAAAAATGGCTTGAAAAGCAAAAAAAATAGCGCATATTATCGCTTTTAAATAAGAAGCTGAAGTCCTCCTCTTGAGAAGCTGGCTCCTCGAAATACGGTTTTACTTGTATATATGCACACTAAAAATATTTTAATTTTCTAAATGGAATGCGTTTTAAAAATGGTGTTGTTAACGATGGAAAATTTAGATCAAAAACCTCCTATTATATTTCTTTCAGAGCAAGATCTCCAAGAAAGAGTAGGGAATCCCCGCCGAGCAAACCCTTGCACTAAGCGATTGCAACAACTTAAATAACAACCAAGTATACGGAAAATCTAAGCAGAAAACGAAATACAATCTCATGTATATCCCTTGTACTTTCACCATATCCTTCATTATATAATTGTTAAGGCTTCCTCACTAAAGATCCCACACCCACTATGAGAGTTGCTTCCATGCAAAAACTCCTCCACAAAAGCATGTTGTCATCAAGATGGTGCAATGTATCTAGACAAATTTTTTGACTTAGTCATGTGTTTAGAATTCATCTTCTCCCTTTTCCCATAAATGTGCCTTGTTTTATCTAGCTGAATTGATCTCTATGCACATTGAGATGGTTTTTATTTGTTAGAATCCCACTTCTTTGAGAATAAATCACGTTGACTTGGTCAAAATTGACCTTGTCCACATAGTTTAGACCTTGTTCACATGTGAATTCTTGAATTGAATGACTACGTGATCTCGTTTCACATTAAGAAGATTTTATTCCATGTGAGGTGGGATCCTCCTTGTCAATTATTCGTGCATCTGGATTTCAAAGAAAAAATAATATTCCTATTAGTTGAAGCTAAGTAGAATATTGATCTCCCCTCCCAAGTATTGCTTGTCCTCAAGCTGCAAGGTCTTTAACGAAAATCTCTCCTCTTCCTCTGTGGCCCCTCTCATCATAGTCTCCTCCATTGGCACAATTTCTGCAAAATTCCAACTCCCAATATCCCAAGTGTGCAAGTTGGCATTTGGTGAATAAACCCAATGGCTCTCATCATGAAAAAATGGGCTTATTGTACCTTTGACCTTCTTGTAATCATGGCCTTCTCAATATGGAAATGATAACAATCATAGAAATTTCATCATCAATGGAGGCCTCCCCTCCTCCATGCTATCATCCAAATAAAATGAATCACCTTCCAGCTTGGTAATTCATAGAAAAGGAATTCTCACAATTTCTCATGAACGCTTTTAATTGCTCCAACCAAACATATGCTCCACATAATAAAGAAACAAGTGGTATGCAATGGTGGCCATATATTTTTTCATGCTCCCCTTGGAACATGTAATGTGTAGAAAAAATAAAGGACTCTCTTCCCCAAAGACACATCCAACAAGTGCCTCCTCCAGCCATCTGGCAAGGAATAAGAAGATCTGACATGTGGGATCATAAATAGAATCATGCTAGCTTATATACAATAAAGAAGAGACAATGGTCCCCTGTACACGCTGGCATTCCTCTATTTCTTGCGCAGAATATGATGAAAAGCATTTCCCCAAGACTTGACCCCTTGTACCCCATCATGCTGTGAATTCTTGGAGAAGGTATGTGATAGTTGGTGTTGATGAATCACCATAAGAGTACATCATCTCTCCAAGATCTCCCAAATAATGGCCAACATCACCACATTGTTCATGGCCCAAAGTGACCATGAAGCCCATCAGAAAAAGTGCCCCCCTCTTGGAGCCAAGACCTGCACATGAGTGTTAAGAAAATGCAAGTATACATCGTGACATAAAGTTCAACAATACATTGTTGTCATGCACTTTTTGGAAATTAGCAAGGTAGCTCATGGATGAGCTCCCTCTCACACTCAATGAATAAGGTGATAATGATAACTCTTGAGCTATGTTCCTCCTCAACTTCTTAAATAATCCATGCACTTAATCATATGAGTACATCTCTATTTGAAATTTTCCACATGATTCCATCTAAGATGGTAGTGCTTCAATGAAACTGAGCAAGGTTTGACAACCTCATAGGTTGTATCAAATGGTTTATTCTTGAATTTGGAATCACCGATTGATAGATATGATCATGAACATAAATGATCCCATCAACTACCTTATACTTCCCCTCATTGCTTCATCAAGAACCTTACCGCTGTGAATAGGTCCTTAGAATATTTCACCAAGATTTGGGACTCCCAATAAGGATCTAAGCTTGTTGACAGTCTGTGAAAATGTGCAATGGCCATTTTTTGTGTGGTCGTCTCCTCCTTAATAGCAAGTGCACCAGATTCACATGTTGTAGTATTCCAAACTTTCTTTTGCTACCTTTCTTTTTGACTGATCTTGCTCAAGACAAAGATTGAAGTTTAGGAAAGTCTTCCTCCTCTTGAAAAGTTCTCTTTCTCCGAAAACTTCCCCAATTTTCCTCACCCTTACAAAAAATGAAATAATTTTTTATGTTTAGAAATATTCGTGTATATTTAGGTATGCTTTGCTTCCAGCTGTAGGTATTTTGTTCATCATGTCATTTGAGTTTAAGATGTATTCCCCTCTACGCATGGAGAAATAGATGAATGAAGGCATAAAGGTCAATTTCGGAGAATTTTCACAACCTTCCATAAATAATTTTCAGCAGCAGTGGCTCCTTCCAAGAGTTCCCTCTTTAAACGCGGGCCTGATTTGCACTCACATATACTTGAGAAACACATGGGCGTTTATCAATGAAATCTTCTGCAAAATGCCTCCTTGCAAGGGCATCAAGGCATAGGTAAGTTATGGTGGTGGTGGTTTTCCTTTGTTCATAAATCATACCTTCTTTGTTCTTTAAAAATTTGAAATAGAAAGGTACCTTGCTCTCTGTCTTGTGATATATTCACTCCTCTTTCCTTCTCCTATCTTCAAGGTATCATTTGCTTGTAAAAGTACACACACACTGCTATATATGCCAAAAACTCTATGTTTGAGACCTTTTTAGAACTCCTTATAAAGGTGAAATTTCTTTCTTTAAAACAAGTACTCATCATCGCTATTACGCAAGGTGTGGTGCCGCCTTGTTATGAGCACGCCTTCTTTCTTCTCCTCTCTTTTCTTCTTCACTAGGTTAGAGGTGCACCTTCAACAAGAGACTGAATCTTGCGGTCACTCTCTTTTGATAAGAATCTTCTCTCTTTCTCTCGAGAAAAATCGCCATCAAGGGAATCTTGCCTTGGAAAAGTATCTTTAAACAAACTCACCTCATCTTCATTGGTTTTAAATGAGTTGGTTGTAGACCCTCCCAACTCATGCAAAAGCTCTTTGCAATGTGGTATGATAAATTTAACAAAAGACAACAGCAAAATGTCTGTCAGGCCTCTCTTTCTAATATTTTAACAATTTCATAGCTGAGTATTTTTCAATTTTAAAGAAAATGATTAAACAACTTCACCAAGCATAGGCACTTACCACTCAAAATGCGGTGTATACCCATTGGTTCTGAGCAGTAGCACGGTATCTCGCTCCTTCCCCCGGCCCCTACGGACCCAGGCACCGAGCGAGTCATAAAGGGCCGGATGTGAGAAAATCCCCTCACACACGGAACCTGCCTTTCTCCTTGTGTCTCTCCTCCTCCTTCATTTGGAAAGAACGTGTGGGGCATTCAGTGGTGCGGGGCCTATGATTTCGGCTTTATGTATGTAAAAATAATCACTAAAAGTGTCTTTGTGGCACATCTATCACCTGCTTCCTCTTAACGAAGAAATTTCAACGAATGTGACCGATGGTAAGTATGGTGAGTGCTCATATCCAAAATATATGTAGACTTAAAATCTTCCTCCTCTGTACGTTCCTGAATCTATGTGAAGAGATCTTCATGTATTTCCCTTCTCTCATTTCTTTGATACCTTGTTTTTTTCTGCAAATTTGAAAAGAAGTTTTGCGAGAACCTCTTTTCTCTAGAAAAAAGAGGTTTGCTTTGATTTCTTTTATAGTCTCCTTATAAAAGAGGGCTCATAATGCTTGAGCTCACGAGGTTACATTAGGGTGTGTCTGTTCTGCTGTAATATGTTACGTCTTGGAAATTTCACCAACAACAAGAATAACTAAAATGTTCAAAGTTGGAGACGACAGTGATCAATTCATATGGTGTATTTAAACATAGCTTCCAAAAATTCCCAAAGGAGGCTGCTCGACCGAAACAATCCCTATACGGAATTACAAGAAGATCAACGATGGTATGTTATCGAATCAATGGAATACAATAATGGTATGGTGTTTTGTAAAAGAAAACATCTACGATGATTGAGAGAGCCATTTGGAATAAATTTTACGAAGAGTGCCGACGTAATATTCAAATCCTTGGGAAACGATGTGTTACCTTGGTATTGTATGTTCCGTGATTTGGTCAAAGTTGACTAAATCTGTAGGTGCCCAAGCCCATTCACCTAGTACGGTTTGGTTTTCTCCTTACTGATTTAGATCTTAGATAGTGATCTAAGCGATTCGGGGCACAAGCTCATTTCTGTACATATAATTATCGGTATTGTTTCGGCGGGCTTGTTAGGCTGGCACCATTGGGAATATTAGGTGGTATCGGCTTACGATCTTTGGCTTGCTTTGTGGGCTTCAAGCAAGTGCGCGTAAAGTAAGGAAAAGGTTAGAATGATGAAGAATATGATTTTGATCTCATCACTTTTAGATCCCGATACAGAACCTCTCGAGAGGGTTGAACAAGAAGAAGAGAGAAGAACGGTGAAACTCCTGAAAAGTTTCCAAGAGCGAGAGAGAATCTTCGATAATATCCCCAAGATATACCGCAGAGATCTTAGGAATTCCTCCTAAGATCCTCCTAGGATGTCTTCGGATCACGAGAAAAACTACGATGCTAGTCATTCCTAATGTCCCAAATCGACTGTTCTAATTTACAAACAAATTCCTAATTCCAGCAGCTTGGTCCTATACGGAATTACGAGAGGATACGACGATGGTATATTCTTAAGATCAAGCGAGAATACAATAATGGTATGAATGGGCTGTAGAAAAGCATCTCGATGGGTGGGAGGAGCCATTGGGAGATGGAATTTTTACCGGAAATTATGAAGCAATGGAGGAGACTATGGGATGAGAGGGCCATAAGAGGAAGAGGGGATTTTGTAGCACCATGTGGTTGTGGGGACAGAAACATTTGGGAGGGAAGCCTTAATGTTATAATTTATTGTTAATATGAATATTAATTTTCTTTTCTGGAAATCTATGTGTGAATAATTGAGCAGGAAGCTCCTAATTTCTCAGTATGAATAAAAATCCTTTAATGTGAAAGGGATGTTGAAATAACAAATTTGAAATCACATGTGTGAACAAGGTCTAAACTATGTGGACAGGTCAAAGTTGTCCAGAAAATCGACGCAATTTATTCTCAAAGTGAATTCTAAATAAAGCCACCTCAATGTGAATAGAGATCAATCCCATTCATAAGAATAAAATGAGCACCTTAACGAGTGTGAAAAGGACGAGCATGATGAATCGATCGAGGTTGACCATCGACAAAGTATGGTACATTGCCATCTTGATCAACAATGGTATCAAAGCTTGATCTTTGGCTCAACTGTAGGCTTCAAGCCAAAGTACGTAAAGAAGAACATGAGAGTCATAATAGAAAGTGAAGAAGATAAGTTTCTCTCATCACTTTTGAATCCGGTAAGAACCTATCCAAGGAAGTTGAACAAGAAGAAAGAGAAATGGAAACTCCTAGAAATTTTCAAGAAAGCAGAAGATCTTGATGGGATCTACAAAATATATACATGAAGGCATTATGAATCACCTCATCTCATGTGGATATATGCACTTGTGTATCACAAATACTAACCTTCTGTCTGTGGCTAGCCGAAGAAGAAGGAAAAGAGGTATATAAAGAAGAACTCTTAGAAGTATTTACCGAAGTATGAAAATCAATCCGAAGTTCAAAATACTTGAACTTCCAAGGTTCTACGAATCAAGAGAAGTAAAGAAGCACAAAAAGATGAGCAGTATGGTAAAGGTAAATTCCTCACTCCTCTTTGATAGATCACTAAATATCCTAATTAGTATTTGAGTGGAGAAACTGAAATAACATGACATAACGTAAATTTTAAAAATTCGTGACCATCAAGCATTTCATTTTGAAAAATGCTTGTATATGTGGTAGTTGTTTAGTTTTCCTTGAAAATACAATACACCTAATTATACACAAAATTTATTGAAAATATTGATAGAAAAGTTTGATATAGCTCACATGTAACATCTTCTGTGTATATATATAAAACCACACAGGACAAATATTTTGTATGAAGTTGGAAGGTCTATGAATCAACTCCATTTAGAAGAAAACATGAGAAGAAGGTGTAAGTTTTTTTGAAGTGCATTTCCAAAGCCGATCTCCATTAGATGAAAGATCCTCTGCAGAAAGCATGAAGGTTTCTCCTTGTTAGATGACCAAGATCTAAGGTCTCTTGTTGATGATAGAGCAATTTCGATTGAAAAGGAGGAAGACAGAGATGATAGATCTGACAAACGCACCTCAAGCACCTCATGAAAGGAGGATGGAGCAGCATCCCAGAAAAAAACTCTTGCACACTTGCAAAAAGTTCTACAAGGTCTCACACATAGAGCTCTTGGCATAACATGAGCGATGTGCTTCACCTTCATTTATCCAGTGATGTGATGAGGAGAAAAAGAGAGGAAATTAAGCGAAAGCACCAAGGCACTTCCTGCTGATGTGAAGAAAAAAAAGGAACTAGGGGAACCTGTGGTAAAGTGAGGCAAGTACGCTCACCTACATCCACATTCTACTCTGTGCCTTGGCCTCTTTGCAAGAGGGTATTTTACTGAGAGCACCTCTTGATAGGAGGAATTTTAAAGTGTTATCTCAACTATGAGCAGCATATGCATGTCGCAGCTAAGAGGCAACAGGAGAAGCCAACCGCTGGAAAATAAACTCTCTCTGATTCAAGAGAAATGAGTAATTTGTAAGTAGCATTGCTATGTATCATCGGTCTGTGACGAGAGGGAGATAGAGATCTGTGATGGCATGAGCATGAGGACACATGGAAAGTCCGTATCTTTGGGAAGCTGACGGTGCTTGTTCACAAAGAGAATTTACAGGCATATTGGCAAGGGGATGCTAACCTCACATGACCAAAATAGAAAGTTACAGAACAAAAATTTCCAAGGAGGGTGATTTCATATACTTCAATCTTGTCTTGAAGAAGCAGAATCAGCTGCAAATAGGGCAGAAAAAGGGAGTCCCCAAACTCAACATGTGATTTTATTAACAAGAATATCAAAGGATGAAGCGATATTGTAGCCAGAAGTAACATTCAAACCTCTATAGTCTTGTCATTCTTAGAGGAAACTTAGATCCTTATTGAAATCCCAACTCATGATGGAGTACTCCAGAACCTTTTTATTAGGGTTATTGATAGGGAGAAAATATAAGGATATAGGAAGTTCAAGGTAGTTTGTAGAGTCATCTATTTCTATAATATTATCCTTTCGCAGAGACTCCCAAGCTCAAGGAAGGAACTACTAGATACCACCTATGAGATCATGCTTTCAAACCCACAGTTTCATTAGGAAGCATATCATACTCTTTTGGGTAGGTTCATGTGGAAGGCTTCAAGAAGAGTGCTCATGTGAAAGTGTGCATGAAGTGTGGTAGAGGAGAGGAACATAACTCTTCACAGGAGAAACCACCATTCACGCCTCCCTTGTGGCCCAAGTATGAAGGAACTCATCCATAGGTGCCTTTAAATGTACGGCTAAGTATATGACTTGTATTCCTGCAAACATTATAATACATATCTCCTATACACTTTGTTTTTTTTCTAACACTCATTCAGGAGATGTGTGCAAAGATGGGGCACTATTTATTATAAATTCATGGGCCGCTCAAGGCCATGAACTATGTTGATACGAGACATTCCTTGATAATGTTGACTATTGTATTCTTCATGGTATGATTCTTTTACCAAATATGGCCTTTACATTCTCCAAAATTACAAAGGCATGAGAAAACAAGTGTGGGGAGAAAGCACTTATCATATCCTATTCTGGCAGTTGAGAGTAAAAGCTGTCGTTTGTGAAAGGAACATATTCCTTCTCAATTATCATATAGCAGCAGCTAGCATAATTCTAATCATGATTCCATATTTAAAATTTCTTCTCTTGAGAACATGGTTGGAGAAAGCACTTGTTAGATGTGTCCTTGAGAAAGAGTTTGGTTTCTTCTGGCTGCATGCTTCTAATGGGAAGCATGAATTTTGTATAGCCACTACGATACAAATCATATATCTTTGTAGAAGTAAACCCATCTGTTTATTGAGAACATACATCTCATATGTGTCGAGAGGATTTTCTGTGGTTCTGGTGAGAGTGATCCACATCATTTTGAATGATAGCATGGAGATAGGAGACTTTCATGAATTGTGAAAATCCCCATGATTGTCATCTTCTATCTTGAGAAAGGCCATGGATCAACAAGAAGAGTTTCATAACAACCTTTCATTATTCATGATAGGAAGCCATTGAGTTTACTCTGCAAGGTCATTTGCACATTGAAGGACCATTTGGAAGACAAAACTATTACGGAGAAAGTCAGATCCAATGGTAGAGACTATTGGATACAGAAGAAAGCCACAAGAAGAAGGAAATTTTTGCAACACCCTTACGATTTGGCAAAGAGACAAGCAACATTTGGAAGAGATATATAATATTCACAAATTCGCTGAAAGCTAATAGAATATTAATTTTTCCTTATTTATTTTTGCATTTCATGATTGATGAATAAATTGTAAAGGAGGACATATAAAACTCTGAAAACTTCACTGAAATGATCCGTGCCTATGTGAACGAGAGACATATACGGGGCTATGTAAAAAAAAATCTTATGATGTGGATAGGTCTAATCACAAGAATGGGTCACAGCCAGAAGTCTGACGCGTGGTCTAGATGCATTGAACACTCCTTGAGGACAACGCGATTCTAAGAAGAATTCTAAATATGAAAAGGGGCTAAACTAGCCAAGTGGTTTGAGTTTTGCCAAGACTCCAATATTATAAAAGAGAGAGAGGCAACAAGAGAGGTTGTTGAGGTGTCATTTTATGAAAGGTATTATGCTGCTAAGACTTGTCCTTGTTGGGTCTTCTCGCTTCGGTCCTATTGTCGCAGGCAACTCTTAGAGAGACTTGTGCTATCTTTTTCATCGAGCTTTTAGGCCAATCTCACCTTACACCTATAGCCTTTGATCTTGTTGAGGTTGGAAAGCTGTCATATGAGTTTTAGCGATACAAAGAAAACTAGATCTTCTCGGTGAAGTGTGTCTTTTAACCTCCACAAGAAAGTTCGTTATAAATTTATGCTTCAAATATACATGCGCGTGACTCCCATTCTTTTAAAATACTGACCCAAGAATATTACGATGAGCGTTTGGAACCGTGGAATAATGTTATATGAGCAAATTAGGGCCTCCTTGCTCAGTGTTCTGTGCATCTCGTTCAAAAAAGAAAAAATTATTCTATTATGATCGATGGACGTGGTGGTCACCTGTTCCGCAAGGCTCCACCATTGTCTGTTCAGTTTTCGTTTGACAGTTTACTATTTTCGCCGATTTTGGTCTCTAGCTTAGAACGTTTGAGAGCCTAGCGATATTTTGAGAAAACGAAGCAACATGTGTCCATAGACCGATATTGCTCATTCATTGTATTCCTCGGGTAAATCTTTCTAACGGTGTGGTCTGCCCCGTCAAAACGAGAAGATAATATACCAAAGAATTACGCCTGAGAAGTTGAAACACTGGTTACCCAAACGGGGCCCATAGTTTTACAACGCTTGTCTCTAGGGTGGGGTTTTAGGCTGTTTAGGATTTCGTGTTTCTAAATGATAAATAAACCCCTCGACCTCATTGTAGCGAGTTAGAAACTGTGCTTGTATATCTTCTAGAATGGCTACCGAGCGCCTAGCTAATTTTATTTCACGATACATCTGGCCATTTTGATTCACAGTATTAATAAAATGATATTGTGTACATCTATTTATTTTATATATATATTTATTTTATTGCGTTCACCGCCGTCCGGATGGGTAGTATCGGGCAGTGCCCCGCGCAAGTCATGTGCATGTCTGGCAGTGGTATGAGCTGAGCTCGTCTTGGTAGAACACACCGAATTAGCCTGTGACCTCGACGAGCGCCGCAGGGATGAAAAGAAAGATGAGAAGCGAGAGAATCTTAAAATGGCGCAAGCGCAAAGACAGGCGTGATGGATAACGCCATCGGTTATTCGCGCTCCCCCGGCGGCGCCATCCGGCCGGCCCTGCGAAGCGCGACCTTTGGTACAAGTAATTTTGACATTCCCACATATTTTGAGAGTCAAATGACATGGATATCGTGAATAGATAGTTGGTGCAGAAGAATGTTCTGTAAGTTCATGACTTTTCGGTGAGAGAAGGTATTTTTTGCACTCCTCAGCTGCCCCCATGGTAAGGGCGGCGGGGGGAAACCTCTGTGAAACAAAGGAACCGGTATTGAAACCCTCTCTGGCTACAAAGCACACGTACAACTTGGAATTCTTTCCGAGATACGTCAAGGAAACCGAGTACTATCCGTAGGGAGAGCTGAGGACAAAGTACATACAATAGACCACATTGCTACGTAACAAAGGAATCCGGTGTCGCAAGGTGACGAATACATTCACCACTGCGCACAAAGTTGAAGTATCAAAAATTAGAAGAAACATACGGTGCTAAAAAAAATATCGCAGTATATAAATATTCGACGAGAGAAATGAGTTCCCTTGACATCTCCTCGCTTAAAGTAAACGTACGAAGTATGCGCAAGGTCAGCGGTGGCGGAAAAGCGAGACTTTGGATACTGCGAATCAAAAAGCAAGGAAAAATTAACCCCAAACACCGCGAACAAAGACAAGAGCAAGAACGCCGGCGAGAACAACTCTCGAAGCCACGAAAACGACACCGCAAAGCAAAGAGGACATGGGAAAGTGGTGCCAGAGTTCACCAAGAGCTCCTCACAACACAAGTAGGTGTCGGAACTGACGATGCATGTTACGGCAAGACCAAAGGCAGTCGAATCGCCTGCGGCTCGAATCGAACACAAAAGAGCGAATGAAAAGAGAAAAGCGAATTGTGATCGGGTCAACGCCACTTGCCTGCTTGCAAAGATCCAAGAGGAACCGGAAGATCCGGAGAGGAACGCGTCTCTCTTCCTCCCGGAGATGTGGGTAAAAAGGCTCCCCGGTACGATTCATTGTTGACAATGGGAGCAAAACCTCATTTCAGCCGAGACGCGGCGTCAAACGGTGGAAGCACGAAGCCACGACTCACCCACATCCATACACCATCGGGTGGCTTCACACCAAGGACGAGATGCGTCGGTGACGATCCTCGCGTTCCCTGGCATTAAGCCCTTCACGGATGAGAAGGTATTGTGCCATTGCTCTATTGATGTTGTTTGGGTATGGAACCTTCGCGCGCGGGGGAAAGCGTCCTCTGTGAGGTCTCGGCCTCGTCTTGTTGCTTTGGGGAAAATAAGTTGTCGGGATACCGGAAGTACCACCTCTGCCGCTGTCTCTCTTTGGTTACGCAAAAACAATACGATGGCGTCATTTCTAAACCGAAGTACGTTTTACGATGATCTTCGAACAAGAAGAAAGCGTGGCCACGACCTTCGGACGAGCTCTCTTTGCACAACAACAACAAATAGATAAGGTTGTGGGGGGGGTAGAGACATATTCACCTCACCCACAGTTCTGCGCTGTCGGGTCAAGCACCGATTGATCGGCCCCCGATGCGCCCGCACTATAATGGACGTCTGTAAGGCGCTCTTTCGTAAGAGAATGATGAAATCAGCGATTAAAGGCTGTGCCAGAAAGGTCACATCGAATAAAGTTCATGCATGCTGAGAGCCACGATCGTGTTGTGAGTACGGAAAGTTAGAGACGTGGGGCTACCCATGTTGTTGACTATGGTGGCCGAACAAGATGTTGTCCGGTAGGTACCCAATCACCGGATTGGTGACCGCGTACAGACCAACTCAAGGTACAAGAAAATATTTCAGCAAAATCGAAGCACCGAAGTACGGTATCCGCGATGCAATTGAACCTAAATGTGCTTGAAGCGCATTAAGGCAAGGAAGACGCACCGAATGAGCGCGGTCATGCCTTTCGGGTTGAACACGTCCTCCCGCCACCTTCATGGGATGATGGGTGTGTGCGTCATTCCTGGCTCATTGTGGTTGGTATGCTTGAATGATATTCCGGTACGCGCCGGAACAAAAACACCTTCACCACATCAAACAAGTCATAAAACACGCTGCCTTGTGTAATTGTATGATTTGAAGAAAGTACTTTTAACGTACGATTCAATATACGAGATACATTATTGATGAAAAGGGTACATATGGATCATTAGAATCCGTCATTACGAGATTGACGGCCCAACCACTATAACGACTTGGCCTTTAGGTCTTGTCGTTCTACTCGAAAATTCGTGTTAGGATCTCTCATCACTTGACATAAGTCAGAAATCACCAAGGAAGGCAATAATTTTTTTTAGTGAGAACCTCAACAGAGAAGGTATTCACGGGCGAAAACCGCCTCGTGCCGAACACTGTGGAACTGTGTGTGGGAATCGAGGCAGATGCCTGCGGCCGCGCGCTGCCTGCTGAGCGATTCACCCGCCAGGGACATCCGGTGGCACTTCACGGTGAGACATTGTCGCACAGTTCGCAATACCCACATGTGACAAAAATATGCTCATTGGCAAGCTTGTCGACAGCTGAACGCATTTTGAGAAAAAGCTCGTCATCCACCACAGAGACACGAGCCCCTGCCCGGTTCGTACGACACAAGGGGGGGTTGCGAAATGATCGCACGCCAGTGAGTACATGTCTGCCCAACGTTTCATTTTGAACATCAAGTATGTGAAAGGTAGCACCAATCTCGCCTTTGCGGTGCCTCGACACGATCGTGGCGCTCACTGCCTGTGCTCGCTCTTGTGAAGCACACGGACTTACTGATTAGCCGCTTCTCTGTAAGGCAGCCGAAATTAAGCAAAACTTACGAGCGCCACAGAAATGCATGAGACTACAGGTACTACCTCCAAAATGCCTTTTTATGTCATGGACACCTTGTAACTGTGGTAAGCGATAACGAATGATATAGAAAGCACACTACGATCGGTATTTGAGCATTTAAGGTAAACGATGGCAATCCTGCACAATGTATTTCTATGGCCGGGCTGAAAGAATGTACCATGCCCTTTTCGAATCTGCATAACGCTGCCATTCCGACCGACCATCAAGCAAAAAGCCTACTATATCTACCTACCTACGTGGACGCGAGGTCCATGTGGATGCATGCTGTAAAACCTGCCTTCTACTAGCGAAAATAGCGTTGTGTTTGTGGTGGTAAGCAGTTAAAGGTAGCCATTGTGGCAAGAAAATGTCTGACCAATCGCTGCTAATAACTGACAGTGTGGGCCGCCGAGATCCCCGGTCTATCTACATATCGGTCCAGAATACGCGGGTTTCTCGACACATTTTAGTCTGACCTTTGTTCGATATTTGAATACCAAGCTCACAAATCCCGACTTTCATCTGGCGAATGGTGGACCTTACGTTAATCACTTGAGAATGATTATACATTAACATATACAATTAAAGCATCCACGCACATGGGCAAAAACTCTGTAACACAACGTGCTTGGAAATACGGACAATACGGCCATGGCCCCTTTCGGTGAAGCTTGGATTCGGCCACTATGTCCCATTAGCGCCTTGTGTGCAACTGCTATAGGGCCAATTCAACTATTATCGTTACAAAGTTAGTAAGTAGCATACATTGTGTTTGTTCTTTTATCCATGTGATTCTGTTGTGAGCGAGCCAATGCAAGTAAACAACGCCACAATCCTTGCAGTACCCACACGCTTACGATGGCGGCAAAGTATGGCTACATTCACGGGCACCTCCTGGGCCCCACGCTGCCAAAGCACGCCGCCGTGCGGGCCGTACACATCACCAAGGCTGTGAGAACAATACATTTGAGCTCGGTATTCACCATTCAGCAGTACACACCGGTCTTTAATGTGAATCGCCTTCGTCACCCGCCCACCTCTCCTGAACACCTGCGGACATTGGAAACAACTCACTGACAGAATTAATCATTTGCTGAGCAGTACCTGCAGTTGTGTCATGGACATGCAAATCTGAAACACTAACGACGGTCCAACTATGTAAAGTTGTCAAGGCGCGCTCACAATGGTTACGAGACCAAGGTCGGTATTCCTCATCATGGAGGAACTTGCGCAATAGAGACCATTGCTTCTACGAGGAGAATGATCGGTGAATATTCGGTGATCACCACGCCTATTCATAGGGCTCTACGTGTCTATTTCTGATTTTAGTTTAGCGGTTACACCGCGTTTTGGTCCTAAACTTGGAAATGGGCACAGAGCCCTATTTTTACAAAGAAAAACGGAAACGTAGGTCATAGACTGATATTTCTCATTGGGTATAATTAAGATGATCTTTCTAACGGTATGACCATCATGAAGGTGTGCCTGATTCCCTTTGAAGTTAAACACCAATTTACCCAAAACGAGCCCCATAATTTAGCGCTTCATCTCCTAGAAATTGGAGATTTTAGTTTTATTTAAGATTTCATTGTGTTTCTAAATGATAAATAGGCCCTCAGCCTCATTGTAGCTGATTCAGAGGCTTGTAAGCACACATCTCTTCTGGGGGAGATATTTCAGCATACTAGCTAGTTTTATTTTCATGTATGTTAAAAGCAAATTTCAGTTCTCCTTTGATATTAATGAAAATAGGTATTATTTCATTTGCATCTCTGTATTTGTATGTTTATGTTTTATTAACACGTTCACATAAATGGGATGCCAGCTGAGCTAAGTGCAGGGGATATTACATGACACCTGCAAATGAAGTGGGATGGAGGATGCGAATATTTTCCCAATACATTTCTGAATCATGCATAAGGGCACTCTAGCGTACCTTATTTCCTTCTTGAGTACTCTACTTATTCTTGATGATAGCTATTAAATAACTTGCATGCTTGGAGAAGCAATATGGGAATTCATTGTTGTTGTCTCATTATTTGAGAGAATCATCATATGTGAAATCCTTCAATTTCTATCTTGTAGTTACTTGAGAGACCATTTGGGGAGGGGGCTGTTAATATTCACTAATTAGCCCAAGCTAAGCGGGAAATATTCAATTTTCATGTGTAGATTATTGATTTCATTGTCTGTGAACATTGTGCATTCTCCTTACATTTGGCAAATTTAAGAAATTCATATTTAGGATTCCTTCTCCTTCTTGAAACCTCTTCTTGAGAGATTTTTCTTCGTACATCCACATGAAAAAGCAAGGCAAAGCCACCTCCTCCAACTACCTTTCTTTCTCAAGTGTAACATTGTGTTGTAAGGAAGGTATTCCGATGAGAACCTCAACACCATTACGCAAGGCGGTGCCCGAAGGGAAGTCTCCATTCCTTTGGAAGCTAGTGAGAAAGTTTAAGGTGTTGAAAATCTTGAAAATAGGCAACTCATTCGCTAACACGGTTAGTACGTTGGCTACATTATTTATAGAAGCATTGCAGTGGGGCTCTTATGATTGTTTGATGGATATGATTATCTCTTAGTTGTCATTTGGCAACATTTTATTGTACCTTGCTCTCATATGTATTATTGATATGTTTTTTCTCAAGAAGGCTTTATATGAAAAGAAAGAACCAATTGAATGGCATAGCACCATATGCTATGAAACAGCAGGCATGACCTTGTAAGGCATCTTTCGTTGACAAATATGATCTTACTTAACATATGAGAAAGGCCAAAAATATGCTCAATTTTGCACACTATACGTTACCTCGAAGAAATGTTATTTAGCGAGGAAGTGAGTCTACGCAACAGACAAGACCAGGGTCGGGAAGTTATATAGCCAACAAAGGGGTCGATGTAGTCTAGGATGCCATGACATTTTCTGTATACGAGAAGCGGTGGTCTCACCGGCGTGCTCGCCGACCACGGGCGGGGGGACAAGGATCAATGGCCGAGGAACCGTCACAACTCCATGATGGACAATACATCGATCACATAGACAGAGTCATATACGCAAGAGCACTTAATAAGCATTTAGACATTTGCAAATAAAATTTTAAACCAGCATAAACACATTACATGCATGTAAACCTCTCGTTGAGACAGCAACCTTTCATTGTATTAATCTCTTGGCCAAGCACATGATTACATAGCATTTTCAGCGATAGCTTACAACTTTGATACAGATGGTTTTCGGAACAGAAAGGTAGAATAGAGAATGTGAGGAACCATAGAAAGGTCATGCATGATTTCCCGCAGTCGCTCTGTGCTTCTTCTCCTATCACGAGCCTCGCAACCTCTGCAGCATCCTCCTTCTTTCAGCCAGGTGACTGTTATTTATTCACCTGCTCTCGCGACTATCAGTTCCTCTGTGTCTTTTCTTCAGCTGCTCCCAGCTTCTCTCCTGTTATCTACATGTTCCGCTTTCTGTCTTCTGCTGTGTGTTTTCTTCATCTGTACTTGTGCGTGTTCTATCTTCAGCTATCTCATGCTTCCGCGCCACCTTGATAGCTCCGCAACTCCTGGTAGTTGCGACGTGGTTGCGATTGCCATGTGTCTTCATGCCGCAACTCAAAAGGTCAAAATTCAAAATGTTCTAACCAAGATTTCAAAAACAATAAAAAACAAGGGCCCCAACAGGCCCCGACCACAATTCCTTGACTCGTCCCTGAGTCAATCACAAATAACAATCTCCACTTCCATTGCCCCGCTGGCTCCCGTGCCCTGTTCTGCTGTGCCTTCGCCCCGCGCCCTTTCTTGTTGTGCTCCTCCAAGCGGTTTTTCAAACAAGGGCCCCAACTCCGGGACCTTGTGGAGTGCTATATCTTTAAGCCTGGTGAAGTCCGACACCGCTTGCTGCCATTCCTGCATGAGCAAGTTTGCTTCTTCAGAGATCTAGGTGGCAGTGACCTCCTCTATATTCACCGAGACAGCCTCGAACATCGTGGTAAGCTAGGTCTCAGCCTTTGCAGCTAGCTGTTGTATTGATTTGGCACTGGCTTGAATGGGCAGACGGATTTCCCGAATTATCTACTTGGCCGTTGCTGAGTTGGCCTCGGTCTGGTGCATTGGAACCTCAAGCTCGTCTGCCTGGGCATATAGTTGATCTAACCGCTCGGGATCTGCGGTCTCCTGAATTTCCCTGGAAATCTGTTGCAGCTGGACGGAGATGGGTTGCGTTTTGACCGTGAGGGCGAGTGAACACTCCTGCAGACTTCGCAGGAGGTCGTAGGCCTCACGCGCCATGGAGTGAAGGTTCGCCTGCATGTGAGCTGCCTAGGTCTGCTTGGCTGCTACTTGTTCAGAGTATACAATCTGTGGGTCTGGGAGCGTAGGCCGTGCGGCTAACGCCGCTTGAAGTTCCTGATTCTCCCTGCGTAGACCAGTGAAGGCAGACCGAATGTGGTAAGCCCGGACTGCTACATTTTCTCCGCGATATCACGGTGAAGTGGGGTACGTGAGCCCTACAACTGGCCATGTTCAGAAACGCCCGAGAGCACCAGGACTCGCTCCCGTGTAGGTCTTCTCCTGCCACTGACAAGAACAAGAAGTACCGTGGATCTAATGGTGCTGCCATCACACTGCCAGCAGTTTTCAATGAGCCGGCTGCTCGCTGTGGCCGCTCTCTTTTTATGAATAGGCATGCCTTCCCCGTACCCCATGTTTCTATGTCAGTGCCGGAAGCGCCCCGCTGGGCATTCACTCTCGCGAGGTTAGCCACCGGCCACCGACGGCGTTGGAGTTCTCAGAGGAGACACCGATGTCTCTCCTTTCGTTTCCATGGGGGAGGAGCCCATATCTGACCCACCTTGCCGAGTGGTCCTGTCCGTGGGGGGAGGGTCAGCATGCTCAGGCGGAGCCTCGACCGAGTCAGCCCCAACATTGGCCAGCCAGGTAAATATAGTAGAGACAGGATCCTGGGGTGTGGCCACGGGGTCGACTGGTGGTACTACGGCCTTCGTACTGGAGGTGACTTCAGCCCCGTGGTCTCCTCCAAAGAGTTCCCGGATCAGAGGGTCTGATACAGTGGCAGATGAGTTTGATGGAACGGATGAAGTGGCAGGTGGACGACCGGTGGAGGGAGTGGTGGACGGGGTGGAGGAGGTATGGGGGAGGTGAATATTGAGGAATTCTGATGGATCTATCAGGGGTTCCTTCGGAATCAATGTCCGTGTGAGTGGAGTGGATGGCGGATCATCATCAGTAAGGTCCACCACCAGATCAGGGACAGCGGTGCGGGCCCGCTTGGATGGAGGGGGGTCTGATTGATCAGGTCTCGGGCCCGTTTCGCCCATCGGGGTGATGATGAGGCTGGTAGAAGTGAATAAGTTGGTGGGGATGGGAGAAGTGAGAGGGGCAGTATGGGATGGAGCAAGAGAGCGACTAAGGTGGAATTCAGAAAATAAAGGGAACAAAGGGGCACCACTTGAAACAACTTGGGTCGCCACGTTGAGACTTCGTACCTGGGCATTAAAGTGTTGTACGATGGGGACCAGTGATTCGGGCAGTTCCTGTGAGGTCCCGACTGCATCCTGAGAAGGTCCCGCCGCGGCCTGTGAGGACCCTGCTGTGCCTGTCTCGGCAGTCCGCTGCGTCAGCAGCATCTGCTCAAAGTTATATCTGGGGATCCCGTCGCAAATGTGCTTTATGACCCCCAGCCACGCAGAGACCTCGCGGTGAAAGGTATCATCGTCCAGCTGGAATCTGAGCGGTGCCATGTGGAAGGTGGCTTCGGGCACGCAAGTGGGGTGGAGGTAAGTGTGCCTGTGGCTTACCCCGAACCATACCTGCTTACTATACTCGTCCAACAGGTGCCTGGGCACCAATTGCTGGTTAGCCACCACATCTCTCATTAACCCGTACCAAGCCCGAAACGCTTCCGCGTTCACCTGTTTAGTGCTGGGGTCAGAGGACACCTACCACGGGGTGAATTTCATCGCGAGGGGCTAGATCGCGGTAGTTTCTTCCGACAACAGGACAGGAGGAATGTGCCACTTCCACATGGCAAAAGCTACAATTAGGTAACCATAGATGAAACTAGTAGTGCACTTATAATTCTCTTCGCATGCCGCGAACAGTTCTTTGAGCACGAAAGAACACCAATTCAGCCTGGTGCCTTGGATACAGTGCTCCGCAATGGAGATAGTATCCAAGGTGCACTCTCCTTTGGTATAATGCCGCATCGTCTTGCTAGCAATGAGATAGCAAGCAAACCGAATCTCCAGCTTGTTAATCAAATCAATTTTGGCACCTTTCCCCCCCCCGGCGAGTGCCATACTTGGTATATAGGTCTGTATCACCTGACTTTCGGGCACGCTTGGAAGATGTCTGTCCGGCAGCGGAGACATCTACGCCATTCTGGGACAGCCCTGTGAGCCGATGAATTTCTTCGGCGTGAATGCGGATTTCCTCGTTGAGCCACAAGGACCCGTTCTGAATTCGGCTGAGGAGGAACCGGGTGCATTGCAGGGCCGGTCCTGTAGTCCCAAAAACAGGAAGAGTTCTTAAACTCATCAAGGACGATTGATGTAGGCCCCTGCACTCTTCTCGCATTCGGCTGTTTGAGCTACTGCCTGGTGTGTAGTGATGCTCCATATATGTCTGCCAATGGAGGTGGGGGAATTCGGCTGGGTCGGACAGGTTGGCGTCTATCAACGCTGCACTGTCATATTTTCCAACCAGCGACTCTGTTCTGTGGATTCGACTGTCCAGCACTGGTTCAGCAATGGATAAGAGAGCCTTTGGCATCTTGGCACGGCACTGGTTAACCTGGAGAATTCTTCTGGAGCTTCTATCTTGGTGCGGTGCGCTTTGAGACTTCAACCGCTCTGGAGTCACTGCAATTGCCAAATTGAACTGGTCCATCATTCTCGTGCTGTTGGTCTCCATGCAAGTTATTTCATCACCTAGCACGAGCAGATTTGATGAGACCCCATAATGACAATTAATTTCCGCTGGCCTTCTTGCCTGCGATAATCGTGCAATCGATCGCATGCCTTTGTGTAATGTGACAGTTGCTGACGGCGTCATGGGGAAATGGGCGGACGCAACGACTGAGGGAACTACGGATGATGGAAAATGATTATGGTACAATTACTGTCTACTTATGGTAATTTATGATGCAAATCTGAGCGATCCTACGGACTGACAAAAGGGACTGACGGAAATGACCTGGACTGATACTGGCACGTGGATGGATCCTACAAGGACGACACGCTGGACTGGCGCCTTGACACGCTGGACTGGTGCCACCCCAACCACATTCGGTTGCGGTGCTCTCCCTGCAACAGACTGGTTATTGACAGACTACCTATGAACGGAAAAGACTCCCTACGCTCATCCCAGTTGCGGGAGAGTTATTCGACTAAGCTACGCTACGGGTGCTCTCGGGTGCGAGAGTTATTGATGAGAAGTGGAAGGTACCTACTCCTGGTAGGGTTTCAGGTGTGCACCATTCACCCACCCAGGTAGGACTGTACCATCCAGCTGTGCCAACCGAACGGCTCCTGAGTCGCGGATCTCGATGACAAAGTAAGGTCCCAACCAGTGCATCTAGAGCTTGCCTGGAAACTTCTGGAATCGGCTATCATATAAGAGAACTTTGCCGCCAACTTGGAAGGCTTTGGTCTTGATGTGGCGGTCGTGCCACGCTTTCTGCCTGGCCTTCTGAACCTTCTGGTGGAATTCCGCCAGGAATCGGGCCTCATCCAGCTCCTGTAGCTCCTAGAGGCGTTCCCGAAGTGACTCCTCTTCTGAGAATTGAAGATACGTAGCGATCAGAAGACTGGGTATAGTGAACTCAGCGGGAATCATAGCTTCCCAGCCATACACCAACTGGAATGGCATCTGATTGGTCAAGCGTTTCACCGTGGTCCGGTAGGCCCATAATGCCGCCAGGAGACGCTCATCCCAATCGTTGCGCTGAGCATTGCAAATATTAGTCAAGCCTTTTTCAAAAATTTTGTTAAATGCTTCCACAGTACCATTGGCCTGCAGGTGGTATGGGCTGCTTTTATGATGCTGAATCATAAATGTGTCCAGTAGTGACTTGACCGTGGCATTAATGAAATGCGTACCCTGATCGCTGGTTAAGCTTCGTGGACAGCCAAACCGGCTGATGATGTGTTCGAAAATAAACCGGGCAGCTATCTCCGCCGAGCAGTCGCGTACCGCCGCTGCCTCAACCCACCGGGTGAGGTAATCCATGGCGGTAATGATGTACCGGGCCTTGGAGTGTCTGGTGACCGGGGCGATGGGACCTACGAAATCGACAGCCCACTTTTCGAACGGCCGCAACACATGCACTGGGTGTAGCGGAAGCTCGTCCCGGTGCGAAGGCCTTCCCGTCCACTGCAAAACATTGCAGCGCTTCACATAGGCCTTACAATCAGCATGTACTCTCAGCCACCACAGGCCAGCTTGGAGCACATTTTTTGCGGTGGGTTTCGCACCCACATGCCCTCCCGCAACACCGCTGTGACATTCCCACATCACCGCTTCCTGTTCGTGGTCAAGGACGCATCTGCGCAACACCTCATCGAGGCCCAGTTTGTATAGCTGCCCTGCGATCAATTGGTAGTTGGCCGCCCGGACAACCAGGTGGCGTTTTTGGAGTGGGGTGTAATCCTGAGGGCATTGTCTCATGGTCAGATAAGTGGCAATGTCAGCCAGGTAATCCGGTACTGCTTTGACTCGGAAGAGATCGGCATCCGGTAGCTGATCATCCAACGAACCTTCATTCTCTCCCGTCTCCAACCTGGATAAAAGATCGAGACCAACATTCAACCTGTCGGGCTTGACAATCACCTCAAACGTGAATTCCTGGAAAAGTAGAAGCCAACGACAGATCCGTCCTTCCAACACAGGCTTATTCACCAGATACTTCAATGCAGAGTGGTCCGTAAAGAATGTGAATTTTCCGCCCAGAAGATAGTGGCGGAACTTTTGGAGGGAGTACACCATCGCCAATGCCTCCCGCTCGGTCGTGGTGTAATTCTTCTCCGCGTTCGATAACCTGCGGATGGCAAAGTAGACGGGGTGGTCAACTGTCGTTTCCCCGGGTTGCGCCAAGACAGCCCCAAGTGCAATACCAGACGCATCAATATGCACATGGAACTGCTTATCCCAATCGGGATGAACAAGTATGGGTGTCATCGCCAACTTCTCCTTCAAGGTGTCAAGGACCTTCCTACACTCCTCCGTCCACTGGAATACTTCTGACTTCCGCAACAATTTCTCCAAAGGGGCCGTAATCTTTGTGTAGTTGCGGATAAACCGCCTGTAATACCTTGTGTGCCCAAGCAGTGCCCGCAACTGCTTCATGGTCTCGGGGGCTTCCATATGAATGATGACGGCGACCTTGGCGGGATCGACACAGACCCCTTGCTTGCACACCACGTGGCCTAAGAGTGTGCCGAATGGAACTGCAAAAATACATTTCTTCAAGTTCAAGGAAATCTGCAGCTGACGACACCGGTCAAACATAATACGCAACAGGGAGGCGTGTTTCTTCAACAGGCTGTAGACGGTCCAGTCGTCCATGTAGACCTCCAGGAACTTGTGAATGTACTCCCGGAAAGCAGCAATTACAATCCGGGAAAACACAGCCGGTGCGTTCTTCAGACCAAACGGCATAACGTGGTATGCGAATGATCCCCACTCAGTGGTGAATGTCGTCTTTGCTTTGTCTTCTTCGGCAATGCGCACCTGATGGTAGCCCGAAAATCCATCAGTGAAGGAATAGGCTTCGTTTCCCGCAACATGATCTAGAACTTCATCGCTGAAAGGAGTGGGAAACGGATCGTGGATGCAGGCATTGTTCAGACTCCGGTAGTCTACGCAGACACGTATCTCCGCTTTGTCCTTCTTGTTCTGGATGACAATGGGACTCACCCACTCTGCTTCTTCTACTGGAAAGATAAGACCTGCAGCCAGCATCTTGTCGATCTCCATCTTGACCTTTTCTTTGATACGTGGGTTCAACCGGTAGGGTCGGTGCTTCACTGGCCTGGCCCCCGGTTTCAGCGCGATGCGCATTTCGCCTAGGTCCCCCTTGATCCCCTTCAGGTCTGCAACCGAGGACGGGAACAAATCTTCGTATTCCCGGAGGAGGCTGAAAATTTCTTTTGTCGTTTCCTCGTCCCAGTAATCTCCCACCGTTGCGAGCTTGGGTTTCTCGTCCGTTCCAATGTTCAGCTTCTTTGTCTTTAGTGGCTGTAAATGGACTCCTTCAGTCATCGGCTCTTCACTGATGCTCCGCTCGCCTTCCCTTTCGTCAAAATAGAGATGCCTGAGGTCCTCTAGACTATCGTCATCCGGATCGTCGTCAATCCGGTGGCAAACCAACTCACGCCTGACCTCAGGTTGTGACACCACCGGGCCCCCATCAGGCTCGGGATGGCGGAAAAACAAGACCTCCTTGACTCCATGTAGGGCCTGAGACTCCTGCGCCGTCTCCCATTTGAACAAGAAGCACCGCATGAACTTGTCCGCAATGGCCTGCCAAGAGCAAGTGCCCCATTTTCGCTCTTCCTCCAAGTACCAGGCCTGGGGAATTGTACCCAGGGAGTGGATAAACCTATGGACCCACAGCTCCTCAGGGTACCGGGTGCTACGCCACTGTTCCTCGCAGGCCCGCAAATGGTGTCGCGAGTCGGAAGTTCCATGATACTTAAGCGTACTGCAGGGTCCTTCGTCCTCTTTAAAGCGTGCCCGTAGAGCATCCGCCACGCACTCCCATCGCAACAGAGTGTTGCGGTGATTTTTCCACCACCGTGTCGACGTTGACTGCAAGGCCACATCCAAAAGTGGCATCCGGCTTTCAGCTGGGACCATGTCTTCCACCTTGGTAATAAAAGTATTGACTGCCCGCATGTTCGACAAGGTGGGATATCCGCGGATCTCAGTCCCTACCCATCGGACTTGGGCAATGGAGGCACATCTCCGCGTGGTGGTCTCATACCCCCCTTGCTGCCAGTATTCCCAAGCGAGTTCGGATCCGAGCTCCAAGCTCAGACACTCGCTAACCGACAGAGCTGGGCCAGCCGGCTAATATAATCCAGGGATAATTTTAGGGGCGAATTTTAATCCCGATTGTCCACTGTTTCCGTATATCGCGGGCCCTGATACGGGTCAAGGGGCTGGGTTACCCGTACCTCCCCATCCTCGAAGATCATCAGCTCCTTCTTAAGGTCGATGATGGCGTAATTCTCAAAAGCCCAGTCAATGCCGAGTAAGGCAGGATAGGGATCCTTGTCGCTCATGATATCAATAACCTCAAAATCGGTGTATGTCTTCACCCCCGCAATGTCGACCTCGACACCCTCGAGCCGGCCGATTGGCAAAATACAGTACTGGTTCGCCATCCTGAGTTGGATTGGTGAATAGGCTAGCCGTGGCCTTCCAAGAGCCTCCCATGTCTTCCGTGGCAGAATGTTGACGTCGGACCCCAAGTCCAGCATGGTGTCGCTGATTTGGAATCCCACAACCTACGTGTTAAGCCAGAATTCTTTGCCTGTTCGTTGCTTGTTCCGCTTGATGCGCTGCACGTATTGAGGGGCAGCATTTGCCGGGTCTCTAAGTCCTGTGCACCCCTACAGTGCTCCTTCCAAAGCGTGCTTGAGCTGTTGCCGCAACGCAACATTGTCAACAATCCTGAGGAATAGCCGGAGCCACTCCTCGACCATGGTACCTGTGACGTTCTGCACCCTAGATTCTGGCAGCATGGGCTCCTCCAGACCTCCCTCATCCTGCAGCTGGGCGAACGCCTCAACTGCCTCCTGGAAATACTTCTTCTGGGCTTCGGGCCTGATAAACATATTCGGGGATGTTGGCCGAACCACTCGTGCGGGCTCCTTACCGTGGGCATCCTCTCCAGTTTTCTTTCTGCCCCTCGTCACGATCGCGACGTTCTGCATGTCTGGGGTCGCGGTCCCTCGCGGTTCTGAGTTTACCAGATTCGCTCCCCTCTGCCTCGCCCGTTCTTCCCACTTCTTGATGAGCTCCGGAAAGTCCTCTGTGGCGTGGGCGTTTACCTGGCACTGGGAACACCAGGGTCATCGCGGAAGTGGACATTCTTGAGCCACGTGACCCTCCTGGTCACAGTTTTAACATTTCACTGGACCGTGTCCACCTGTGCAGCCTCCCCGCATGCCTCCGCCTCTTCCCCTTGGAGCCTCGTTCACCCTGTAGGAGGGACGATCCAATCGATCCGCAAGTGCATCGAGCGCCTTGCACTACTCGGTGTTGTGAGTCGTGGAAACACAAAACTTGCAGTACACATTGTTTGGGACCGTGGAGTACTTCTATAATATCGGGCACATCCGAGGAGGATGCCCCAGCATCCGGAAAATCTCGCAGTACTCTGTGGTGGAGGAACCTGGTTGAGGTGGGAACCCCACGTAAGGCTGTTGCGGCTGGTATACCCCCTGCAGATTCATCACCGCGCCACCACCAGGTGGTGGACCTCCTTGGATCGCCGCAACCTAGGGTCCTGCCCCTGCGCCGCGCAACCGGGGACACTCGGTTGCGACGTGGCCTTCAACCAGACAATGAGTGCACCAAACATTCGGCTGCGCTGGCCTCACCGGCTGGAGCTCCTTGAGATTCTCAGTCAAGCTGGCGATCTGGTGTTGCAACCCTATCAAAGAAGGATCTTGCGGGGCCGCCCCCCCCCCCCCGGTATTCCTGGGGGTAGCCCGCCATGGCTTCAATCTTCATGGCCTGCTCCAAAGCGTCCTGCAGATTATCAATCTTCTGCTGAGTGAGAGGGGTTCGTGTCAAGGGAAGCAGAGCCTTGATGAACCAGTCCCTCTGGTGGTTTGGATCGATCGGGTAACTGAGTTTCCCGATCGCGTCCTTGAATCGCCGCATCAACTCCCACGCGGTCTCACCTTCCTTCTGCTTAATTTCCCACAGCTCTGACAGGCCCTGCTGGTCTGTCTGGGGAAGCTTGAATTCGCGGACAAAATCCCGCTTCACGTCCGCAATTACGGGGTTAGGATGAGCCTCAGACCACTTGATAAACCATCGCAGAGCCCTCTCTCTGAGCGTGGTTTGGAATTCTATTAACTTCCCTGCATCTGGCGTCTGCCGAGCCCTCCAGATGGCTTCGCACAGATACCAGTGTTGCTCTACATCATCGTTGCCCCGGCCAGAGAACTCTGGATACCGGGTGAAAGATCCAGCCATGTGTACTTGCGAAGTATTGACCAGGATAAATCCTCTGGGTCTCGGTTGCGTAACGGTTCCACTAGGGAATACAACACTACTAGTAACGCTGCTATTACCGGACGTTACTGACGCTGATGAATTATTGTGTGACTGACTCAATGCTTGTAACTGAATGAAAATATTACTTAAAGGTTGATACAGTACCAGGGGAAGGTAGGGATTCTGGCCATGCAGAATGTGGGAAGTAGGGCTGCCTGGAGGGGTGAGTGCCGTCTGCTCTTGAAACATCCGCTGCATCACACCGTGCCATTTCTCATCGGAACTCTCTTCGGGCTGCATCTTTTCATCGTCTTCGCTAGTCACCATCTCTCTTCCTCGCGTCGCTGGGCTCCCATGCACCCATTGCACTTCCACCGCTATCCCGTCTTCTTCCCGGGTATCCAAATCCATAATTCCTATCCTCTGAGGCGCCTCCTTCTGATTTTTCCTCTCGATCTCCCTTCTCTTCAAATCTCGCATCACCCTTCTTCGCCACCTATCAGCGATCTGTGCCTGCCGATGCGCACGTCGCTCCCTCAACTTGCATGTGGCCTCAACATCCATTCCCCGCTTCCCGCTTTCACATTCTACGTAGCATCGGTCCCCTCCACCCTTCCCCCAGCACGGGTGGTTTACGCTTCCATACTCGTTTTGTGGAATTCAATCAACCCTTCATCCACCATCAGAGCTTTAATCCACAGCGGAATCTCCTTAAGCAGCTTCCCTCTTAGCCCTGAGTGGAAGACAGCTTCGGCTTTCGAGAAGGATTGATAGCACTCAGCAGAAAACTCCACAGTGTATCCTTCCAACGTGGTCCTTACCCAAAAATCCACCGCGCGGGTCAGTTCAGTGTCCACCCGGTGCAGTGCCACCAGATCTTCGTGCGCCCACCTGCGATTTATCTTCCGCAAGCCCTCTTGGGCCACCGTCGCTCGTAATCTCCGCAACCAATTGTAAAGGTCGGTAGGGAACCTTCCCCAGAAAATTTCGTACGTATCACTGGCTGAATCAGAGAAAAGGACGAGCTCCTTGATCGCCGCCTCCTTTTTCTTGGTCAGCTCTGCTTGCTGAGCAATGAACTGGTCGAGATGATTATCCCACCATCGCCGTATCTCTCCTTCAAAAATCCTCGATACCATGATCTAGGTCCCCTCAGAACATGCAGGTCCCGGCAACGGAACCATTTGTTGGCGAGGAGTCAGGTCTCGCGGACAAGACCCAGGTTCAGGAGTTGTGGCCAACAAAGGGGTCCGATGTAGTCTAGGATCACACCAGCATTTTCACCCTGCTCCGGAGAGCAAAGAGTCTCACCCGAGGCGTGCCACAACCACATGCAGAAGGGGTTGAGATCAATGGCAAGGGACAAAGTCACAACTCATGATGGACAATACATCGATCACATAGACAGAGTCATATACGCAAGAGCACTTAATAAGCATTTAGACATTTGCAAATAAAATTTTAAACCAGCATAAACACATTACATGCATGTAAACCTCTCGTTGAGACAGCAACCTTTCATTGTATTAATCTCTTGGCCAAGCACATGATTACATAGCATTTTCAGCGATAGCTTACAACTTTGATACAGATGGTTTTCGGAACAGAAAGGTAGAATAGAGAATGTGAGGAACCATAGAAAGGTCATGCATGATTTCCCGCAGTCGCTCTGTGCTTCTTCTCCTATCACGAGCCTCGCAACCTCTGCAGCATCCTCCTTCTTTCAGCCAGGTGACTGTTATTTATTCACCTGCTCTCGCGACTATCAGTTCCTCTGTGTCTTTTCTTCAGCTGCTCCCAGCTTCTCTCCTGTTATCTACATGTTCCGCTTTCTGTCTTCTGCTGTGTGTTTTCTTCATCTGTACTTGTGCGTGTTCTATCTTCAGCTATCTCATGCTTCCGCGCCACCTTGATAGCTCCGCGACTCCTGGTAGTTGCGACGCGGTCGCGATTGCCATGTGTCTTCATGCCACAACTCAAAAGGTCAAAATTCAAAATGTTCTAACCAAGATTTCAAAAATAATAAAAAACAAGGGCCCCAACAAGAGGGTGCCATGACATACTAATTTATCTCTTTCTAATGTTCTTCGAGTTTGACACATTCAGTTACACAACAACAAGCTCATGATCAGCTTGGTTTTCCATCTTGAAACTCAACCCTATGCTTTTATTCCTTTGATCATTTAGTGCAAATGAATGGAAATGAAGGCTTGACCTTCCTTATACTAATACTTTTTGCATTTTTTCCTTCTGAGGCAGTGAGATACTTTACCTTAGAAAACCCTAGAAGTCACTTACAATAGTCTCTTCAACCCTTCTGTCTGTTGTCATCATGGAGGCCTATCATCTTCATTTCATCTTCTTTTGACCATATTCATTTTACCTTCTTTTGACCATCTTCATTTTACCTTCTTTTGAACATATTTTTCATGAAAAACTCCTTGGAATGAGTTTGGAATATTTTCAGGCAGTGATATCCTCAAGAAACCTTTGCTGCTATTATGGAGTCCAAACTTGCCTTTTTACCTTCTTTGATAATCTTACCAAAATCCTAGGTTTCTGGGCTATTTGAGAAGAATAATTAGTGTTTTATTCTAAGTTCTCTACAACCCTTTTAAGTTCATTCATTTCTATCTAGTTCACCTCACCCTTTTCTCTTCTTCATTTATAATTTCTAAAAATCTTCAATTCATGCTTGGTTGTACTGGTGTGCCTCCTTCATGTGATTTGATGCATTGGCTCTTTGTTTGGCATACTTCTGGCCCAATCAATATTAGGAACCCTGATTTATCCTTGAACATAGGCTGCTTCCTCTTCCATTTGCTTGTGTATATCTCTAGTGAGGAGTAGGCTTCTTACCTTACCAATTTTCCTGCTGATAGTCACCTTGACACTCCTGCAGAAATGTAAAAAATGAATAGTTGTCCTTTGCAGAATTTGAACTTGATAAGGAGGTCTTCATTGGAGACTTTTTTTATTTATCTTGGAAAAACAGGTGTTGACCTTCTTTCACATTTGATTAAGCTTCTAGCACATGAAAAACAGTGATTTATGACACCAAAGATAACCCTACAACCTATGAAACCCTAATGACCTAGTGGGAGGCTCTTTTGACTTGGTATTTGACTGAAAGCTTGGCTTAGGGTCTTCAAGTATGAAAAACAGAGTTTTTTGACAAATTGATGTATTGAAGACCCAAAATCCATTGTACTTGATTTATCTAAAGAGCCTATAGAGATAGTTTTGAGACCATCAATGCTTGAGGCATTTGGTGAATATGGGAAAGAGTAGGTTGTTTGGTAATCCTAGATGGAAAGTGGAGGGGTTAGGGAAAGGAAAAATAGAGTACTGAGGTTAAGGGTGGAAATAAAAGATAAATATGAGTGGCATGAGCCCACGAGGGGTCTTTTAGGAGTGGTAGCCTAACCAGGGAATGGCAGAGTAGTAAAATAGTGAAAAATTTGTTTTAAGGATAATGAAAGCAGTGAGATTTCTAAAACTCACAATATTCATGAATCTTGTTTTTAGAAATCTAGGACAAGCATTTAGTCATCTAAAAATAGAAAAAATTATTGATGACTAACATCACCAATAGAAAAATGAATTGCCTTGGTCCTTTTGTCAAATATTTTCTTGATATTTTCCTGGATGAGATGTGTTATGTTATATACTTCTTCTCTTTTTTTTGCAACTGAATGATTTGATGAATCCTTATGATTGCATCATTTGGTTTGACTTGTAACTGTTGCATCATGTTCATCACTGTATGTTCTAGAGAATATGGAATAACAACATCCATTCCATAGAAAAGTTGGTATGGTGACATACCGATGGACTTCTTTGTAGTAAGCCTCTTAGCCCAAAGTGCACTGACTAATTTATTATGAAATGATTTTTTATTATTTTCTAATATTTTCTTGATGATGTTTACTAGACTCTTATTGGATGATTTAGCCAATCAATTACCTTGTGGGTAATAGGCTGTTGAATTTCCTAAAGAAATATGATATTTATCACAGAATTCAACCATATTTTTGGACTTAAAGGTTGCTGCATTGTCAGTGATGATTTTCCTTGGACATCCAAATCTGGACAGGATATTGGTCTCAGGGAACTTGGTGATAACAGAATCAGTGGAATTTCTGGAAGGGATGGCCTTTATCAACTTAGTGAAGTAATCTATGGCTATTAAAATCCACTTGTGTTGGGCAGAGAAAGGAGGATGAATTTCACCTATGAAATCCAAACCCCATTGCTGGAATGGGATTTCAATAGAAATGGGTTTGAGAGGAAAAGGTAGGAGTTTCTTTTTACCTTAAAAATTTTGGCACTTGTGACATGTTGTGACTTTCTTGTGGACATCAGAAAATAGGGTGGGCCAGTAAAAACCAGCCCTGAGAATCTTATTAGTAGTTGTTAGGTCCCTATATTACTAGTATAGTCCCTTATTATTGTTAGTGTAACCCCCTTATTGTTATTATTGTACCCTTGTAACCCCCATTTTGTTATTATTGTGCCCTTAAATTATTATTGTTAGGTCGGCTAGGATTACATTGTGGCCCACTAGGATACATTATGGCCCCATGGACTCCTATATATAGAAAGGAGGTTTTGTAAATTGTATCATCCAAGAATTGTTCATTTATGTAATGTATTGGAGGTTGCCCCCTCGAAGTGGCTTATTTCTAAGGCGTTTATATCTTTTTCTTCTATTTTTGGAGCTGGTTACACAACATTTTGGTATGAGGAGCTTTGGGTTACATTTTTTTGTTGCTTAAACGGGTCATCGTATGGAATTTTCACTACAAATTTTTTTCTACGAAGTTTCGGAAAATTTGAAAGTTTTTGGGATACGAAGCTGAAATCTAGAAATTCGTCAAAAAATTTTAGAGCTTGGTTGTAAATATTTTTGGAATATGATCTATATGGAAGGTAGTGCTTTCGAGGCTCCTGAATTTCATCTCAAAGAGGTGATCGTATGAAAAGTTCAATAACTCTCTCTCTGGGTAGTGGATTTGAGTGCCGTAAAAAGTGGTCACAAGTACACAGATTTCTTGGCTATCAATTTCAGAGACAAAGGATGAAACAGTGACACGTGGGAAGTCCTACAAGTTTTCTCTACTAAACCAGTCCAAAATTAGGTCATTGTGGGAGATTGGACACAACTTTGTCTTGGGGAATCCAAATTAGATCAGACCTGTGGCATTTGAAAGAAGCTTCATAGGGCTACTACAGGGCTGAATTTCAGATATTGAAGATTTTCAATTACAGAGATAATTCAATTTCAATATCGAGCTCCTCAAAGCAAGTAAAAGGTGTGTATTATTTTTCTGAATTGCATAAGTCTTGTTTGAAGAATCAAGTTGAATTGATTCCAAGGGCATATTGTAGAATAGGTATCAATATTGGATTCTAAAATGGCACCTAAAAAGAATTCAACACCCATTAAGCCTTCAGAAGGCTCTACCATGACTCATGAAGATGAAGAATTACAACATGATCTATCAAAATTACAAGAGCAAGTGCAACAAATTTCACTCTCGCAAAGAGCAACAAAAAATGAAATGGAAGTTTTGAAGAAAGGCGTGGAAGTGAAGATGGATAGTTTGAAGAAAGGCATGGAAGCTAAGATGGATGGTGTGGAAGCTAAGATGGATGGCATGGAAGCTGGCATGGAAGCTAAGATGGATGACATGAAAGACAACATGGAAAACATGAAGAATGATCTAAAAGCAGACATCGAAGGTTTGACAAAGTTGATACAAGAAATATTTCCTAATGGTGAAAAGATAGTAGAAGAACCTCATGATGAGAAAAAAATAAATGTTAATCGTGATTTCATAAACTCTAATGTTGGCGGGAAGAACCACCATATTCCAAAAATGGATATGAGGAAGTTTGATGGAAAGGATCTTGTAACATGGATAGTACAGACGAGGCAATATTTTGATCTCCATAATGTGCAAAACACACAAAAGGTACGCATTGCAACTTTGCATTTAGAACAAAATACATTTGTATGGTATCAATGGCTTTGCTCCCGTAAAAAAATTGTCACTTGGTCAATTTTTACGGAGGAAATGATAGCACATTATGAGGATACAAAGAGCAACACCTTCTTTAGCCAATTGATAAATCTCAAACAAAAGGGTTTAGTAGGGCAGCACATTGAGGACTTCCAAAAATTGAATATAAGGGTAACTAATATTCCAGAGGAACACAGGATTGATCTCTTCTTAGGTACTCTAAAGGATAACATCCAACATGAAGTTCGTGTTTTGGAACCTGATTCATTGGAGAAGGCATTCAGGTTGGCACGAAAAGTTGAATGTAAAATTATGGCGACAAGGAAGCCTACCACTCAATTCTATAAAGAAGGAAGTGTTGCTACGCCTAGATTTCCACAACCTACAAGGTTGACACCATAAAAATTGGAAGAAAAAAGAGCAAAAGGGATTTGCTACAGTTGTGATAGCAAATACACTAAAGGTCATAAGTGTGCTGAGAAGAAATTATTTTACATAGATTGTGAAGAGGAAGAAGAAAATGAACAAGAAGAGGATATACACCAGGAACCAGCCCCAGAAGAGGAAGAAATGAATCTAACCATATCGTGTAATGCACTGGCAGGAATTACCACTCCTCAAACTCTCAAGATAAAAGGACAAATCAAGAAGAGAAAGGTAATAGTGTTGATTGATTCAGGTACCACCCATAATTTTATTCATTGTAAGGTAGCCAAGGAATTAAATTGTTTCCTATACCCAGCACCAGAATGTCAAGTGATGGTTGCAAATGGAGGAACTATAAATTGCCTTGGAAAATGCCATAATATCAAGCTAACCATGGGGGAATATGTATTGACTAGTCCAATGCTTGCCATTCCTATGGGAGGTGCTGACGTTGTACTAGGAGTACAATGGTTACAATCTTTAGGGACGGTAGCTTTTAATTTTCAAGAACTTTTCTTGAAATTTTTTTCAGAAGGAAAGGAAGTCGAATTACGGGGTATTGAAGGGAAGCCGAGAAGGATAATAAGCTCTAATGTCATGACAAAGCTTATAAAGAAAGAACAATAAGGCGTAATTGCACAATTATGCTCACTAGAAGTTCCGACATCAAAATCATCTATTTCTGCAGATCTCCAACAAGTCTTGGACAATCATTCCAAGGTGTTTGAAACTCCCAAAGGACTCCCACCTATTCGTGATCATGATCATGCTATTCATTTGATTCCAGGAAGTGTTCCTCCAAACATCAGGCCTTATAGATATCCTTACTTCCAAAGAGCGAAATTGAACGTATGATTGCAGAAATGTTAGAGGCGGGTATAATTCAACCTAGTCAAAGTTCTTTCTCTGCTCCTGTAGTATTGGTACACAAGAAGGATGGATCATGGCGAATGTGTCCGGATTATAAGGAGCTCAATAAGCTCACCATTAAAGATAAATTTCCCATTCCTGTGATTGATGAATTATTGGATGAATTACATGGAGCAATTTATTTTACCAAGTTGGATCTTCGTTCATGATATCATCAAATTAGAATGAAGACTGAAGATATTCCAAAAACAGCATTTCGAACTCATGAGGGTCATTATGAATTTTTGGTCATGCCTTTTGGCCATACCAATGCACCTTCTACATTTCAAGGGTTGATGAATTCCATTTTCAAACCCTTCCTTAGAAAATTTGTGCTAGTATTTTTTGATGATATACTAATCTACAGCAGGTCTTGGAAGGATCATGTTGAACATGTTGACGGGGTGCTCAAACTATTGCAGGAGAAACAATTATATGCAAAAACATCCAAATGTTTCTTTGGAGTACAAGAGGTGGAATATTTGGGTCATATTGTATCTCACGAGGGTGTGAAAGTAGACCCTAACAAAATTAAAGCCATTAAGGAATGGAAAGTCCCCACAACCATAAAGAAGTTGCGAGGATTTCTCGGGTTAACAGGGTATTATCGCAAGTTTGTTAAGAATTATGGGGGAATAGCAGCACCTCTAACAACATTATTGAAGAAAGATGCATTTTCATGGACTCCTGAAGCAACTAAGGCCTTTGAACGTCTTAAAGAGGCAATGTGCCTAGCACCGGTCTTAGCTACACCGGACTTCACAAAAACCTTTATTGTGGAATGTGATGCCTCAGGAAATGGAATTGGTGTTGTTTTAATGCAGGAAGGAAGACCCATTGCTTTTGAAAGTCGTCCAATCAAAGGAAAGTATTTACAGAAACCTATTTATGAGAAGGAAATATTAGCAATACTGCATGCACTAAAGAAATGGAGAACTTACCTAATGGGAAGACACTTCAAGGTAAAAACTGATCATGATAGTCTTAAACACTTTTTGGAACAAAGACTATCTTCAAAAGAGCAGCAAAAATGGGTCACAAAGAAGTTGGGTTATGACTTTGAAATAATCTACAAAAAAGGAAAGCTTAATGTTGTTGCAGATGCACTCTCAAGAAAGAATGAAGAGGTGGAAGCATTGCTTTGTGCCATTTCTATTATCCAACCAGATTGGATAACCGAAACAAGAGATGAATGGAAGAAGGACAAAGATGTATGGACACTCATTCAAAATTTGCAGCAAGATCCTAGTACATCTGATACATTTAGTTGGAAAAATGATTCCTTATGGTACAAAGATCGCTTATGTCTTTGTAAGAATTCCCAACTAAAACAAAAGATTCTTCTGGAATTGCACACTTCTCCTTTAGGAGGACACTCAGGATTTTTAAAAACTTACCACAGGGTGAAGAAAGAATTTTTTTGGGATGGCCTTAAATTTGATATTCAAAAGTTTTTGGCGGAATGTTTGGTTTGCCAGCAGAATAAAGTTGAGACAATTAAGACCCCGGGACTTCTACAACCTTTATCCATTCCAAGTCAACGTTGGGAGGATATTTCGATGGATTTTATCACAGGTTTACCTAAGTCCGAAGGAAAGAGTGTCATCATGGTGGTAGTTGATAGACTTACCAAGTATGCACACTTTTGTGCATTATCTCATCCATTTAAAGAAAGTATAGTTGCTACTACATTTATGGACACAATTCAAAAGCTACATGGAAACCCAAGGGTTATTGTGAGCGACGGAGATCCCATTTTTACTGGAAATTTTTGGACGGAGTTATTTTCTTGTTTGGGTACTCAATTAGCTATTAGCTCATCTTATCATCCTCAATCTGATGGTCAAACTGAGATAGTAAATAAATGTTTGGAAGGATATCTTCGTTGTTTTGTATCTGATAAACAAACATAATGGGTCGAGTGGTTACCTCTCGCTGAATGGTGGTATAACACTTCCTTCCATACTGCAGCAAAAATGACCCCATTTATGGCACTTTATGGATATCATCCACCATCCATCACATCATCTTTAAGAGAAAATTCGAAGGTTCAAGCGGTGGAAGATCACATCGAGCATCAACAAGAAGTTCTCCAACTCTTAAAGGATAACCTGAATTTGGCACAAAATCGAATGAAACAACAGGTAGATCAACATCACAGCGAGAGAAGTTTTGATGTAGGAGATTGGGTATTTTTACGGCTACAACCATACAAACAAATGTCCCTCAAGCAAGCTAAGAAGGATAATAAATTATCGGCAAAGTACTATGGTCCTTACAAGGTGTTGCAAAATATTGGTACTATGGCATACAAATTGGAGCTTCCTGCTTCTTCACGAGTGCATCCAATTTTCCATGTTTCATGCTTAAAGAAGGTTATAGGTGAAAATCTTCCAGTTCAAACAATATTGCCGAAACTTGATGAGGAAGGAAAAATCATATTGGAACCTGAAGCAGTCACGGAAACAAGAACTCGTCAGCTACGAAATCGATCAATTTCAGAGTATCTCATCAAGTGGAAAAACTTACCCACTGAAGATTCTACATGGGAGGATGAGAATTTTATACAGAAGCACCCGGAGCTACTCAAGCGTTGAGGACAACACTTTTTTGAAGGAGAGGGGCATGTTAGGTCCCTATATCACTAGTATAGTCCCTTATTATTGTTAGTGTAACCCCTTATTGTTATTATTGTACCCTTGTAACCCCCATTTTGTTATTATTGTGCCCTTAAATTATTATTGTTAGGTCGGCTAGGATTACATTGTGGCCACATGGACTCCTATATAGAAATGAGGTTTTTTAAGTGTATCATCCAAGAATTGTTCATTTATGTAATGTATTGGAGGATTTTCCTAGAAGTGGCATATTTCTAAGGCGTTTATATCTTTTTTTCTTCTATTTTTGGAGAGTGGTTACACAACGGTAGTA